>ML792603.1:30471-58411 GCA_009831015.1 Picea engelmannii
TGCTAGTAGAATGGTGTTGGATATGATGCAATCTATTTGATAAATGAAAATTTTATGAAGGGTGTCGAAATTGAATTATGGGATATTATGAGATCTATTTCTAACTTGAAAACTTTGATGTTAAGTTGTTGGTACATGGATACGGAATTGAAATAATGATTGTATGCAATTATATGATGATAATACATAGAAATGTATGAGTTTGTGTTACAGACTAATCTGCAGGTCATGAGATATGAAATAGCCAATGGATGATAATGATGAAAGCGAATGTCATGACCACTAGCCGAGAAACATTATGGTATGAATCTTTGTATGTGAAATTATATGGGTTTGGATGCATTGCTATGATATGTGGACCAACGCAGCATTTCAGGTGATGAGACTGCCCAAAACCGAATAAACGATGACAAAACTCCCATCAACACGGTGCCACTGTATATTCCATTGTAGGTTGTGGACCCTAGTTATGATTAGGATGGGTGGAGGCATTTCCCACCATGTATCCTATGAAACCTGAAGTCATGGGAGGATGGTGTTAGCTCACGCTCCCCAATATGTGTGATGATGACTGTCAGTTTCCTGCTGGGGAATCTTGGTCGAGATAGTGACACTTCCGCTTATGGGTTCTATTTGGAGTTAGGTCAATATAGTTGATGCTCCAAGATAGTCTAACAGAGGAAGGATAGGAATGGATATGGAAGTAAGTTAGGGAGGAAGGATGAGTAGAAATAGTTGAGAAAGTACGGAGATTTGTCTGATGGTGAAATTTAATGTTTTCCCTTCTAAAAGAGAATGTGTATATATGAATATTCATAATTACGTAATTAAACCACAATTGTCTAAATAAAATTGTTGAACTAGGATAATTGTAATTAAAGGATTTCGCAAACGTTTGATTGGTTTATTGTCTTTTATAAAAGACTAGTCTTGTTGATTGGATTGGATGCATACATAAATTACTAAAGGGTGATAGTTATTGATTATTAGTACATGCACGAGCCTTGTATGTACTAGCTACACATGCATTTCTTGTACATATACACTAGTATGTATGAGTTTCTTGACTTACTTACTAATAGTGTCGGTTAATTGTTATGAATGTGTGAACCATGTTTCTTTTCCTTTGTACCATGAGATACCTTAACTTCGGGACGAAGTTTCCTGAAGGGTGGGTGTATGTAACAACCTTTCTTAAATAGATGTATAGGGATTATTAATTTTAATTAATTTGATAATCTGACCGTCCTAATATGTTGAGTTAAACAATAATTACTTCTTAATAATATTAAATAATTAATTAATTATTAATTAATTGTTCATACTTGTCGATGATTAATTAATTAATTAATAGACTCATTAAATATTTGAGCAATGAATTAAAGGGGCTTAATAATTTTAGTTTATTTAATTAAAGTCTTACGTATGAAGGGGGGGAAAGAAACATTAAATGGAGGGGATAAGATAATAAAGAAGGGGGATAAGATAATAAAGAAGGGGATAAGGTAATCAAGGAGGAGATAAGGAAATTAATGAGGGGGAGGAGAGTCGGTGAAGGGGAAATATGACGGAAGAGTCCTAAGGGAAATAGGAGGATTATTTTGGGGAGGAAGCATTTTTGAGGGAGAATTTGGAGGGCAGGAGGATTTTCTGTGGCATATTTTTCTATGGGATATTGGCTGGTTTGAGCAGTTTGGTTTTTGGGTGAATCATTGCAGGGGGCATCGGGTTGCTGGGGGTTTTGGGCACGAGGGCCAGGATTCCTTTCAGTTTCCTGGAGCTAGGGAGTCGGAAAGGATGCTCCTAGCTGACTTGGAGGTTAGTCGGTTTGGGAAGAGTTGGGTCAGTGCATCAGGCTGGGCAAGGAAGTAGGGAAAGGACAACCAAAGAAGCAGGAATTAGCATCAGAAGGAGGTATTTTAATTATGAATTTGCTGACTTATTTTCATGCTGTGGATAAATTTTAATTTTTGTTGAATATTTATGCATATATGACGGTGAATGAATTATTTATGTATGAGAAAGGAATTATATGTTTAATTGTACGAAATTTTGGATTTAATTAAGTATGGTCCCTACAATGAGTCGACTTAGAAATTCAAGGAATGATGGTTAATCAGGTGGTATTCGATTTTGATTTGCGGGTTAATATATTACCATGAGAAACATGGGTATGAATGGGCTGACCCAACCTAGAAACCACATTGAATTATCTTAAGTTAGTTGATCATAGATTAATATAACCAATCAAAATACTTAGAAATGTAGACACAAAAATTATTGGAATACCGAATTTGGTCGACTTTGAGGTGATCGACCTTGTCGAAGGAATGCCAACATATGTAGCTCTTGTTAGTTGGCCATGCGGTCGACGAATGAAAGAAACTATCTCCTTGGAAAGAGATAGAATAAAATTGAAAGAAGTGGGAGAAAAATAATTATTCCCGTAGATCCAAAGGAGGGAAAACCATGGATGGAGTCATGGGACAAAGATCAAGAAGGTAGATGTTTATATCAGATAAATAATGAACAAAAAGACTATATAGAATCAACTGCAGAAGGAGAAATTTTGAGAGAATCTCCCATGTCGATCGAACACAATTATGAATCTGCCTTATACAAATGGAAAATAAAGAATTATGAAGAACATGCAAAATTCTACTAGTCTATCAAAATTATTCCAAAGAAACATCTTAAGACATGCTATTCAATCCAAGCTGTACCAAAAGTCTATGAAAAAATAAGCCGACAAACTCCCACTCTCATTACGACTGAAAATCAGATAAGCAAATCCTTGCAATACAATGAACGACATACCCCTTC
The DNA here is from genome assembly GCA_009831015.1 of Picea engelmannii. Lineage (NCBI taxonomy): Eukaryota > Viridiplantae > Streptophyta > Pinopsida > Pinales > Pinaceae > Picea > Picea engelmannii. The sequence continues at coordinate 33,295 of ML792603.1, forward strand.
GGCCCATGTGGAAGAGGTAGAAAAATCCATAGGAGATAGAGGAAGAACACAAAGTCTTGTGGAAACTTTCACAGGATAGGATGCAAGATGGTGGGAAACATATTCCCCCCGATTACAAACATGGACGATTGTGTCGACATACTTTGTTGAAAGATTCAGCGACAAAAAACTATCCAAAGATGCAAATATTCCTACATTCAAAATCAACAATGACCCAACAGAGCATATCCAACGTTACTAAAATGAATGGAGAAGAATTGTATATAAGAATGAAATGGAATGGCCCCATATGTTCCCAAGTAAATTAGATGAGATACCAATAAAATGGTACAAAATTGAGGAAGCCCACGGTCACACTTCCAGCTGGGCCGAAATCAAAATAAATGTTTTCCAAGAGTTTGAATTGAATCCAGTAGAGGAACACTTAAAAGATGCAACAGGTCAAATAAAAAGTGTAACATCCTCAGCTATCAAACCCCTATTGGGAAAGACAACATAATGATTGTATCTCTTCTTTTATTCTCTGATACCATTTTCTGTAACATTCTCGACCACCAACGACTGGGACATGTTACTCATAGAAACAACAATTATCATATGTATATAAATATAAACATAAAAATACAACATATTATGTTCATACATAGATTAATGAGGAAATAAAAGTAAGCCTACACATACAACATATACAAGCATTACTCATCAATTATAACACATGTACATATACACAACATGTAAATGAACATAAAAGTGGTACTTATGTTTTAATAGAAGACCACCAACTGCATGCAGACCTTCCACAAACCTCCTAGCCATAGACCACACTTCTCATCACTCTCATCAGTGGATCACCCCCAAGCTGGGACTAAACTCCACCTAGGTAAAGGGATTCCTAGGCTAGGTTGAGGCTACGGGAACTGCATAGTGTTGGGTGTGTGTTATATTCTTTGCATGTGTGTGTGTGTGTGGGGGCATTAGATATGACAACTTCATCTGAAAATCCCTCACACTAGTGATATTTTTGTGCCATGTGCGTCGGGCGCTTTATTAGGGGGGTCCCAGGGGGGGCAGGCCCCCCCTTGGTTACGCGTAGCGTTCGGGGCAGCGCCCTGAAATTTTATTTTGGACGGTTTTTGCTATTTTTAGCGGTTTTGTAAATTAATCCTGGATTAAGGGATTAGGGTTTTGGTATCTACATAATACCTAATTTTTTTTTATATATTGTATGGTGAATGGTGAAATTCGATATAATGAATATAAGAAAGGTTTTCCCGATTGAGGGTTTCCGGTATAAAATCTCTGTGTACTCTGTGTATGAGACATTGATTAAATTTTGTTTTTCTTAAGAATATATATGCATTGCTTTACTTCACAGGTTTAAAACTTACACATAGTACAACAGGAAGGATTTCCTCCAAGGAATCACTTATGCCCACAACTCACAAACTCTCATTCCCCACATGCCTATCCCACCCCAAAAGTGTACACATTCACTGTCCAACAGTCCATCAACTTCTACACCTCCCTTTCCTTGGGATTCAACAACATGCCAGATCAATAATTCTCAAATATTTGTAGCTACTACTGGACTCCCTCCAAGAGAACTCACATTCCCATCAAATTCTCTCACCTGGAGAGAGTTTCTCAGAAGCCTGATAAACTGCTTCTTCAAGCACAACAAACTCTCTCTCACGTGGAGAGAGTGACAACCTGCTTCTTCAAACCAACTCTTAGGAAAATACAACAACAACATTAGGCTAACACACATGTGATGGTAACAACCGAAAACTTGTAAGGATGTAGAATATGTCAACAAGACATGCTTAGCCAAGGAACTATGTTGGTAGCAACACCCAACCGCTAAGACACAACACATGCTTGGGAAAATACAAATGCACCCGACTTAATAGGAAATACATAGGATAAATCAAGTATAAATGTAGGTTTCAGAGGTTCATGATGGAAGAGGTCATCAATGGAGGTATTGGTTCCCTCCGTGCCTTCGTGGGTGCCTAGGGAGAATGGCCAGAAGATCCCAAAACGATAAGAATTCCCACTTATAATTTCATGTGGCTGAGATGACACATGACACTCATGAAGTGCGTTCCTCTCCACTTCAAGTTCGTTCCTCTCCCCAAAGGAACTTAGGGTAATTGGGATTATTTCCCAAAACTTAGTCTTTTAAGGAATTAATTATATAATATTATTCCCTTAGAGGTAATCCCTCTAACTTAGCCCCTTTTCCTAGCCTCTTAGCCCCTTCCCTTTCCCTACCTAGTGGAGCTTAGTCCACCATTCTATTTTATCATGGTTGGTCTACACATAGTGATGTATTTATATTAAATATATCAATATTTACACACATACAATAATATGCTCACTGGCCTTTGCATCTGTCTCTCTGGCCTAATCATCACGTAAGCTTCCTAGCTTATTATAACTCAACTCACCAGCCTATCAAACATGTTTACAATTCATAATTACAACTGGGACTCTGCCCGGGGATATTACAATCCCCTCCCCTTATTTTTTCACTATCCTCAATGCAACTTGTTTATGCATATACAATTAAAAAATTCTTCAAAAATCTCCAAGATTTAGCTACAACTGGAATTCAATTTCTCTATTCGACAGAGCTACTTCAGGAAATAATTCAGCTCATTGTTCCTTATAACATGCTTCAATTAAACCTCATTGAAAGCACCAACTAGCTGTAGATCCATGACGTTCCACTCATCCTTAGATCTCACTGTTGATAAACTCTCAACAACGTATTACCCCCCGAGCAGGGGCTATGAATCTATCAGGGAAATGGCCTCCCAAGATAACCATGGTCGATGATCAATATCAACATGGTCTAGGCCAAGGTACCAAACCTCAACAAAAATCTAAACAACGGTCTCTCTTTGCCACATGCCTGTACAATCCAAGGTAGTATGCACTTTCATTGTCCAATAGTTCATTGGATGCTCAACTTCGCTTCCAGGGATCCATCATAGGCCAGACATGAAGTCTCAAAGCACCATGGCTCCAGGAGTTCCAACTGTCCTCAGAGGTCTCCAGGTACCCTTCAGGCCTCCTACCGAGGAACCTATCCCCACACTTCTCCCTCGAGGGCTCCAGACCTCTCCAAGGAAACCCAAGGAGAAGTGTACACACACTTAGATCCATCGATGATCCAGAGGGTAAGATACGTTGTCTCTAATCAATATCTTCCTTGAGCTACTCTTTGTAGTCAACATTCTAACTTTAATCAAAATCATCTCATCTGCATCACCCACATGTAGTTATAATGAGAGAACATAAAATAATTCATTTAGGGACTCAAAATTAGTTCAAAATGGAATTCAACTTTTCCCCAAAACATGAAATTCTATTTCATGATTCTTCTTGGTTGTTTCCATATTAGAATTGAAGCCTTCCTTGTGGTTTTCCACAAGCACCAAACTGCATACCATTTTCCTGCAAGGATTCATCTTCCATACTACCAACAAATTGTCAGTATTTCATGTACATCATAATTCAATTGCAATATGTACAAAACCTTATGCAGTGATCTTACAATTTCCTACACCTCGTAATTCAATAACAATTACCAAACAATTTATTAAAATAGAATGACTCATCATTCTATGCATATGCCTGTTCTTAATTAATATCTATAAGTTCATCACTTCTTTTTTTTGAACATGAAATTTTTATGTAGTCAATGCTTACATGACTATTTGACTTGCAACTTTCCTATTGCAATGTCTAAAAACTCCTGAAATGTCCTCAACTTCATGAGTTAACAACATTTTAGCTGTTAGTAACAATTATTTCCATGCAATAATATATATGCATGTACTTACAAAACGCATTCAACAAATGCATTTAAGTATACATTTATATCACTTACTATGAATGAGTGCAATTCTCAATGCATATTTATTCAATGCACCTTGCATTGAATTATAGAATTCTCTTTATCTCAATCATGTATCTCACCATCCATCGGTTGGAATTTTGGCCAATGTGTTGACACATTCTCCACACACTTCCTATTGTCTTCCCAATTAATTGGATACCTTCCTTTTCGACCCGAACACTACACCAGGAATATAATTATGTGTTGTTCATTAGTGTTAACAAAAAGGTTGCAGTCCAAGTTTTATTTAAAGGTAGGAAGATTTTATTAACTGTGTGGCTCATAACCTTTCCAAATCCATACCTTTCCATATCGAACTATGTCCGACTCTCATACATGACTAGATTTCTGGAATTCATTATTATAACAAGTTATTATCTTTTATTTCTTTGGTTATTACCCCATAACCAAATCAACATGACATTCTACTATGTCAGTGTGTGCATTCAAAAGCTAAAAAGATTTGAATTAATATAGGCCTCCAGCCTTTACGACATCCAGTGGTATGCATTCAATAATATACTCATGTGATTTTATTAAATAACTGCAGATGAGGAAATTCTTACCTTAATTCCATTAAGCAATTATGAAATAAGAGTAATAAACTCATACCTGCATGACTTCCATTAATAAATTGTATACTACTTGAATGTCTGATGGCAGTAGAAGCTTCCATGCTTATTTTATCAAGCTTATAACCAACACTTCAACCTTTTGTTGATTCCCTCCTTATGCAAAAACATCAACAAAAACAAAACTTGCAACATGCAAGAATTATTTCCTTTGGTTGTCCTCAACAAGCTATAACATACTTGCTACCACAGAAATTGCAGCAACCTCTTTCTCCCTATAACAATTTTCCTTGCTGATCCCAGAAGTCTCCAATCCTTCCCGGATTCCTGATTCTTCTTGTGCTCTCGTTGTAGTCACTATACATGACTAGTTTTATCCTGAGCACTTTCTAGCCAAATCACTCTTGGCTTCCCTTTGCATTTCTAGGCAAATCACTCTTGGCTTCCCTTTGCATTTCCAGGCAAATCACTCTTGGCTTCCTTTGCATTTCCAGCCAAATCATTTTTTTTTGGTTTCCTTTGCATTTATAGCCAAATACTCAACTAATATTAACCTTGATATTTCATTTATCCCTTGGATATTTCTATCCCAACTCATACTTGGATGAATTAAAATTCCAAACCAAGTTGTTTTATAGACTCTAGATTATTCCACATCTAATTACTCTTCAGGACTGAACTTCTTCAACCCTTTCTTGATGGAATACTTTAGTACTTGAGGTTTTCTTGTACTCTTCTCTTCCCTTTTCCAACTAGCCTCAAACTTGACTTGCCTATCCAATCTCTAACATATTTTAAGGATGCACATATGCCTCCTTTGCTAGTTGCATACAATTAACTAAAAGTACTTCTTTCACCTTAGCATCATAGCTTCAAGTGATACCTCCAACCTTTTGGGTTGTCACTCATGGCTCTATGTCATTTAAGACAACTTCTTGTCAGGAACCATCTCCTCTGAATTCAAAACCATGCATAGAACCATTTTCTTCTTCTTGTTTCCTTATGATTTCTCTTTAGAAGTTACTTCACTTTTAAATTATTCTTGACTTGATATCTCCATGCTCTTATGGAAATACCTTCACACCTTTGGAGTGCATCAAAAATCCTCTACTATTCTTTCTTTCCTCCATGGAGCGTTGTCATGCATTCATATTATCTTGATATCTGCATCATGATTTATTCTTCCATTATCTTAGGATGTTCATGGACTTGACTCCATCCATAAGTTTTTTCCTTGTCTACTTTGCATACTTGCCACCACATATTATGCTAATATTAATTTTCAGCATTCCCCTTTTACTTGGATCCCTCTGATGCAATTCCTTCATGACCCAATTATATTTCCAGTCATGTTCTCTGAGTAACCTTGGATAGTTAACACCAACTTCTTTCTTGAACAAATTTGATTTAGCCTTTTGATTACTGATCATATCAATACTTGTATTATCTTGATGAATTATTACTTTCTCCTGTCTTGACCCATCTGATTTCTCAACCTGGCATGCATATTCAACTTCCGTCATGCCATATTTGATGACCTTCATACCATGCTTCCACTACGCATTCTGATAGTAATAATTGAGGTGCTATCTCCAACTTGTAGGATTGTTCCTTGGAGATATTGTCACTTTCTCCATGCATACATTTCATCCTTCTTTATCAAAATACTAACATTCTGATATATATATATATATAGAACAAGTATTCCCAATACGTACTTCTTTATCTTCAAATTATTTAGTATTGACCTTGATCCTCTTGTGGAGTATTCTTGACATAACATTATGTCCTCGAGTTCCTCCGTTCCTTCTTGATTTCAGGTCCAAACTCTTTTATATTCCATAAAACCTTCTTTATTCCCATGCTTTGCATTTCCATTGGAACTTATGGTTCATGCATTATCATGTATTGCAAATAGATTTCTCCACCTAGCATTCACATTTGACATGCAAATATTGCCACTTGGACTGTCTTCCCCAAACAATAATTTTATTCAGGGTTTCCATGCTGCTTATTGAACCCAACATCTCATCCAATGACATCTGAAAAAAATTCTCAAATGTAAGTTGAAGAACTTTCCCTATCCTTCTTCCTTCGATATGTAGACATATCTAGAACTTTTTATGTTTTAAATGTAACCATTACATCTAAAAACGAGCGTACAACAAATTTTGTTAGCTAGAACCACAATATACCATTTTGGTATTATATGCACAATTTTTCCTTTTATGGTAACCAAAAATATTCTTTCTGACTTCCTGTGACTTAAGCTGCTAAATACTCAAATATGGATGAATACCCAGAATCCTCTTTCCGAGACCTTTCCAATGACTGCTTCCTTGCTCAATTATGAGCTTTGAGCAGAAAGCTATGATCCTTTAAAACTTGTTCTTTTTATCTGATGCACTCCTTGTGCAGTTGATCTCTTTTATTTGAGCTAATGGTTCTTAGATATTTGCTAGACCCTATCATAAAGTTCCTAGGTTTTCAGTATCTCTCGTGATGTAGGTTTGAACCATACGAAACCCGTGGTATTTCTTCTAACCCCTTTTTCCTTCTTTAACATAGTTTTCGAGCACTAGCCCCCTTTTTCCTTATGCCCTTAATTCACATGGGACCACGACTATTACCAAGTGCTAATAGTTGGGTACTTATCCAGAACCTTGAAACTTTGGTGGTCTGGATCCTCATAGGTTTCCAAAGCACATCACAACAATCTCCCAGAGTGCCAAATTGGTGAACTCGCGAAGTGGGGTGGATCAACGGTCCATGGATTCTCAACAAACAATGAATGGGATTTATTATAGAACTTCGGGCTTCAAAAGTTCTAGGCTGTCCATACTCTCCAACCTTTCGGAGTGCCCAGTCTCCGGACTGTGGTATCTATTGTCACGTACATTCTCCTGATCAATGGTCGAGATTAAATCTGACCTCTGGGAGTTCTCGACTCAACATAACTATAACAAAATTCCCCTGGAGTACCAAGTCTCCGGACCTTGGGATCTAGTGCCACGCGTCCCTTGTGATCAACGATCAAGATATACTCTAGCCTTTAGGTCTTTGAAAGTCCTTGAACTTGATTTATTATACCTTATATCCTCCAGAGTTCCAAGTCTCTAGAATACGAGATTTCCTGCCAAGTGCCCCTCCTAGATCAACGATGAGGATTTAATCCTCTCTCTAGAGATTCGAGAGTCTTCAAACTTTAACAATTATTGACCAAGTTCAGCTGCTTTGTGAAATCCATCAGGGTCCCCACTGACCATATTCAAGGCAAGTGCCACATGGTAGAATACTAGAAGCAGTCACCTGGCCCAATCAAGTGGGTGACACGTGTCACATTCTAACTAGAATAATCAATATTCAAATGGTACATAACTCACTGACACATGGCACACATATTGTGTGTCCACATCATCTCAGGAAACGTCAGCAAGTCATGCCACTTCAGGACTTAGGGGCTGCAGGACTTCGAAACACCAAGACTTCATAAGATTTTACACTTGCACACGTCAAGTATTCTGAACGCCGAACTTCCCAACTTCTTAACTTTCTGGGTCCACATAGAAAAACTGTCATCAATTAAGGTTGTGACACATGGCATACCTAGGTAGGTCCATGTCACCCTAGGTGATGTCATTTTACCATGTCATACCCAACGCTTCTAGAATTCAGGGATTTCCTACCTTCAACATTTTATCCTAGCTGTCGAACTGTCAAACTGGTCCACATCACCCCTGGTGAAATTACTTCGGTGCTCTAAGACTTTGGGGATTTCCTACCTTTTGTACAACCACAAACCATTCTTCTTGATTGGAAAAAATTTGAACCTTCTTAATGTTTGGAAACTTATCTCTTGGAATAGACGGTCCAGATTGGTTCCGGATTTTGGGACTTCAACAATTTTCTATACTTATAGCTTTAAAATGGCTGGAGGGGTGAACTCTGAAGGAATTCGGTGCCTAAAATCCATGCATCTTCTCTCAATATGACGATTGTGGGCGATCTGTCTCCCTCCAAACATATCCAACGACCCAATTTAACTTTGCGGCCCAATACCACGTCTGTCGTGGATTATCAAACCGCTATACTCTCGAGCTTCTGAACACAATCCAATTTTTCTCTTAGTGCCCTTATGGCACTCTATACATCAAAACTCTATGGAAATTTTTCTCCAAATTTCTCGTTCTTGGCCCATCCAGGTTCAATGTTAAAACCATGGGCTCTGAACTTGAATTTTGTCCATTTCGACAACAATTCCTTTCCAAAATTTTTTCTTCAACTTCCACTTACATGGCCCATTCAGGCTCAGTGTTGAAGCCATGGCTCTAATACCATTTTGTAACATCCCTGACCATCAAAACCCCATTGGGAAATGCAACCTAACGAATGTATCTTTGATTTTCTTCTCTGATACCATTTTCTGTAACATCCCCGACCACCAACGGTTGGGCCATGTTGCTCATAGAAACAACAATTATCATATGGATATATATATATATATATATATATATATATATATATATATATATAAATAAATAAATAAATAGACAACATATTCTATTGATATATAGATTAATGCATAAATAACAATAAGCCTACACATATGACATATATAGGCATTAATCATCAATTATAACACATGTACATATGCACAACATGTAAATGAACATAAATGTGGTACTCATATTTTAATATAAGACTACCAACTACGTGTAGACCTTCCATGAACCTCCCAACCATAGACCATGCTTCTCATCACTCTCAACAATGGGTCACCCTCAAGCTGGGACTAAACTCCTCCTGGGTAAAGGGATTCTTATGCAAGGTTGAGGCTACGAGAACTGCATAGTACAACAGGAAGGATTTCCTCCAAGGAGTCACTTACGCCCACAACTTATAGAATCTTATTCCCCACATGCCTGTCCCAACCTAGGAGTGTACACCTTCATTGTCCAATAGTCCATCAGCTGCTACACCTCCCTTTCCTTGGGCTTCAACAATAGGCCGGATCATGAATTCTCAGATCTTTGTAGCTGCTACTAGACTCCATCTAGGAGAACTCACTTCCCCAAAAATCTCTCTCACCTGGAGAGAGTTTCTCACAGGCCTGGAAACCTGCTTCTTCAAACACAACAAACTCTCTCTCACCTGGAGAGAGTAGCGCACAGGCCTGACAACCTACTTCTTCAAACCAACTCTTAGGAAAATACAACAACAACATTCAGCTAATGCACATGTGATAGTAACAACTAAAAATAGGTAAGGATGTAGAATATGGAATAAATCCATGCTCAGCCAAGGAATTGTGTTGGCAGCAACATGAAACGGCTAAGACATGGCATAGACTTAGGGAAATACAAGTGTGCTCGACTTCACAGGAAATACATAGGATAACTCAAGTATAACTGTAGGTTTTAGAGGTTCACAATGGAAGAGGTCAATAATGGAGGTATTGGTTCCCTCCATGCCTCTATAGGTGCCTGGGGAGAAAGGCCAGAAGATCCCCAAAAAATAAGAATTCCCACTTATAATTGCATGTGCCTAAACTGACACATGGCGCTCATGAAGCATGTTCCTCTCTGTTGTTCCTGAGTTTATACTTTAAGGCTTTAAAGTATACTGTCAAGGCATCCAAAAAGGTAGAGATAATTAAAGGGTAAAAAGACTAGTTTAATGTAGAGCGAGATTGATGTAGGAGCATCGCAAGCAGCTAGCCAAGCGAGCATGAAGGCATAAGACAACTGGAAAGTGAAACATACATTTTGCACGTTTTGGAAATGTTTTTGAAGAATTAATGTAATGATTAAAAGGAAGCGTACTTGTGTATTGTAAACAGATCATGAGCGATTCGCTCTCATCTGTAGGAGATAGAGGCATTTATGCTCAGTTAATGAAAGTAGGTAGATTTAAAATTCCAGAATTGACAATTTTAGGAACAAGAGGGAAAATGACTATAAACACCCTCATCTTTGTATCATTGTATCAATCATCATTAGATGAATTAAGCACATTAACATAGAGTAGAGGAGAGTTGTCGTAGAGAGTTGTAGAGAAGAACCCCATGTACAAGAGCTTTGAATTAATATATGAAGATTTGATTTAGACTCATGGTGTTATGATGCTTTCTGTGTATACATGCTAATCGATATGCCTATGGTTGTTTTATCCTCTCTGTCATGCATTTGTTGTTATGATATTTATGTATGATTTCCTGTTAAATTTTTGAAGTCCAAGAGAGAGAGAGAGAGAGAGAGAGAGAGAGAGAGAGAGAGAGAATGAGTTTCAATTGTTTCTCTTCCTAAGTGAGAAGTTCCTGCAAGGAGTGCATTGACGAAGGCTCAGAGTTTATCTTTGAAAGATCAGGAGGGATACCATTGTTCTTGTTTCAGTGGAAGTGCAAGACAAGCACAAAAGATGTGCAAGGTGTGCGCAGGCTAGTCGAGACGGTAGAACTTATCAACTAAGGTCAGGAGATTGAAGGACTGCTATTGCAGAGAAAGTGCACAGAGTCGTGAGTTCAAATACCCAAAAATACTTGAAGGATTGCCACAAGGAGTGCGCGCAGGATTTCTTTGGTGACTTGATGTTGTCAAAGAAAAGCTCAGAAGGGCTAGGGCCTTTGAATCATTTAAGAGAAAGCAGGATGCTCAAGTTCTTGTGCAGAAGTCATGTCCCAGAGAAGGATCACATAGTTGATTTTGAACCAGAGTTTCTTGAGGAGGAAATTGAACGGTCAGAATTCTTCGAGGAGAACTCCCGAAATCACGAGGACCGTAAGATCTAGAGAAGTTACAAGGTGGATAAGGAGGGACGAATCCATCACTCTGGTAACAAGAGCCAACGTGGACTGTTGATTTCGATCATTGGACCGTCAAGATCATTTTGACATTTCAGGAGTTGTAAGTCCGAAGTGTGGACGAAACCCTTGGTCGTTCGAACTCCTGAAGCGCAAAGTGGATTATCGTGTGTGAAGGCGAAGAGCATAAATTTTGGCATTTCAGAATTTCAGATTTCATCATTTCGGAGGTCCTGAGGACAAGCGATCGGGACATAGCGGAGTGGAATACCCAAAGTCGCAAGTCGTGACAGAATTTGACGTGAATTTCGGGATTTCGGAAAATCGAGATTCGGAATACCGGAAGTCCTGAGGATAAGGAGCTTGGTTCCTTTCACTTAGAATTTTGAAGTTGCGAGATTCAGGATATTGTGAAGTGGTATTTCGACATTTTGGGAATCAGGATTTCGACATTCCCATTGACAAGAATTTGGGTTCATCACATGAGAACCCCTGAAGTTGTGAAACACGAAATTGTGTGAAGGGGCGTTTCGACAATTTGGTGTTTCGGGGTTCAGGAACCCGAGAGGACAGTGTTCTGGTATCGAGAGTCTTGGACTCCCAGTACCTGAAATTCTGAAATCATGTGGGCCATCATATCAAAGGGAGGCTTATAGCCGTTGATCCCGTTGGAGATATTGTTTTGGAGTTCGGGGTTTGTGGAGACCAGAGAACCAGAAGCCTTACATCAGGACTTGTGAAATCGCGAAGTCGAAAACTCCGAAAAGGGGAAAAAGTTCCGATAAAAGCCAAAATTTTGCTGAACGTTTCGGGTTTTGACGTTTTGACAATTGTGAAGACAAGAGGTCGGGATTCCTTGTTCCGGAACTCCCAAAGTCACGAAACACGATACAGCTGTGTAGGAGGACGTGACCAAGCATTTTGGGAATATTGGAATTTTGGGTTTCGGAAGGTGGAAAGGTCAAGAACCTCGACAATAGGATTCACAAAATCGTGAAGTCTGAAACCCCGAAAAGGCGAAAAACCCGATACATGAGAAAAACGTGGTCAAAGATTTCAGTGTATCGAAATTTTAGGTTTCGACAAGTGGAAGAGTCGAGGAGCTCGACATTAGGGATCACAAAACCTAGAAATACAAAGTCCTTTGTGGCTTAAATGAAGGGGTTGGTTAACCCTCGGCGTGGTTGTAGTGAATATCCTATGCGGACCTCGATTCTGAGGATTGGGGGTTTGCGTCAGTTGTGGTATCAGAGCCTAGAAAAAGTTCTTTGTTTTTTGTAGTAGAGGAAGGAAGAATATTTCTCATCCATGCCACTCAGAAGGAGAGACAGAGCAATGCTTGATCCAGCAGTGGAAATATAAATGCGTGAACTACGTGCCAAGCTTGATGCCATGGAGACATCACATAGGCGCACGGTCAACATTGGGAATATCAGCGATGCTGAAAATGAAGGTGAAGCTGGACATGAAGGAGAAGAAGTTGCAGCTGAAGATGCAGTAGATGAACACCTATTCAGGGTTGTTTCTAGGATAGGTGCTAGAGCAAAAATGGACATTCCAGTGTATGAAGGGAACCTAGATGTTGAAGAGCTTCTAGACTGGATTAGAGCTCTGGACAAATATTTTGACTATGAGGATGTTGAGGATGAAAAAAAGGTCAAGCACGATGTCACAAGACTTAAAGGGCATGCAACATTATGGTGGGATGAACTGCAGGCTGACAGACGCTGCAAAGGCAAGCAAAAAATCAAGAGTTGGGATAGAATGGTTGCGAAGATGAAGGCAAAATTCATACCCAAGGATTATCAAATTACTCTGTTTCGGAGGATGCAGAATTTGAGACAGAAGCTGATGTTAGTGAAAGAGTACACTAAGGAATTCTACAAGATAAACATTAGAGCAGGTCATCGGGAAAGTGATGATGAAAAAGTTGCCAGGTACATGAATGGTTTAAGATATGATATTCATGACGAGATGAGCATGATGACCCTTAGAAATGTGGAGAATGCTTATCAGATGGCTCTGAAAGATGAAGATAAGCTGAGCCGAAGGCAAGGTCAAAGAGGTCGAGGCAGAAGTCGAGCTAGAGGTGAAACAATTTCCCAAGACAAAAATAAAAAACCTAAAGAAGAGTGGAAGAAACCTCAAACTCAAACTGAGAGAGGTGGAAGCTCATAGAGATGACAGTATGCTGATAGAAATACTTTTCCTCGAACCAGAGGAAGAGGAAGAGGCAGAGGTGGAGAAATAAAATGCTTTACCTGTGGAAAAAATGGACACAAATCCTATGAATGTACAGATAGAAAGAAATAAGGAGGTGAAAATCACATTGCCGAAGCACAAGGATGGAATTTTGAGGTAGAAGATGCTGAGGACAGAATATCACTGATGATGAGAAAAGTTCTCTTAACGCCAGAGAAGGAGACAAAGAACCCAACCCAAAGGAACATATTTTTTTGGACTGCTTGCAAGACCAAAGACAGGGTATGCAAAGTCATTGTGAACAGTGGTAGCACAGACAATCTCGTTTCTACAGAGATGGTGGAAAAGCTAGAGCTGGAGAATATTGAACATCCAAGCCCGTACAGAGTTTTGTGGCTACAAAAAGGACATCAGGTAAATTTCACTAAACAATGTTTAGTTGAATTTAAAATAGGAGGATATAAGGATGAAATACTATGTGATGTTATTCCCATGGATGTTTTTCATATATTGCTGGGTAGACCATGGAAATATGACAGGAATGAGATTCATGATGGGAGAAAGAACACATACACACTGGAGAAGAATGGGAGAACTCACATGTTGTTGCCGATTAAGGATAAAAAAATGAAACTAGAAGTGAGAAACAATGTACTTCTCATGAGTGGGAAGGAACTTCTTAAGGAGGTTAAGAATAAGGAAGATACACAATTCATCATGGTTAGGAAGCCTAGAATTGTTTTAACCAGTACAAGAGTGGATGATTTGCCAGAGGAAATCTAGAAGTTGCTAGGAGAGTTCACTGATATAGTAGTGGACGAACTACCTCATTTGTTACCACCTATCAGAAGTATAAGCCATCATATTGATCTTATACCCGGAGCTAGTTTACCAAACAAAGAAACATATAGATTGATGTTGCAGGAGAATGAAGAGGTCAAGAGACAGGTCCAGGATTTAATGGACAAAGGGTTGGTTAGAGAGAGCTTGATTCCATGTATTGTTCCAATAGTGCTCATCTCAAAGAAAGATGGAGGATGGAGGATGTGCACAGACTCAAGGGCAATCAGAAAGATTACCATCATATATAGATTTCCTTTGCCAAGGATGGATGATTTGATGGATTGCTTGGGTGGAGCAATTTTTTTTTCAAAGATTGATTTGAAAAGAAGATATCATCAAATTCGTATGAGAGAAGGTGATGAATGGAAGACAGCATTGAAGACAAATGAAGGGCTGTATGAATGGCTTGTTATGCCATTTGTCTTAACAAATGTGCCTAGTACTTTCATGAGATTGATGAATGAAGTCCTGGAGGATTTCATAGGAAAATTCTTCATTGTATATCTTGACGATATACTAATTTTTAGTAGAACAGAAACAAAGCACTTGAAGCATTTGGCTACAGTGATGAGGAGATTACAGCAAGAGAAGTTACTGATTAATATGAAGAAATCAACATTTATGAGGACAAAACTCATTTATTTGGGTTTTGTTATCTCCGCAGATGAGTTGAAAATGGATTTGGATAAGGTAGAGGCGATTAAGAATTGGCCATCACCGAAGAGTATATTTGAAGTTAGAAGCTTTCATGGATTGGCTAGTTTCTACAGGAAATTTATTAGAAATTTCAGCGGAATTAGCGCACCGATGATGGAGACAGTGAAGAAAAGACATAAGTCTTTTCACTGGACAGAAGAAGCAGAGAAAAGTTTCAACTTGCTGAAGAGGAGGATTACTGAACAACCAATTCTGGTGTTGCTAGATTTCGGTAAGACGTTTCAGGTCAGGTGTGACGCTAGTGGATTTGCAATTGGAGTGGTCTTGAGCCAAGACGACAGGCCGATCGCACACTTCAACAAAAAACTGAATGAAGCAAAGATTAAATATTCAACATATGACAAGGAATTCTATGCAGTCATACAAGTGCTGAAGAAATGGAGACATTATTTGGTTCCTAAAGAGTTTGTTTTGTACAGTGATAATCATGCTTTGCAATTCGTGACTCAACAGGAAAAGTTGAACCAAAATCATGCAAAATGGGTTGAATACATGCAGAATTTTACTTTTGTAATTAAACATATTTCTGGAATTGCTAACAAAGTTGTTGATGCTTTGAGCATGAAATGTTTGCTAATGCAGGAATTTAGAGTCAAAACTTTGGGTTTTGATAACCTCAAAGAAATGTACAAGGATGACCCTGATTTTAGGGAAGCGTATGAGGCGTCTGAGAATCCAATTCTTAGGGACAGAAGCCAATGGACCGAATATATGATCTAAGATGGATTATTATTCAGGGGAAATCAATTATGTATTCCAAAATGCTCCATGAGGGAGAATCTGATGAAAGAAAAGCATAGTGGAGGATTGGCCGGACATTTCGGTCATGACAAAACGTTCTCGAAATTAAATGGCTCATATTTTTGGCTAGGGATGAGGACATATGTCAAAAATATTTATGGAAAAATGTAGAATTTGTCAGCACATAAAGGGAAAAAGGAAAAACACAGGGTTATACCATCCATTACCCATACTAGAGAGGCAGTGGGATGCAGTAAGCATGGATTTTATATTGGGGCTGCCAAGAATGCAAAGAGGATTTGATTCAATCTTTGTGGTGGTAGACAGATTTTCAAAGATGGCACATTTTATACCATGCCAGAAAACCTGCGACACAACTCATATTGTGAACCTATTTTTCAAAGAAGTCGTCAGACTTCACGGCTTACCAAAAAGTATAGTTTCAGATCGAGACACCAAGTTCGTGGGACATTTCTAGAGGAATTTATGGAAGAATATGGGGACAAGTTTGTCTTTTAGCTCAACTTATCATCCTCCGATGGATAGGCAAACATAAGTTGTAAACATAAGCTGTAAACAGAAGCTTGGGAGATTTACTAAGGAGCCTAGTGACTGAACACCACAGTTAGTGGGATCACATTCTGCCACAGGCGGAATTTGCTTATAATGATTCGATCAATAGAAGCACAGGGCAGAGTCCATTCCAAATTGTTTATGGAATGCATCCAAGGGGAGTTTATGAATTAAAGGATTCAAAACAAAATGAAACTAGAAGTGCTAGTGCAGAGGATTTTGCAGAAGCAATGAAGGAACTTCACAGCCAAGTGAGGGAACATTTGCAAAACTCGAGTCAAGAGTATAAGCGTAGAGCAGATCAACACAGGCGAGAACTTTAGTTTGAAGTTGGTGATCTGGTTCTTGCACATCTGAGGAAAGAAAGGTTCCCAAGGGGAACATATAAAAAACTGAAAATGAAGAAGATTGGACCATGCAAGATCATAAAGAAATTTGGGGCAAATGCATATGAGATTGAATTACCTGATGGGATCGAAATTTCACCGATATTCAACATCTCAGATTTGTACCCTTACAAAGCTAAAGAAGCAGGGGTAGAGAATGAACAGACAAGAGTTCAATGGACCAAACAAATGTCTGTAGATACAAAGCCACAGATGGAAGGTATAATTGATAAGAGGGTCAGTGGGAATACCAAGAGGAAAGAGTATTTTGAATACTTGGTCAAATGGAAGGGACATCCAGTTGAATATGCCAGTTGGGAGGATGAATCAGAAATTCGGAAGCATGGATAGACCGTGCAAGAGCTCATGAACAGGAGTCCATGAAAATTTTCAAGCAAGGGAGTATGATGCAGGAGCATCGCAAGCAGCCAGCCAAGCGAGCATGAAGGCAGAAGACAGCTTGAAAGTGCAACATACATTTTGCACATTTTGGAAATGTTTTTGAAACATTAATGTAATGTTTAAAAGGAAGTGTACTTGCATATTGTAAACAGATCATGAGAGATTCACTCTCATCTGTAGGAGGTAGAGGCATTTATGCCCAATTAATGAAAGTAGGTAGATTTAAAATTCTATAATTGATAGTTTTAGGAACAAGAGAGAAAATGACTATAGACACCCTCATCTTTGTATCATTGTATCAATCAGAATTAGATGAATTAAGAACATTAGCATAGAGTAGAGGAGAGCTGTAGCATAGATTTGTAGAGAAGAACCCCATGTACATGAGCTTTGAATTAATACGTGAAGCTTTGATTTAGAATCATGGTGTTATGATGATTTCTGTGTATACATACTAATCGATCTACTTATGGTTGTTTTATCCTCTCTGTCATGCATTTGTTGTTATGCTATTTATGTATGATTTACTGTTAAATGTTTGAAGTCTGAGAGAGAGAGAGAGAATGAGTTTCAATTGTTTCTCTTCCTGAGTGAGAAGTTCCTGTAAGGAGTGCAGTGAAATGTCCGCAAGGAGTGAGTTGATGAATGCTCAAATTTTATCTCTGAAAGCTCAGGAGGGATACCGTTGTTCTCATTTCAGCGGAAGTGTAAGACAAGCACAGAAGCCATGCAAGGTGTGCATAGGCTGGTCGAGACCGTAGAACTTATCAACTAAGGCCAGGATATTGAAGGACTGCTATTGCAGAGAAAGTGCACAGAGTCGTGAGTTCAAATATCCAGAAGTGCTTGAAGGATTTCTGTAAGGAGTGCGCGCAGGAGTTCTTTGGTGACTTGAAGTTGTCAAAGAAAATCAAAGAAGGGCTAGGGCCTTTGAATAATTTAAGAGAAAGAAAGACGCTCAAGTTGTTGTGCAGAAGTCACGTCCAAGAGAAGGATCATAGAGTCGATTTTGAACCAGAGGTTCTTGAGGAGGAAATTGAACGGTCGGAATTCTCTGAGGAGAACTCCCGAAATCACGAGGACCGTAAGATCCAGAGAAGTTACAAGGTGGATAAGGAGGGATGAATCCATCACTCTAGTAACAGGAGGCAACATGGATCATTGATTTCGATCATTGGACTGTCGATATCATTTCGGCATTTCGGGAGTTGTAAGTCCAAAGTGTGGACGGAACCCTTGGTCGTTCGAACTCCCGAAGTGAAAACTAGATTATCGCGTGTGAAGGTGAAGAACAGGAATTTCGGCGTTTCAAAATTTCGGAGTTCGGCATTTCGGAGGTCCTGAGGACAAGCGATTGGGACACAACAGAGTGGAAGACCTAAAGTCGCAAGTTGCGACAGAATTTGATGTGAATTTCAGGATTTCGAAAAATCGGGATTCGGAATACCGGAAGTCCTAAGGATAAGGAGCTTGGGTCTTTGCACTTAGAATTTTGAAGTTGTGAGATTCGGGATATCATGAAGTGGTATTTCGACATTCTGGGAATCGAGATTTCAACATTCCCGTTGACAAGAATTCGGGTTCTTCACATGAGAACCCCTGAAGTTGTGAAACAAGAAATAGTGTGAAGGGGCATTTCGACAATTCGGTGTTTCGGGGTTTGGGAACCCGAGAGGACAGTGTTCTAGGATCGAGAGTCTTGGACTCCCGATACCCAAAAGTACAAAATCACGTGGGCCATCAGATCGAAGGGAGGCTTATATCCGTTGATCCCATTGGAGATATTGTTTCAGAGTTCGTGGTTTGTGGAGACCAGAGAACTGGAAGTCTTACATCAGGACTCACGAAATCGCGAAGTCAGAAACTCCGAAAAGGGGAAAAATTTATGATAGAAGACAACCTTTTGTTGAACATTTCGGGTTTCATCATTTCGATAGTTTTGAAGACAAGAGGTCGGGATTCCTTGTTCCGGAACTCTCGAAGTCGCGAAACGTGATACAACTGTGTAGGAGGATGTGGCCAAGCATTTTAGGAATATTGGCATTTCGGGTTTCAGAAGGTGGAAAGGTTAAGAACCTCAACAATAGGATTCGCGAAATCGTGTAGTTTGAAACCCCAAAAAGGCGAAAAACCCGATATAGGAGAAAAATGTGGTCAGATATTTCGACGTATCGACATTTTGGGTTTTGGCAAGTGGAAGAGTCAAGGAGCTCGACATTAGGGATCGTGAAACACTGAAATCCGAAGTCCTTTGTGGCTTAAACAAAGGGGTCGGTTAACCTTCAGTGTGGTTGTAGTGAAGATCCTGTGTGAACCTTGATTCTGAGGATTGGGGGTCTGCATCATAGATCACAGTTGGTTCCTTAATTGTTTCTGTATAGCTTCCCATTGTTCTTGGATGCTAATATCCCTTTCAATTGTAGCCGATGAACGTTCAAGTTCTACCAGTGTATTTGTTGTTTGTAAGATGGTATTGAATAGGTTTAATGTAATTCTCATATGATCTGATAGACCGGGTTCTATATTAGGTTGTCTGGTAACTGGAACAATCATGAAAGTTGAGGGTTTCTTTTTTGTAAATCACAAATAATTTCAAGGGTTGCAAATTTCTGGTTTGAATTAATAAAAATACAACTTCCAAATTATGAATCAATAGTATAATAGAAGTAAAGGCCACTTCTGGTATCTGAGTCAATTTTAATGAATAAGATGCACGAAATGAAGAAAGAAAATGAAATATATAGTTGTATGACAAAAACGAGGCATCGATTAAAGAGGAATCTCATTTTAAGTTAATACAAGAAAGAGGGATGATAACTTTGTAGAAGGATACAATTTTAGAGTCCTAAAATGTTCATAGGTCTTATATCTGCTGAAAGATGATACAGAGGAAAAACTGCAAATGATTAGATAATCTGACTGTTCAATCACTATAATAGAAATTTCCACATGAAAAATTTCAAACGAAAGTATGAAATAAAATAAAATCACAGAGAAACACATAACTCGGGCTTGACCAGATCTGGAATCTTCAATCTATATTGTATTAATTTAGGCAAAACAAAATTTTCTCTTTAGAATCCATCTAGAAAAAAGCCTATTCTTAGTCTTGAAAAATTCCATTTATACAAAACCACCAATCTTAAGACAGTTGTTGATTTCCTAATTCCTAGTGACTAACTATTTGTTAAAAAATAGATCTGAAACTGTTTGCATGATCTTCTCCATTTTTCCATTTTCTTGGAAGTAAAGCTCTTCCAAATAATACTTTTACTTTGTTGATGACTCTCCTTCTTTTGATTCAATACATTTAATGCATCTCTCCAGGAACTGTGTAAAATTTCCGGGGGATTCTGGAAGGTCTCTTGCCTCGAATAGATAAACCTTTCTCTGAATCTTGGAAAGACGGTCATCAACTCCTTTATCTGCAAACTTTGTTGACTACAGTTTTAAGTTAGGCTCAACTAACAACCTGTCTATTAGGATGACATCCATTTTTCTTAGTTGTGAAATTTCCATTTGGATATCACTCAAATTTTCCCTAAAATTTAATTGATGTCTTACAATATTGATCTATCCTAGAAGTCTTGTACAATTGCCTTTTCCAATGTTTAACGACCCTTTGTCTAAAAGATCAAAAACTTCTTCACAGTTGTCTCTTATTTCTTTGACTATTCTTTTTCTTTCAGTTATGTTGGTTTCCCATAGCTTGAGCATGATGTCGCCTTTGATTTGCTCTGTGGATGATACTTTCATAGTTTTGGATACCTCTTCACCTGCCAAATATATAATTGCCTTTTGGAGAGTAATCCTCACTGCTTTGGCTTCTTTTTCCCTCAGGATAATATTATCAAAGGCATTATCTACTTCTTGAAAGTAATTCTGAACAATCTCTATCTTGGAAATCAATTTCTGCTGTTCAACTTCTATTTTTGAATGCACTTTCAGTGACTGGGCCTGGAAAGATTTTAGATCTATAATCTGACCTTCCATCAACATTAATCTAGCCTATAGGTATTCTGCATGTTCCTTTTGCTGAGTAATCTGTAGTTGACTTGCTTGTATTTTCTGGCTCATTTCGTCCAAGCTTGTTTTGATTAATTGAACCTCTAACCTTTCGGCAGCCCTTGTCTGCTCCAAGCATTTACTCATTTCTTATCTAATGTTCTCCTCAACATTCTTTAACTGATCTTGTAATTGTTCTATGATTTTATTACTCTTCTTTATCCTTGTTCTCATTTTTCCCAAGGTAAAGAAGTTTGCTGTTGCCATGGCTCCCATGGAACCTGCTATCTCTGTAGCGAAATCCTCTTCCTCCAAATTTTGTCCGTCTATCAAGACTTTATGTTTTTTACCATATTCCCCTCTTTATCATCCATCTCTTGTTTCAGGATGACCTTCCTTTTTTCACTGAAAAAATAATCGGAAGGAGTAATCTCATCTATGGGAATAGAGGTGAGGTCATCAACAAATAGAGCTCCTGTCTGTGGGAGTCCAAAAGTGGACTATAAGGGGGTTAAGGAAGCTATGGGACTCCCTATATCTCTATATCCTTTCCCTCCTGTTGCCTTAGGCGTATTGACATCAACACCAGGTGATGAAGGGGGAGTAATCTTATCGGACTTGGGAGGTCTCCCTGACCTTTTCTCTACTTCGGTCTTTTTGTTTTGTGGAGGCCTTTTCATATCCTGTGGGGATTTTTTGGTATTTCCCTTCTTCTGTGCTTCTTGCTCAAAACTTGGGGGAACACTTTCTTGCTCCTAGGGGAGGGTGATTTCTTCTCCTTGAAGTACTTGGGGCAGACCGCTCCGTCTATGCTTCTGAAAGATCTGAAAGCTAGCTTGCAGGTCAGACGACAGTGTCTGTACTCGTTCTAAAATTTCTTCATAGGACTTCGTCCCTTTGAACATGTCATCCCAAGGGTACTCCTAATGTTCATACACTTTCATATTGAAATGTATCAAGTGTTTGTTCACTAGTTGATAAGGGTCATGCCTTTTGTACTCAATATTTAATAGTTTAACTTCTTCGAGTGCTTCTGCTTTCACCCTGGAATGTCCCAAATTTTGTAATGAAAATTTCCTGATGTGCACAGGGAAGATTGGCCAGGTCTTCTTTTGAGATGCCTTTAGCTCTATTCCAATACCGCCTTTTACTATTTGGTGTGCTACTTCCCTACACACTAGTCTATCCGGGAGGAATTTTAGAAGCTTGTGAGGGGGGATTGAGCACCCATAAACCCTGATGTAGGAGAATATTTCTTCAATGAACTATTCTGCTATTGGCTTGAGGTTATTTGAAACTGCTTCAGAAATGAGTGGAGGGTCACAACTGAAAAACATTTTATGCATTGGTATTACCACGAAATGACAAATTTCGTAAAACATTTTTTTTGCATTTTCTTCCCACAGCTCAGAGTGATATTCATGAATGGGTTCAAGGTAGGTTATGTTCCAACTCCAATTCATCAGGGGGGATGGAGTCATAAAAAAATTTTCGTCCATGATGTATGCTAACATGTAAAAGGCCACTGGTTGACCTCGGGCTCTTGCAACTCTGTAATCCGAAACCTCTTTGGCTATATTATCGGATAAAATCTTGTCCCAGTTGAAACTATATCCTTCTGATGCTTCTTTGATGGACATCTCCACTATCCTTTGATTAAATCAGGGTAAGTTTGGTCTACCTCAGTGCATTCCTTTCTCTGAAATTCAGCTATAAATTCGGCATTGTAAATGAATTTAGGATTGGGTGAGAGATTGTACATAACCTGGATATGTTCAGGTCCGAATGAGCTGATAATGGCCCCTTGATCATTTAAAATGCTTCTCGTTGGAATATCAACCTTGTCCAAATCCCAACTGATCATGTCGTTGTACGCCATGAGCCATGGGCGTGTTGCAATTTTGTGAAGTTCTGATTCTGCTATGTCCCGAAGGTGATTCTCAGAGTCGTTAGGGGAATTTTTTTATCTCGCAGTCCAGATTTTCATAAATTTTTCTCCATGATTTAATCAAGTCGATAACATGTGGTGTGGTGTCAGATATGACATCTCCCTCTGGGCTGGAAGTCTCAGCTGTATCTTCAGTCTTCTTGGGTCCCTTCTTTGGTTCCATGACTTTTGTATTGGAACGAAAACCTGTCACAGAAGAGAGGTGTGAAATCTCAGCTAGATGCGACTTACTTTTGATAGAAAAAGTGAGAATAAGTTTCAAAACACAGACCTCTAATTGTCTTTTAACTCATTTTATGGTGAAAGTACTAATGCAGCTACCAAGAATTTAATACCTTTAATGCAAAGAATATTTTTGAGATATGCATTTGTGTCACATAAATCACTATCTATCCGTTATTATTGTGGTCGTATTTCGACAATCCTAAAATCAAAATTCAAAAGATCTCGTTTGACGGAAAATGAAAAAGAATGTACCTAAGAAGTTTAATTACCATTAAATGTATTTTTAAAACGAAGTTAGGTCTCTTTAAACATTAGGTATTGAGTTAGGACTTCGTGTTTTGGTGTTTCGGGGAACGTGCTTACATGAGGTATGTCACCACTAAACCCTGAATCCCAAAATCGCGATGGGATTAGTTTTAGGCCTTAAATTCAGTATTGAGTCAGGACTTTGCGTTTCAGGGTTTCGGGGATCACACTTACATGAGGTATGTCATCACTAAACCTCGAATCCTGAAATCGCAATGGGATTAGTTTTTAATTAATCAGGATTAAGATTGACTTCCACTTCTTTCGGGAAATTGGGAATCAGGATTTCACGATTCAAAATGTATTGAAAACGTATTGTTTTAAGTAAACCCCAAATCCTTAAAGGTTAAAAGATGGTTAATTAACTCCTTTAGGGTTTTAATTTATTGCGATTAAAAGTACTTTATGGAATGTGCATCTAGACTTTAATAATACTTGAGCTTTCTGTATTTTATTATAATGAAGAAATGAAATCATTTCAGGACTTCGGTACCGATCTTTTTGGAATGATAGCAAGATTATACCTTATCAAATGCCAAATCCCGAAAGAGATTTTTTTTAGTTTTAGAGGTAAAATTTTTAAAACCTAGTTTCAACATAGGCTCCAATTGGGCACCTCGTCTCCTTGTGGGACGAGGAGAACGGGCAGATTTAGTGTCTTTTATTGGGTAAATGGGGTCAGTTATTCCATTCTGTGAGACATAGTTGTGAAAACCCTACTAGGAGGATAAATATTCCAACCTTAACTTCAGAAAACTTTCAAAACTAAAGCGTTCGACAATATCGAAATAGGATCACATAAATTTCCCTTTCTAAAAATGACCTCAGACTTGTGCAAGATAATCAAAACAAGATTAGCCATTCTACCAGTTTTTATTTGATCATATTCGCATCAAGAGACTCTTAGAGTGTAATCGGGAATCCCATAACCTTAGAGTATAATATGGATAAAAGGAGAAAATTACCAGAGCATCTTGCAATTCGTGTATAACAACCTTGTCCAGTATGTAGACATTGCTTCATTGCCAGCAGGACTGTTCAGTACCCTGGTGAAGTTATCAGATTTTCCACATTGAATTTCCTTTCACCACTTCGTTATTTTTAGCATTTAAATGCTGAGATGAGGGAAATCATATAATGAATTTCCTTTCATCATCTCTTTATATTAGATGGGGGCAATCGATAATGAATTTCCTTTCACCATCTCTTTATACACATTTTTGTTATGAAGTGGGGGCAATCAATAAGTATGTAACATACTCAGGGAAAATATACTGGTTAAACTTTTTACAGCAAGGGTCTGTCTGCTTTTTTAAATATCTCTCGATCAATCTCCTTTTGGCCCTCAGACACTTTAACCTTATGGAGAATCTCAGAGGATTAACGATCATTTTATTTCTACTAGAGAGACTAAAAAGGTTAGGATTAGCCCAAACAGACTTCCAGTTCAGCCAAAGTTTAGGAGAAACATAGAATTTTACCTATCCTTGC
>ML792603.1:58574-79783 GCA_009831015.1 Picea engelmannii
AGTAAGCTTGATAGTGATAGAAGGGAAAAGATGATAGAATCTCGGACTACTTAGGAGTACTAACGAGTATAAATTTTTTTTTTTTTTTAATTTTTTTAATTTTTTTATTTTTTGGGGAATTGGAAACTTCAAAATTTGTGTCTTGTTCGTTTGTACTTCTTAGGACATTTTTTAACTCAGGTTTCCAAGTCAGAGTTCATACCTTAGTAGTTTTCCACATTTATAGCCAGAGGACTATTTACTTATTACCTTTTTGGTAAGTATTTATCTTGATTATCCATGCAGATTACCCTTGTAGTGTAGTTGATCTCTTGAGTCCATGACGTTGTTCCTACAAATAAAGTGACCTAATAATTGTCAGATGCTTTTTTTGAACTGCTAAATTTGAGCTATTTTTTATTTTCATTTTCTAAAATTTAATATATATTTTTTTTAACATACTTACCGAAAGCAACGTAACTATAAGGGAAATGTGAAAACAAACCGGTATGTACAATGAAATTTTGAAAACATATTATTGCATGTAGTGTTTAAGGTATCGCCCATTCACAAGGGTGCTTAGAATGTCTCCATTGATATTTTATAATGAAAAGACATTTTCTCCTTTTGAGGCCGAGACTCTATAAGGGCCAGACCAGATCGAATCGAACTTGCCGTGTTTTCCCGTGTCTTCTATTCTGGCTTCCCATTTTAGAACCATATATCCAGGGAGGAAATCTCTATCCTTAGCCTTCTGATCAAACAAATAATTCATCTTATCCTAATATCTCTGCAACTTTTCGTTTACTTTGGTCCTATTTTGCTGAACTTCGACCAACTGGTTTGCTCTCCTGGTAATGTCGTTAGGTTCTTCATTTGAATCTTGCCAAATTTTCATTACAGGCAGAGAAAGATTAATTGGTAAAATAACATCGGTACCATAAACCATCTGAAAAGGGGGCATTCCAATCACCTTTTTGGTACTTATCCTGTTGGCCCATAGAGCGTATTTCAAATGAATATGCCACGTCTTCTTGTTGTTAGTCAATATTTTTTTTATCACGGTTGTCAGACTTTTGTTAGATGATTCAGCTAAACCGTTGCCCTGTGGATAATAAGCTGTGGAGTGGCCTAATATGATGTTGAATTTTTGGCAAAAGTTTATCATAGCCATCGATTTAAACGCTTGTGCATTGTCGGTGACTATCTTTCGGGGAAAGCCAAATCTGGATAAAATATTTTCCTCTAGAAAATTGATTACAACTACGTCGGTTGCGTTTCTCATGGGAATAGCTTCCATCCACTTAGTAAAATAATCCGTTGTGGTTAGAATCCACCTGTGCTGAGAACTGGAATGTGGGTGAATCTCTCCGATAAAATCGAGGCCCCACTACTGAAAAGGGCTTCATCTTTAACTAGAATTAGAGGTAAAGCTAGGAATTTTTGTTTACCTGTAAACAACTGATAGGGAACACAAGTTCAGACTTTGGTGTTTACATCTGGTAAAAGTTTGGGTCAGTAATATCCATTTCTTAGGATTTTATAAGTCGTGGCTCTCCAAGCATGGTGTCGTCCACACACTCCCTCATGAAACTCATCTATAACCTTTTCAGTTTCAGTCTCGACTAAACAACTCGGCAGGAAACCTAGGGGATCCTTCCAATATAATTTTCCGTCTATAATACAATATTTTATAGCATGTAGCTTTAGTGTCCTGGCATTAGATGGGGTTAGTTCACTGGGACATTAAAGAGTCAATAGGTAAGAAACAATATCGCGGTACCAACCTGAAGAAGAAAACCTATCTTCTATGGAAATCGTAGATGTAGCGAAGTCGAGTTCATTTATCTCTAGAAAATCTTCATCTTCTCGCAGCTGATTGATTCCAAGTGCCTACAAGTTGGATTCGGCTAATAGCTTAGCTAGACCTTGGCCTTTAATGAGTTTTGTTGGTTTGACTTCAAGATCGAACCGCTGAATCTTGGCTAGCCATCTGCCTTTTCTCCCATCACTATCTAGCTGAACCAGTATGTCTTTGACAGAGCTTGTAGGAACATAGGCTATGATCTTCAAATGTAATACGTACGTTCTGAAATCCTTGAGAGACTTTACCATTGCGTAAGCTTGTTTTTCTAGTATATTATATTTCAACTCAGCATCTCTCATACTTTTACTGAAAAAAACAATGGGTTGTTCAAAGCCTTCTTCATTTTTCTGTAACAATATAGCTGCGATAGTGTGTTCGGAAGCAAAGGAAAAAATCAGAAATTCTTTTGTGTAATCAGGACTTGCTAAGACTGGTGCTTCACTGATAGATTTTTTGATTCATTGAAAATATGATTTGGCTTCACTTGTCCACTTCATCCCACTATTCTTTTTCAACATATTTGTGATCAACTTCACAATTTTAGCGAAGTTAGGGATAACTATTCTCAAGAAATTTATTTTTCCTAGGAAGGATTGGATTTCTTTTACATTTCTAGGGATATTTATAGTATCTATTGCCTCAATTCTTTTAGGATCAATTTTGATTCTGTCTTTCGACACTACATGACCCAATAACTTACCTTCTTGCATAGCGAAATGATATTTTTTGGGATTGAGGGACAAACCAAATTTACAACATTTCTCGAAAGTTTGCTTCAGGTGTACTAGATGTTCCGCATCAGATTTTGAGAAAAAAGTTAGATCATCGAGATAGATAACAACAGATTTATCTTTCTCACCCATGAAGGTGATGTCCATGGCTCACTGGAAGGTTTCCCTTGCATTCATCAAGCCGAAAGACATTTTATCATACATGAAGGTACCCCAAGGGGTAGTGAAAGCCATTTTTTCCTTATCATCTTGGTGTACTGCAATCTGATTGTAACTTGAAAAACCATCAATCATCGACATTCTGTTAGATCCGACTACTCTCTCTAAAACATGGTCCATCTTAGGCAATGGATAATTGTCTTTGAGTGATGATTGGTTCAGGTTTCTAAAATCAACACACAGTCTGATTTCACCATTTTTCTTTCTTACTGGGACTAAATTAGCCACCCACTTAGAATATCTTAGTGGGACAATTATTTTGGCATTAAAGAGTTTTTTGACTTATTTTTCTATTACTGGTAGTAGGATAGGGTTTATCTGTCTGAGATTCTGTTTAAAAGGCTTGAAACCAGGTTTCAAAGGAATTTTATGTTCGATTATAGAAGTATCATAAGTTCTCAATTCATCGTAAGACCAAGAGAAAACGTCTTTATATTTTCTAAGAAACTCAATGTATTTACTTTTGGTTTCTGGGGATAGGTATTTGGATAGTTTCACCAACCGAGGGTTTTCTTTGGTACCTATGTCATAGTCCTCAACCTCTTCAGGTTGAGGTTGTAAGGTGGATCTTAATGGGATATCGTATTGATTAAATAACCTTTCCAAGGGAATCAGGCCCTTGGGGATCTGGTTATTTTTTAAAACAAGCATTCGATGATTGGCGATTTTATCGTGGAATTCCTAAGGGTCTTCCCCTTCCTGCATGATCCAAACAGGACCATTTTGGTTTTCTTGGTCGGCATGAGTTTCGACAAACTCATCTATCGATTCTAAAAATTTACGCAGTTGTTCATCATCCTCAAAAACTTGCCAGTGCAATATGTTATTGGGTATGGAAGGTTGGTGTCTCATTTGTATATGGTATTTTAGTTTGAAAGTGGTGGGAGGTGTGAAGGTTGAGGCTACTTTGGCTAACGCATCGACCTGTTGGTTTTCAGTTCTTGGAATGTAGTGGACTTGGACAGAGGAGAAGAAATTTTCGATCAGATCCCAGACGCAATTCTTGTAAGACCTCAGCCTAGGATGTTTGGCATGGTACTGTCGGTTTACCTATTTTACGATTAGCTTGGCATCACCAAAGATTTCGAGGTTTTTTATTTTCATTCTCCTAGTGGCTTCCAACCCTAATACTAAGGCTTCATACTCGCATACATTATTAGTGTTGTCCACATTCCATTGAAATCTATAGGAAAAAGGGATTATGAATTGATTATCAGGGGCCACAAGGATTGCCCCAGCTCCAGCTCCAAGGTAAGATGAAGCGACGTTAAAAAACATCTTCCACACACCAGTGCTATATACATCTTTTTTATTTTTTTTTGTTTTTGTTTTTTCTTTTGTACTACTTTCATATATACCTAAAACAATATCATCATCAATGGATAAAATACAATTACCTAGATCCTGATAAAAAATATATACATGGTGGTTATTCGGGTTGCACGGATCACTTACCGTGAATGCCAACCTGGTCTCTCTGTACAGGCATGTGAACTGTCCTCCAAAAACTGGGATCGTAGCATATGTCATGTCAAGCTAGAGGGATACCCCAAGCTTGGCACCCCATGATCTAGATAACAACATACCATATTTTAGAGGGATATAGACAACCACTACATCCATGAGAATGCTTTTCGTAGGTATTTGAGCCAGATTTACCACCAAGTCTTTAATCATGCCTATACACTTAACTTTCCTTGAATCGAAAGAATATAAATCTCCATAAGGCTTGGTGATTTTGAGACCCAATTTGTCCATAATGGCTTTAGGCATTACATTATGGGATGCTCCAGAATCGATCATACAATTGTGGAGTAGTTGGTCGAACATGGTTAACGTGATATAGAAGGGGGCGACAGTGTCTTTGGCGCCTTCAAAATGTGGACCAAAAATTATATTCGGTTTGTCATATTCTAGGTTAATGACATCGGCTTGGCTTTCATCTTTTGAAAAACTAATCATCTTGGGAATTTGTTTTTTGTAGATGGGGTTTTTTGCCAGCTCGACAAGAGGTATGGGGATCTTGATTTTATTGATTTCATTTTCCAAATTAAAACTCCCTACAATTTTTTCGTTCTCTGTGGTTTGGGCTTCGGTCCCCTTCTTATCAACTTTCCTTTGTGGTGAAGGTTTTGTTTCTGTTGCAGGAACTTTCTCTTTCTATGTTTTGACTGTAGGTATTTCAGCTACCTTATTCTTGGTAGGCTGTGTGTCCGTTATGTTAGTTTTTTCAGTCTATTTTTCAACATTTTTTGAAACTATCTCATTTGTATCGCTCCTCGGCAATATATTTTTCTTTTGGGTGATTGTAACACTCCTATTTCTAGGCCTTAGGTTTTACTTCTGTTGAAGCTCGACCATTATACCATCGAAAATACCCTGGTAGGTCAAATCTTCAGAAGTACTACCGTTTAGGTCATTTTCCAATCTATTTTCTTTATTTAAGAATTTTTCATAATCTTGTCTCGATAAATAGGGTTGTGGCTCATCATCACCCAGATTGTTTATATCTTCCTCTAATTCCTCGAAATCTTCTAAATCTTCCTTTCCAATGAAGTTTTCACTCTTGAAGGGGGTTGGGATTTTCTGATCCTCATTCTTAATCTATCTTTGTGGGACTTGAGGATTGGGATTCCTTCTGAAATTATTTTTGGGAAAATGATCATTTTTTGTCTGCTCTAATTCCATTTTCGAAATCTTATTAGACAGTTCTTTAATTATCCTATCCATGTCGTCCATTTTGTCTCCCGAAGATCTTCCTGACCTTGAAGATCCTCCTTGTTCTCTGTATCTTATGGTTTCTTTTTTCCCAGCCTCCATTTTGGCTTTTAGATTTCCTGAAGCCATCATGTTTGATTCAATTTCTAGGGCATCGTCTTCCATCTTGGTGAGATTCTCTCTTAATAGTAGGGAGAAATCAGGGTCGAAAGCTCCAATGAATGTTACTTTCGTTGCATGCTGAGAAGGTTTGACCTCGATGGGAATCTTATTATACAATTTATTAAATATTTGGGTGAACTTGAGAACTGATTCAGAATGTTTTTTTCTAAGAGCCCCAAATTCGGTCAGATAATAGAGGTGATCTCTTCTTTTTCCCCATTGTCTAATGAAAGCACTTTCGAGTTCATCGTATGACTTTAAAGACCCCGCTGCTAATCCTTGGAACCAGGTTCTAACCTACCCTTCAAAATTTTGTACTAAGAATCTAGAGTAGACATCTTCATGTTCGAGTCCTAGGATATCAACAAATTGGTCAAAGAAATTGATGCCTTCTTGTGCAGTTAAATTGCCTTCCCCTGTAAATTTTGGGAGGTTTTTCATTTAATTTTCTGGAAGGTCATGTAGGGGAACTAGGAGGACAAGAGGGGCATATCTAGTAGCCACCGTAGAAAAAATTCTAGGGAGTGGTACTTGGTTTCCTGTCGCTCCTCTTGCGGCACCACCTACAATACTGCCTCTAGCCCCCGCACCTCCGTGCACAACCATTGATAGCTTTTAGATTGAAACTTGGTGTGTATGAGGAGAAAGCTCATAGAAGCTTGGTAGATTTTGGGTTGTACTTGAACATGACAGAAATGTTTTGGGGAACTAATCATCAAGGCATAGGAAACTGGAGAAAGAAGGCCCAAGATGAAGAGAACTTGTTTCTCCAGGATTGTAAGATGAATATATTGGAGAATTGATGGGGGTTAAATCAGGATGCACAAGACACTCGTCGGAGCGTTCGGTAGTAGGGGTGTGGACTTCGGGAAAAGAGCATGTATCGATTGAAAGGGGGAGGGAGACAGATCTCTCAAGTATTCCTTTGATGTTCGATCATGTAGAATTAGTTTGACAGATCGTATGTGTCAGCGAAATGATTTGTCTAAGAAATCTTCTTGGTTTTAAAATCTTTTCCGGATCAGATACTGGCGAATTCTTCTTGTCGTCCGGGTTCTTTCTGGTGTTCTTTCAGCTGAAATCCAGTTTACTTATCATGGATTCACCAAGTGAAAGATACAAGTAGCCTTAGAAGGTTTTTCGATCTTTGTTCACTATCAAAGAAAGAAAAAGTCAATGTCGTTCTTCCCAGGGAAACGATTCGTTTCTTCGCTCCCCGACAACGGCGCCAAAAAGATGTTGTTCCTAAGTTTATACTTTAAGGCTTTAAAGTATACCATCAAGGCATTCGAAAAGGTAGAGATAATTAAAGGGTAAAAAGACTAGTTTAATGGAGAGTGAGATCATAGTTGGTTCCTTAACTGTCTCTTTCTAGCTTCCCATTGTTCTTGGATGCTAATATCCCTTTCAATTGCATCCCATGAATGTTCAAGTTCTACCTGTGTATTTTCTATTTGTAATATGGTATTGAATAGGTTTAACGAAATGCTCATCTAATCTGATAGACCGAGTTCTATATTAGACTGTCTGGTAACTGGAACGGTCATGAAAGATGAGGGTTTCTTTTTTGTAAATCAAAAATAATTTCAAGGGTCACAAATTTATGCTTTGAATTAATAAAAATAAAACTTCCAAATTATGACTCAATAGAATAACAAAAGTAAAGGCCACTTCTGGTATCTGAGTCAATTTTAATGAATAATATGCATGAAATGAAGAAATAAAAGAAAATATATAGTCGTATGAAAAAAATGAGGCATCAATTAAAGAGGAATCTCATTTTAAGTTAATACAAGAAAGAGGGATGATAACTTTGCAGAAGCATACAATTTCAGAGTCCCAAAATGTTCATAGGTCTTATATCCGCTGAAAGCTGATACAGAGGAAAAACTGCAAATGATTAGACAATCTGACTGTTCAATCACTATAATAGAAATTTCCACATGAAAAATTTCAAACGAAAGTATAAAATAAAATAAAATCACAGAGAAACACATAATTCAGGCTTTACCATATCTAGAATCTTCAATCTATATTGTATTAATTCAGGCAAAGCAAAATTTTCTCTTTACAATCCATCCAGAAAAAATCATGTTCTTAGTCTTGAAAAATTCCATTTATACAAAACCACCAATGTTAAGACAGTTGTTGATTTCCTAATTCCTAGTGACTAACTATTTGTTAAAAAATAGATCCGAAACCGTTTGCATGATCTTCTCCATTTTTCCATTTTCTTGGAAGTAAATCTCTTCCAAATAATACTTTTTACTTTGTTGATGACTCTCCTTCTTTTGATTCAATACATTTAATGCATCTCTCCAGGAACTGTGTAAAATTTCTGGGGGGTTCTGGAAGGTCTCTTGCCTCGAATAGATAAAACTTTCTCTGAATCTTGGAAAGACGGTCATCAACTCCTTTATCTGGAAACTTTATTGACTGCAGTTTTAAGTTAGGTTCAACTAACAACCTGTCTATTAGGGTGACATCCATTTTTCTTAGTTGTGAAATTTCCATTTGGATTTCACTCAAATTTTCCCTAAAATTTAATTGATGTCTTACAATATTGATCTGTCCCAGAAGTCCTGTACAATTTCCTTTTCCAATGTTTAACGACCCTTTGTCTAAAAGATCAAAACATTCTTCACAATCGTCTCTAATTTCTTTGACTATTCTATTTCTTTCAGTTATGTTGGTTTCCCATAGCTTGAGCATGATGTCACCTCTGATTTGCTCTGTGGCTGATACTTTCATAGTTTTGGATATCTCTTCACCTGTCGAATATATAATTACCTTTTGGAGAGTAATCCTCACTGCTTTGGCTTCTTTTTCCCTCAGGATAATATTATCAAAGGCATTATCTACTTCTTGAAAGTAATTCTGAACAATCTCTATCTTGGAAATCAATTTCTGCTGTTCAACTTCTATTTTTGAATGCACTTCCAGTGACTGGGCCTGTAAAGCTTTTAGATCTATAATCTGACCTTCCATCAACATTAATCTAGCCTATAGCTGTTCTGCATGCTCCTTTTGCTGAGTAATCTGTAGTTGACTTGCTTGTATTTTCTGGCTCATTTCGTCCAAGCTCATTTTGAGTAATTGAACCTCTAACCTTTCGGCAACCCTTGTCTGCTCTAAGATTTTACTCATTTCTTCTCTAATGTTCTCCTCAACATTATTTAACTACTCTTGTAATTGTGCTATGATTTTATTACTCTTCTTTATCCTTGTTCTCATTTTTCCCAAGGTAAAGAAGCTTGTTGTTGCCATGGCTCCCATGGAACCTGCTATCTCTATAGCGAAATCCTCTTCCTCCAAATTCTGTCAGTCTATCAAGAATTTATGTTTTTTTACCATATTCCCCTCCTTCTTATGCATATCCTCCTTCAGGATGACCTTCCTTTTTCTATTGAAAAAATAATCAGAAGGAGGAATCTCATCTATGGGAATAGAGGTGAGGTCATCAACAAATAGAGCTCCTATCTGTGGGAGTCCAAAAGTGGACTGTAAGGGGGTTAAGGAAGCTATGGGACTCCCTATCTCTGTAGATCCTTTCCCTCCTACTGGCTTAGGTGTATTGACATCAACACCAGGTGATGAAGGGGGAGTAATCTTACCAGACTTGGGAGGTCTCCCTGACCTTTTCTCTGCTTCGATCTTTTTGTTTTATGGAGGCCTTTCCGTATCCTGTGGGGCTTTTTTGGTATTTCCCTTCTTCTGTGCTTCCTACTCAAAACCTGGTGGAACACTTTCTTTCTCCTAGGGGAGGGTGATTTCTTCTCCTTGAAGTACTTGGGGCAGACCGCTCCATCTATACTTCTGAAAGGTCCGAAAGCTGGCTTGCAGGTCAGACGATAGTGTCTGTACTCATTCTAAAACTTCTTCATAGGACCTGGTCCCTTTGAACATGTCATCCCAAGGGGACTCCTCATGTTCATATGCTTTCATATTGCAATGTATCAAGTGTTTGTTCACTAGTTGATAAGGGTCATGCCTTTTGTACTCAATATTTAATAGTTTAACTTCTTTGAGTGCTTCTGTTTCCTCCCTGGAATGTCCCAAATTTTATAATGAAAATTTCCCGATGTGCATAGGGAAGATTGGCTAGGACTTCTTTTGCGATGCCTTTAGCTCTATTCCGATACCACCTTTTACTATTTGGTGTGCTACTTCCCTACACACTAGTCCATCCAGGAGGAATTTTGGAAGCGCGTGAGGGGGGATTGAGCACCCATAAACCCTGATGTAGGAGAAGCTTTCTTCAATGAACCAGTCTGCTATTGGCTTGAGGTTATTTGAAAATGCTTCAGAAATGCAAGGAGGGTCACAACTGAAAACATTTTATGCATTGGTATTACCATGAAATGACAAATTTCGTAAACCGTTTTTTTTTCATTTACTTCCCACAGCTCATAGTGATATTCATGAATGGGTTCAAGGCAGGTTATGTTCCAACTCCAATTCATAAGGGGGAATGGAGTCATAAAACAAATTGTGTCCATGATGTATGCTGACATGTAAAAGGCCATTGGTTGACCTCGGGCTCTTGCAGCTCTGTAATCCGAAACTTCTTTGACTATATTATTGGATAAAATATTGTCCCAGTTGAAACTATATCCTTCTGATGCTTCTTCTAAAAAGGGCACCCATTCTGCGAGGAAATGATAGGGATTATTTTTGCCGAAGAGTCTACACAACATCATGGCTACATAAACCATGTACTCATTCAAAGAGGTTGTGGCATAACTTCCGTGAGTATCGGCCCTAAATTTTGATGGACATATCCACCAACCTTTGATTAAATCAGGGTAAGTTTGGTCTGCTTCAGTGCATTCCTTTCTCTGAAATTCAGCTATAAATTTGACATTGTAAATGAATTTAGGATTGGGTGAGAGCTTGTACATAACCTGGGTATGTTTAGGTCTGAATGAGCCAATAATGGCCCCTTGATCATTTAAAATGCTTATCATTGGAATATCAACCTTGTCCAAAGCCCAACTGATCATGTCGTTGTATGCCATGAGCCGTGGGCGTGTTGCAATTTTGTGAAGTTTTGATTCTGCTATGTCCCGAAGGTGATTCTCAGAGTCGTTAGGGGAATTTTTTTATCTCCCAATCCATATTTTCATAAATTTGTCTCCATGATTTAATCAAGTCGATAGCATGTGGTGTGGTGTCGGATATGACATCTCCCTCCGTGCTGGAAATC
Organism: Picea engelmannii; assembly: GCA_009831015.1. Lineage (NCBI taxonomy): Eukaryota > Viridiplantae > Streptophyta > Pinopsida > Pinales > Pinaceae > Picea > Picea engelmannii. Next base: position 69,457 of record ML792603.1, read on the forward strand.
TCAGCTATATATTTACTCTTCTTGGGTCCCTTCTTTGGTGCCATGAATTTTTTATTGGAACGAAAACCTGTCACAGAAGAGAGGTGTGAAATCTAGGCTAGATGTGACTTACTTCTGATAGAAAAAGAGAGAAAACATTTCAAAACACAGACCTCTAATTGTCTTTTAACTCATTTTATGGTGAAAGTACTAATGCAGCTGCCAAGAATTTAATACCTTTAATGCAGAGAATATTTCTGAGATACGCATTTGTGTCACAAAAATCACCATCTATCCATTATTAATGTGGTCGTATTTCGACAATTCTAAAATCAAAATTCAAAAGATCTCATTTGATGGAAAATGAAAAAGAAAGTACCTAAGAAGTTTAAATAGCATTAAATGTATTTTTAAAATGAAGTTAGTTATCTTTAAACATTTGGTATTGAGTCGGGACTTCGCATTTTGGGGTTTCGGGGATCATGCTTACATGAGGTATGTCACCACTAAACCCCGAATCCCAAAATCGCGATGGGATTAGTTTTAGGCCTTAAATTTTGTATTGATTCGAGACTTTGTGTTTCGCGGATCGTGCTTACATGAGATATGTCACCACTAAACCTCGAATCCCGAAATCGCGATGGGATTAGTTTTTAATTATTTAGAATTAAGACTGACTTCCACTTCTTTCGGGAAATCGGGAATTGGGATTTCACGATTCAAAATGTATTGAAAACGTATTGTTTTGAGTAAACCCCAAATCCTGAAAGGTTAAATGATGGTTAATTAAATCCTTTAGGGTTTTAATTTATCGCAATTAAAAGTACTTTACGGAACGTGCATCTAGAATTTAATAACACTTGAGATTTCTGTCTTTTATTATAACGAAGAAATGAAATCATTTCGGGACTTCGGTACCGGTCTTTTTGGACTGATAGTGAGGATTATACCTTATCAAAAGAGGAATCCCGAAAGAGAAAAGTTTTAGTTTTAGAGGTAAAATTTTTAAAACCTAGTTTCAAAACTCTCCACTTGGAGTTCATTCCTCTCCCCAAAGGAACTTAGCATAATTGGGTTTATTTCCCAAACCTTAGTATTTTAAGGAATTAATAATATAATATTATTCCCTTAGAGGTAAGCCCTCTAGCTTAGCCCCTTTTCCTAGCCTCTTCGCCCCTTCCCTTTCCCTACCTAGTGGAGATTAGTCCCCCATTCTCTTTTATTGTGGTTGTTCTACACACAGTGATGTATTTATATTAAATATATGAGTATTTACACATACACAATAATAGTCTCACTTGCCTTTGCATATGGCTCTCTGGCCTAATTATCACATAAGCCTCCTAGATTATTATAGCTTGGCTCACCAACCTATCAAACATGTTTACAATTCATAATTACAATTGGGGCTCTGCCTGGGGATATTACAAAAACATTCTTTGAAAGTCCTTCACCATCTCAACAAAAATAAAAAGAAAAGATGTTGGTCGATGGAGGATCGACATCGACTTGCAATTTTGTGTTGGTAGGCAATAAGGAAATATCGACTACATGGAGGATTGATATGGAGAATACACAATGGCCACCACAAAGATTCCAATGGAATAAATACCATCTAAAATTAAAGAATCATGTGAAATCAGTATTAAGTATAGCCATGGAACACAAAGAGGACCAAGAACAACCTGACTTGCTAAAAATATTTACAAAAATTGAAGAAGGATAACACCATATTGACAAAGAAAATCCACCAGAATGGATGGATGTAGAAATATGAACAAAGGAATTTGACATATCAAATGATGGTCAACGAAAAATGGTGCGCGTAGGTGATTATTGTTATAACCCTAAATTTCTCTACACATGCATACCTGGAATCAGGCCCTCTTACTTGCTATTTTTTCCAAGCCATCTTTGAGTTTCTCTTCTTAAAAACACTATTTTTTAATATGTACGCACCCTACACCATTATTTCCCACATATGTACACCTGATGCACCACTACATCCCACATACGTACACTAGCTGCATCACTACAACCCGCATATACTCGTAAAAGTTGCAAAAATTAAAAAATTAGGAATTCGTTGAGATTACAGGCTATTGGGTAGTTTCCCAACTGATCCACTGCCTATAGCCTATCACCCAAATGAATAACCGTCCTTTTGTCATATAAAAGAAGGTGTTTTGGTCTCATTCCAAAGCCAAGCATAAAAACAGTGAAACTCTGCCCGTTTCACATCCCCTCCTTGCCCCAAGAAATTGCAGCTACCTTGTGAGATTTTCCTAAGAATTTCCCATTTTTCCCTTTTTCCTCCATGATAAGCCTATTCCATTTCCCTAGAGAGAGTTTGAGAGGATAAAGATACGTGGAGGCACAGTTTGAGCTTGGTGAAGAGGATCCTGGACCAGGTTCGTGGAGCAGTCGTTAACCTTGTTGTAAGTAAACATTGTGATATCAATAAAATAAATACTTTTTCTGTTTCGAAATATGATGTGTCAAATGTTTGGATTTGATTTATGATTTATTCTAACATATAACCCATGATTTATATATGAGATGCATGTTTGTAGCTTCCTTTTTATCTATTTGTAAATGTAGGTCAGCCTTGGGATGAGGCTTGTAGCCAGTGGAGCTATCAAGCGCAAGAGGATCGACACCGAATGCGGAGTAAAAGGTACAGTTACCTCATCCTTCTCACTTTGTCTTTCATGCATGAGTGTGGGATATATTCGGGGTAGTTAGAAAAGTAGAAGACTTTTAGACGGTTGTGATATGCCTACATTCTGAACCCTAATGTATTCCTTAGGGGGCTTTTCCATACTATCAGAACTAGCGACCATATTGGGGAAGCCTTTAGGGTTTTAGGGGATATTGTTTGGGTGTTTGATTGGTTTTATAGCTTGTGAGTTTCGTTTTGAGTTTGCCGAGTCTTTGAGGGATTCTGGTTACTTGTTGGTACCATACCAGTTCTCCCTGCCCTATTAGTATGCCTGTTTGTTTTCTTTTTTTGAGAAGTTATAGAGGTGTACGCGGCCTGTTGTGGGTCTGCACACGTACATACACGCCCTTCTTTATAGACAGCCTGTGTACATACACAAGCTGCTTAAGCATCAATAGCGTGCCTGTGTCAAGATTTTATTTATTTAAGAAGAGGCAGTCAACCTCTTCCTTGATTGAAGTCATACTTCTCAGGGTTTCTTAATTAAGTACAATTTCTCTGTTGTTACAGTTGTGGCCTCAGTTTGATGTCAGTTTTCTTATATTTTTAAATATTTCTTGTGTTTACTTCGAAAGGGTTTTAGGCAAGTCTTTGAGTTTTTGTTGATCAACCTGTTTGGTTTCTTTAGTGACTCCCTATGATCCGTAGTGGGCAAGAGGTTAGTTTTCAGTCTTGTCTTGTTTTTCACTTTTTCCCCTTTTGCTTGCTTTAAATAAAATAAAAAGAAGTTATTTCAAGTTTCTTGTTTGAAGCATAAAAAAGAAAAATATAGAAAAATATTTCATTTCTTTGTTTGGTTAAGTAGTTGGGTTGATTATTTTTCTTGTTAAGAAAAAGAGTTATTTTCTTAAGTTATTTACTGATTTCTTAGAACATATAGCAGCTCGTAGTCGAGTGGAATTTTGTTTTAGGTTTTCCTTTAAAATATCTTAGAAAAAATAAGTTATGAAAATTTGGTTAAAGAGTTAGTTGCAAATATTTATTTGTCAAATAGAAGTAATTTTGCTTTCAGTTTCGTTTGTTTCTCCTTCTTCATCTCTCAAAAGACACCACTAGTTTCATTGTCATTTCCTTGAATTAAAAAAACCATTTAAAATTAACTCTAATTAAAAAAAATCAACTAGATTTTATGTTTGTAGGGTCAATCAACTAGTCTAGGCTAGAACCTTGAATTAGGTTGGAGAGGAAACTCTTCAAGGCTTATAAACAAACATTGGAGTCAGAGCTAGGGAGTGTAAAAAGTCCAGTAAACATGAAAGTTAACTGGGACCCCTCTCTAACACAGGGGCTAAACACAAGGTCGTGTGTGGAGAGATAGCAGAGATAACCCCTCCAAAGCCCGACCAAGCGTAGTGGGAAACACATATAGAGGACTTGTCATGGGATAATGTCGGTTGCATTTGCGTATGAATCTTCGTGGATTTTGAATCTGTTTGAGGTACTCAGTTGTTTTCCATACCACTTGCTTTCGATACCCTCGATATGTTTCAGGCTTGATACCCTGCTCATTGCGGTCCACCTGACTGTCGATTGTAGCTACCTGGTGACTGTTCGCGAGCTGACAACCTAGTTTATTTATTTCTAGAGACTTACATAGGTGACTGCCAGGGTATACCACAATACCTAGAGAATACATCGGGCCATGATTTGCAGAGTATACCCGGAGGGTGATTCCATGTTCGAGTTTCACTTGCACTGGTAAGTTGCTCTAGTGTTGGCTGGTGTAACTATTCTTCCAAATAGATAGTGGTTTTCTTGGTTTATCGCATAGGAAATTTTCTAGTGTGTGCTTGGTTTTCAATGTTAGTAAAATCCTTACTCTATCATTGATCTTTTAAAAAAGTGGAAGATCAGGAGCTTTGATTGCTGTGAAGGCTTCAAGGCCTGCCATCGGTTACATTGGAGCCACCACTGCCACCCTTACAATGAAGACTTGACCAGAAAGGGTCATTTGAGGTGATCGGGCCACATGAAACTGTGCTCGAGCCATCTCTGAGAGGAGAACACTCAAATCCGGAGGAACCAACTATTTTTGACCTTGGAGCGAAATCTCTCGGGCCATTTAACCCTCCGATCACTGACTTGTTGGCACCACTTTTGATACAGATTGACCCTCCAAGGGTAACACATCCCAAGCGTCAGATATTCTTTCAAGCAGCGATGGAAGAAAATGTTGCTACTTCATCTAGGAGTCCTCACACTCCCTCAACGGCTTCCACCACAGGGGGAATTCCGCCTCCTAACCCACCTTCGTTGGTCCAGACCAAAATGGTCTCAACTGCCTCTACTTCGGGTAGTGGTCTGATTCAGTAAATGGTGGCGATCACTTATCCTTTCACACAGAGTGTGACAGGCCCTCCATTTTCATATGGGATGCCCAACTTTGATACAAACTTTGTCCTCACCTACTCCACCCTGCAGACCATGGGTCTGGGGGAAGGGAGCTCAAATGCTCCTTTTCAAGGGTCCTTGGGGGACACGTCAACCCCCTATAATGCTATCCATTATGATGGGGGTCATATACCTCCTTCATCCCCCTCACTCAGTGGTGCTCCCTAACAATCTGTCGAGCCGAACATGAACTACAACTTGTTTGGAGTAGGTAGTCAAGGACCTTATTCCTACACCACACCGGTGGGTTTAATGTCATTCTCTTTGTTCGAAGATTTTGGTAGTAATGCTTTCTCTTCAGCTGTCGTATTTTCTGGGGGAAACCCTGGGTTTAGAAAACAAAATCCTTTACAAGGTACTATTCCTACACAGGGGACAAACACAAGAGTCTTCTCCTCACAAGGACTCTAGAATCCGTGGTAGGGATTAGTTCCCTCGTCAGGGATGTCGACCTGGAGAAACCCCTTCCATGTTCAATGGAACATTGGGCAAGGCTCAATACCTATTCCCTTCATATCGGAAGGGGGAAACCCTTTCCATAATCTTTGGAACAAAACGCATGGAGCAATCCCTGCCCAACCCTCAATGTCCAATTATGGGAATCAATCGATGATGTCCCAACAAACATAGTATCCGTACGCTGGCTAAGGCCATGGTATTTACTAGAACCCTATTCAACAACCCAACTTTTCCTGGAAGCTTGGTACCAGTCAAACTCCAGGCTCCTTTCTTCCTATACACAGTCAATAGACCAAAATACCATTTCTAGCAACGTTACATTTGCCAGACTTGTCAAGGTTGTTAAACAACCCAATTTTTCACGATCCGTGTTGCCTCCCATGCCAACTATGTTTCCCTCAGACATTCCAAAGTTTGAAGGTAAGCCTAATGAAGATCCAGGTGATCACATGACCACTTTTCACTTATGGTGCTCGTCGAACTTGCTGCGAGACGACTCCATACAGTTGCACGTGTTTCAACACACTCTTATTGGGAGTGCCATGAAATGGTACATCGAGCTTGACCGCTCAAGATAATCTTACTTTATCGATTTGGAAATGGTTTTCCTAAACCATTTCCAACTACTCGTGAGATACAATGCCGACACCGAATTGCTGGCCAACTTTGAGCAAACAAAGGCCAATCATATCTTAGATCACATCCCAGAATGGTGACAACATAAGTGTTTGATAAAAGTATCGGTCCCATTGGATTTTCTGTTGGAGTGGTCCCTTAAGTCTTTTGTACCTCAGTTATCCAAGGACGTTGCAAAGTTAGGAGTGTTTTCAGAGGAAGATGCAATGATGAGATCTCAACAAATTGAACTAATATACTCTTAGTCTAGTTTACTCTATGAGGTTTTACCAGATACACCACGGTCCATCCTTGACAAGGCCAGACACAAGTCTGGACCACATGTCGATGGTATAGTTGGTTCAACACAAGCAAAGCCCATTGATCAATTGTCAAATCAATTGCAACAATTGTCGATACAATAGACAACGACCAGCCAGACCTTTGGTTCGGATGCTCCCCCTACTCCAATGTCAGACATAAACAGTGTGCAATCGACAAACTCGAAGGCCATCCAGTAGCCTAAAGGAAAGAAAAAACAACGAAAAAATAAGGGTAAGGGGGATAAGAAACTCACCAACAATGCTGGCGGGGGAAACACAAAGAAAATAAAGTCGAAGTATCTATGTAACCTTTGCACAGAAGACCATCCAACTCACCTATTCCCTTGGCTTGCGGAGCCCCAGAAGTTATTGGCGCAGCAACAACCTGCTGTGTTAACAAAGCCATTTCCACATGGGAAAAATTTGACTGAAGCCTCTTTGAGCATGGATGGGGGCAGTTAGTGACCCCCTCTGTATTCTAGTAATCCCTCGACCACGAATGTTTATATGATGAAAGGTGATGCTTTCATAGAATCTAGGGCACACGATTATGGAAATCCAAAATCTACTGAAAAAGGTAAAGAAGTCGTAAACCCATCTTTTCCTCTCTATATTGAGAAGACGATGGGCAAAACAATGACACACATCCCGAAAGGGGCATTCAAGAAAGCTTTGCATAATCCAAATGAGAGGGCCTCCCAGAACTACTTTGCAGTGGAGGATTTGTCACAAACCCCTTGCGGGATGTCCTCTTTGGAGGTCCTCCAGAGTTACCCTTCGTATAGAAAGACTCTGTTATCTGCCTTAGGATCCGTCGAGAATTGTAATTCAAGAACGATCATGCTTGATATGAACGACTTGAAACCTTGTCTCCCATACCACGTTGTGTTTCAAATAGTAGTGGATTACAAGAAGAAAACTTTTACCTAGAATATTTTCCGCATGGTGGTTAATGAGGGTGCCTCAACATGCGTGATGTCATTGGCGTGTTGGAAGGCCATTGGCCAACCCGTTTTGTCTCCATCACCTACTCTACTTACTACTTTCGATAGTCATTATTTCAGACCACATGGTATCATCCCTTATTTCCTCATGTAGTTAGGAGGGAAGACCATGTACGCTGAAGTTGAAGTGGTCGATGCGCTTCTCGAATACAAACTTATGTTAGGAAGGAGTTGGACCTATTCTATGCATGCAGTGGTTTCCATAATTTTCTGGGTCTTGTTGTTTCCACACGAGGGCCATATCGTATCCATTGATCAATTTTCCTTCTCCCGTCCTAACCCTTCATCAGGGACATCCATAGTCTTGATGATTGATAACCCTCAGCCCGACGTCGTCAACATAGGGGTTGGTTTGTGCCCACCTTTGATTGGTACCTTCGATTACCCACCTCCTTCTGGTGATGCCAAGCTCATATCGACTATCCCTGACTAGCCTAGGGATGATATTTTCAAGTGTCTTCATCCTGTACAACTTACTTTAATGATCCATGTACTCTTCATTCCCCATCAACTTCAATGGAAGGGACAGGGCATCCTGGAATGGACCCGTCCTTGTCCGCGATAGAAGTTGCGTACTCTATTGTCCAGCAAGCTTCAACTGATCCTGATTCGACTCCCACATAGGATTTAGATCCAGTTCTCGAGCCTATCTGGGCTCAAGGTTCCCTCACCACTACCGATTCTTTAGACTTGGTCTTTCCTTCTGATGATGTGATTATAGAGGCATTGACTGGTCCGGAAAGACCTTGGGACGATCTCCATTAGAGATCTTATTTTCTCTCGGAGTTAAGAAGAATAGAGGCAAGAGAATTTGTGTTGACTATGACTAGAGATAGGTCTTGTCCTATTAATACTCTAGCTACACACACATTTTATATCGAGGGTAATATGGCAACTATCGCTGAAATGATACCTATTGACATCTCCAGAACCCCTGGCGTCATGGAGAATTTCTTCGTCGAAGTAGATTTCTCCCCCGAAGAGATTCAGATCTATACATATTTATTTAAGGAATTCTGTGGAGTTTTTTCTTGGTCTTACAAGGAAATGCCAGGAATTGATCCAAGAATCGTCAAACATGTGATAAAGACTTATCTTGATGCCAATATGGTCTGACAGAACCTTCGTCAGTGAATCCTCGGAAAGAGGTAGCTATTAAGGCTAAAGTAGAGAAACTACTTAAAGACAGTTTCATCTACCCCATTCAATTGACACAATGGGTTTCAAATCCTATTCCGGTTAACAAAAAACAAGGTACGATTCTAGTGTGCATGGACTTCCATGAATTGAACAAGGATTTTCCAAAGGATAATTTCCCCACCCCATTCATTGATCATATGGTCGATGAATGCATAGGATGTGAGGTCTTTTCATTCATGGATGGTCTCTCGGGATATAACTGGATTCAGATCAAACCCAAGGACCAACATAAAACAAATTTTATCTATCCGTGGGGAACATTTGTTTATCATAAGATACCTTTTGGCCTAAAGAATGCTGCATCCACTTATCAGTGGGCCATGTATTTTGATTTCCATGATCTCAAACATATATTTGAGGCTTATCTCGATGATTTAGCATCAAAATATCGTAAGAGAGTTGATAATCCCACACACCTCCTGTTATCCCCGATATCTAGGGATAACTAGGAGATCATGTCTCGAGGCCCACATGGTCCTAGACATGGAGGACGAGAATGGATTGACTTGAGCATGGCCCTGGAGGGCCCATCTTTCTTCTTCTCAGCCAGACTTGTCCTGTCAGCAGTAGCAGCTTCCATCACTACCGGTCTGGGCTTGCATCGGAGAGGACTCTTGCTCGATGAGGTAATTGGTCCGAGGTATCATGGTATGTGTCATATTTGAATGTTATAATCTTCTTATATATGCATTAGGTTCCTTTCATTTCAGATGACTGCTTGGATCTTACACTAATCCACTTGACCACTATTGGGGTGATTGATGGGGTAACTTAGCAAGCCGGTATTCATGGGTTTTGGTTAGCCACCAAGGGGGATTTGCAAAGCCATCGTCCGCTCCCACCATCTTATCACTTTTACATCTTATACCCTGCTCATCCATCCCTTTCCCCTAGTCTGGCCATTAGGATGACCTCTCAGGGTACATTTTGTCTTGTGGGAAGAAGGGGATAAAGGCCCAAGGGGTAAAAGTAGTTGGTAAAAGATAAAATCCATAGGAAATGAAAACCTAGAGATGCTTCGCCCAGGGGATCCCCAAGGAGGCAATAAAAAGCCTCTCGATAAGAAACTAAGGGACCCTAAGAAAATGATAAATAAATGCAAGACCTAACCAAGAGGATGGGAGGTCTCATCACGAGCCGACCCATTATGTTCATAGGTATTTAGCGGTATGACATTGCCACTATCTGGTCACCAAACCAGGGCAGTGACCTTTGGTTGCACGGCCAAAGGAAAGGGGGTCTCATCACGAGCCAACCTTCTCATTTCTGCAAAGATACTAGTGGGTAACGCTGTCAGCTCTATCCACCAAGCCAAGGCAGTGTCCTCTTCGTCAGAGCTTGTAGTAAAAAAGCAATAAAGAAAGATAAGGCAATAAAGAGTTTAGAAAAAATGCATCCATGACGGGTACAACTCGCCCCCTACAAAGGCACCCACAGACGAAACCAACCCTTGGTCTTTCTATAACTGGACATCCCTAAAACCATATCACGTCATTACACATGGCTTGAATGATCCTTTGAGGAAACTTTCCATCTCTTGTGGGTATTAGCCCAATAGGTTGTCTTGTTGGTTTCCCTAGCTTTGTATAGTAGATCTGTGTAATGTCTTTGAGCTCTTAGATGATGTGTTAGGG
>ML792603.1:89202-106616 GCA_009831015.1 Picea engelmannii
ATGATGACGTCTTGCCTATTTTAGACTTGTGTTTGGACTAAAAGTTGCGGCTGACTCATCTCTTTGTAGCCATAGAGGTTTCAAGCATTTTCATTGGTTGATTTATCAAAACGTCCACCTCTTTGACTAGCTAACCCTAACCCCAAAGAAACAATAATATAGGTGACGTCATACTTATTTAAAACCCTTGATTGGCATACAACATTTTGACATTTGTCACCCTTTTGATAGACTTTGAGTTGTTGATTGCATTTATAAGCTTGTTTGACAAAACGTTCCACTCATTGTCTTCATTTTTGACCTGATACTAGGGCTAACGTCACCCTAAATCTGCAATAGTGACGCAACAACAGTATTTATATGAGCAGATTTGTGATATAATAAAGTCGATTTTGTACATTGAATGCAAGTATCAGTTTGTACTTATTGAAGAAGTGTTATAAGCCTTTATCTTTGTCTAGCAATCATTGACTTCGTCAATAATTACATTTCATCATTGCTCATATATATATATTGAAGATAGTCATAAATATTTTGAAGTACTAACCACTGCAGCACATTCTTTTAGTTTTATTTTTGTTGTCTCGTAAACAGGTGCCCTTATCAGTGGAATATTTTCTTTGACTATCTCATTCTTGGCAGTAATCTGTGAAAGGGAATCCTTATCTTGATCCATTATCCCTTTATCCCTTTCAGAGACCCAGATTACTAGGGACGTCTCCCTTGGATTGGCCATCCTAAACAGAAAGAGCTCCCCATCGAGGTGACAGTGGGTGGGGAAGCTCCTGTTACGCCAGTTTGAAGCCTTGACTCAAGCTATCTAAACCTTTCCTACAAACTGAGCGATAACACCTCCAACTAATCTTTGAGCAATGTCGCTACTATCAGATTTTCTTGAATCCCAACAAGTGCAGGCTTTTCATGATGTCGAGTCATCTTTTAGGTTTCATAGTTTCAAAAATAGGGATCATGGTCGATCCTCTAAAGGTTGAGGTGATAGATCATTTGCCTCCCCCGTGCACAGTCCCTCAGCTTCAAAGCTTACAGGGAAATTAGAACTTTCTTTGGTGGTTTATCGCAAACGATGTTGAGATCACTAAAGTGTTCATGCATTTACTGAAAAAGGGAGTCCCTTTATATTGGGATGAAGCCACTTAGTGCTCTCTCTAAGCATTGAAATGTGCCCTCATGTCTTCCCCTCTGCTCTAGCCTCCCAGTTATAATAAATATTTCTTATTGTACTTGGTCACCGTAGAGTCGACGATTAGTATGGTATTGGTTCAAGAGGATGATCTGCTCGAAGAGCATGTGATTTATTACCTGAACCGAGGTCTGGTTGGACCCGAACTCAACTACTCCCATGTTGAGAATTTTGCATTGGCAGTAGCGCATGTTGTCTAGTGGTTCTATCATTATATCTTGCTTCGCAAGACCACCGTCATTGCCATTGTGAATCCGTTCCAATACGTGTTGACACGATGTGTAATTTTTGGAAATATCAGTAGATGGATTGTTATCGTCCAATAATTTGACTTGGATTTTGTTTTCTTGAAATAAAAAAAGTCACTGGTCTTTGAGGAACTTATCTCGAAACTTTCGGTTGAATCAAGTGATGTTACACCTAAAGAATCACTGATTAAAGGAGATATTTTTATGATTTCATCTTCGGACCCCTGGGATGGAGGTATACTAGTCTATCTCCAGATTTTGAAGTTCCCCACCTCTTCTTCTTGCGATGAGCATCGACGTATATGCCATTAGGCACAAAAGAACCTCATACTTGATGACACTTTGTATCGTCGAGGTGTAGATTGCATCCTTCGCTGGTGCCTCATTCATGAAGAAGCGAACCTCGTTCTTAATGACTTCCATACTGGAGCATGTGGTGGTCATTTTTAAAGGTTGGAAACAACCCAAAATATTCTACGAGCCGATTAATTTTAGCCTAAGTTAATCAAATATTGTGTTGATTCGGTCAAGAAGTGCCACATGTGTCAGATCTTCTCTCGGAAGATGAGGGCACATCGTGCTCCCATGTTTCCTGTCATTGTTGTTGGTCCCTTCACCAAGTGGGAGACTGATTATACTACATGCCACTCGGATTCATCCAGGGGGCATCGTTATATCATCGTAGCGGTAGACTACTTCACAAAGTGGGTCGAGGCTATGCCAACATTTAACAATGATGGCGAAACAACAAATCTCTTTATCTTTAACCAAATAGTAGCAAGGTTTGACATCCTGAAGGAGATTGTCACTAACCATGGTAGTCACTTTCATAATGAAATGATGTCTGAGTTAACATAAAATCTTGGGTTGAGACAAGATAATTCATCACCCTACTTCCCACAAGCGAATGGTTTGGTGGAAGCTGTGAATAAGTCCCTCAAGACTATTCTGCAATGAACAATCAATTCTGCTAAGTCAAATTGGCATTTGATGTTGTACTCGACATTGTGGGCCTACCAAACATCTGTAAAGACTGCCATTGAATTCTCACCTTTTCAACTCGTTTACGGGCTGGAAGAAGTCTTTCCAATAGAGTGCTAGATCCCATCTCTAAGGTTGGTAGTAGAGTTATTTCCAGACACTTCACCACTTGAGGAATTCTTATTATATCTCGACCATCTCAATGAGAAACACTATGATGCAGCCTTGGCTAATGAGGCTCACAAGCAATAGGCCAAGTGTCAATATGATCGATTTGTTCATCCATGGATTTTCTTCGAAGGTGACCTTGTCCTTGTCTATGACGAAGATAAGGATCCCCTGGGGGTAGGAAAGTTCAAACCCATGTGGTTCAGACCTTTCGTGGTGAAGGAGTTTTTAAGGAAGGGCGCTTATCATCTAGTTGAATTTCAGGGAAATGCTTTGGTGAAGCCTAGAAATGGGCTATACCTTAAGAAGTATTACTTGTAGGTTGGTCACCTAGGTGACTTCTTGTACATATGTATAGTTCTTATACAGTTAATTTTTTGCCTTTTTGTTTTATGGATGTGTCGTTATTTATGTCATATTTTTCACTGTGGTAGATGTCAAGTGAATCATAGGTGTTCATTGGGTTCGCGGACGATGCTAGTCAACACACTTGGAGGCTTGCTTCCATAGCTTGGGTGATTTTCATGCCTCAAGGTTAGTTTCTATATTCTAGAGGTATCTGTTTAGGTGACGCCACAAATAATGTCGCCGAAAACAACGTAGTGATAGAATTGCTTCATGATGCTTTGTCGCATGGTATCTATCACCTTCGGGTCTACTTAGATGCTCAGTTGGTTGTGTCCCAGTTAAATGGAGTTTACCACGTTTATGATCCTACTCTACATCGACGATTCCTTAGGGTACGTGTCAGCCCTTGACTAAGTTTTGGGAGATCCTTGGTCAAGTTGACCTATTTTGGGACTTCGATAGCCTGTCGAAGATGGAGTGCAAGACGAAGCAGAGATCGTGGGATCTTAGCCCCTTTTTGGTCCTTTTTGGGATTTGGGAATATGTAACGGGAATGGGATGTCAGCCCATGGGTTTACCCATGTTTAGTCCTATTTTGTATGTATAAATAGAAAGCTAGGCAATGTAAGAAGTAGTTGAATAGTGCACAAGTGTTGTGCAAGTTGGCTAAGTGCTAAGAGTGGGATCTGTGTGATCAAGAAATGTAAGGCTTTGTGCATACTGTGTGAGACTTGAAAATCCAAGTGCAAGTCATTGTAAGAGACTGTGGAGGGCTTTGTGTTGTAACACAAGGAAGGAGGATCTAGAGAGCTTCGTAGATCTCCTGTCCTATGCAGAGTAAGGGTTTTTGTCTCTGTGCATGTGGATGACTAATTGAAGCTAATAAAGAAGAAGAGTTGGTGGACATAGCCCCATGGTGGGGGTGAACCACATAAATAATGTGTTATTCTGTTCTATGCGATGTTCTTATGTTTTATGTGCTAAGTGCTTTGATATATATAGATAGATCTTCTAATGATTTGTGCTTATGATGAATCTGGATTATAGATCTGACATCTGTGACCTTTCTTAGTGATTGAATCTGCTAGATCTGATCTATTTCCTTTGCTAAGTGCTTATATACATTAGATCATGGTGAATGCTGCGATGCTCTGTTTTCTCTGCAGAGTAGATATTGGTTAGATAATGATGAAATAACGGTTGTAAGTGATCTATTGAGTGTTATAATCACATATCTGTGTCCATGATAAGGTTGTAGATACCTGAGTCTTGCAACCACCGCTGCCTCTACCTCAGGTGAGACTTCATCTGCTTCGCAGGTGTTGTCGAAAGGGCTGGTAGTTAAGGTTTTGTTGGTGCACTGTTGTAGCGTTGAACCCCGGGTCTGCCCCTGTGCCAACAAATGGTTTTGTTTCCAGGACTTGAAACTTTGATTGTTGGGAACTGAGGAAGAAGAAGCTTTGTGCAAAGATTTGATCTGAAATTTTCAAAATATCTGTGTGTATATCTATTGCTCTAGTTCGCATTACTCTACTAGTTTGGCAATCTGTTCTAAGGAAAAGAAGTCTGATCCGAAGAAAAGAGGTAAGACCCAAAAGATTTGTTCCCTAAGAAAGGTAAAAGTGATAATTCTTGATTAAAAGAGGTAAGATATGAAAGCTCTGTTCTATGATAAAGGTAAGAATAGTGAAAAAGTTTTAGATCTGAAAGCTTTGTGCTCTGTAGAAGTAATATTAGTGGAAGTTTTTGTTTCAAAAGTATGAATCTAGATATGTTTGATAGATTCTGTCCTAGCTTGAAAACTAGGGTATTAATAGATGAAATAAGATTTGATATGAGTAGATCTGATAAGAATAGTGAAAAATATGTTATACCTATGCATAGAAAGGATATTTGGACTAATAAGTGTATGCAGGATCCTAGAAATAATTTTTTGCAAGTTAGCTACCATGATCCTAGTGCGAAATATAGGAAAGGATGGGGATCATTTAAATGAAAGAGAGGATTAACCCTTTGTTACAGTTGCAGAAAACCCGAGCATCTTGCTAAGGAATGCCCTGGGAGAAGACCTAGTTGTATTTGTTGTAAAGCTATGGACCATGAAGTATTGGATTGTCCTAGAATGATTGCTAAGCTTGAAAGAATGAACATGAGAAAAGAAAACCCTAAGGAAAATCCAGAAACTAAGATTATGACAGAATCCCAGAAAGAATCAGAGACTATATTACTACAAATAAAAGAAACCCTAAATGACCACCGCCATGTCAACTTATCATATATATTCACAGAAAAAGAATGCCTTGAAGCAAGAATAAGAGAATTCGACATTGACTGTGTTCTGGATGAGGAAACACAGGTGAATATCATGACAAAGAGAATGTGGGAAGCTATAGGGAAGCCTGCTATGATTCCTTCACTAGGAGGAATAGGAATATTCAAAGGAAAGTTGATAAACCTATGTGGAAAGCTCACCCAGATACCTATGAATGCCAATGGAATTTCGACAGAGGAAGATTTTGAGATTATTAAATTTATCAAGAACATTGCCCCATTTACCATGCTACTAGGAAAACCTTGGATTAAAAGAGATCAGGACAGAAGGCAAGAAGAAGAGGAAGTTTTAGAACATAAGAAGCAAGAGTTAAGAGAATTCACGACTAGAAGGATCACACACTTGATTGAAGAAAAAAAGAACAGATCAAAGCCATTTAACACCAGAGACACAGATGTCGAAGTTGAAAGAACACTAGAAGAACCACTGAAGATTGAAGTACCTATTCTAGATGAAGAAGAAGGGTTACCCTTGAATATTAGGAAAGAATATCAACAACACGAAGTAACTATGCCAAAAGAAGCTAAGGATCTGAATGGAAAAAGGAACACTGAGACAAAGCTCACTAGGAATAAGGCTAGAAAGATAAGTAAGAAGTGAGCTAAGATCAACAAGTTGCAGAAGGTTCCAAAGGAAACCTCGCAGAAGAAAAAATTGCAAAATTGGAGCTTCACTAGGATATCAGAACAATGACACATGGCACTTCGCCATAGCGAAGCAATATAGCCATTGGGGCCATTATAACTGTTAGATCAATGCTCCGAATGGATAGAAATCCATTTATGGACAACCAACTTGCCATATGACCATTGCGACCATGCCATAAAAGAAAAAACAAAGTTAATGAAGGCTTCATACCCGTTGCAAGTGACTCATTTCCGAGTTACCTATTTATCCCATCACGCCACGCACCAAGAACACTTTTTCCAATTGAGAATTTGAGCTCACAGACTAAGTTGAGTTTATGCAGTGATCATTGCACTCTTTCTCTCTATCTCATTACTGTGTCTGATTTACCCCCCGAACCCAAGATTGTTAACCTCGACGTGTATGTCGGACAAGTTGAGAGCTGCAGAGAAAGTTTTTGAAGAAGTTTTGATCGACCTCATGACTGAAAGAGTCATGTTGATATCTACATGTATACAAGAATCATCGACGAGAGGACTTCTAGCCTCTTCGTCCACTGCTCGCGGAGCCGGACCATCTCAACCATCTGATGAAAAGCAAACCAAGCACATGGATGAACTAGCGAATGCTAAATTGATCCCAACCATATTATCCATCTATCTACCACCTCTGAGCAGCGCAATAAATCCAGAGAATGTACCTAGATATTTTAATTACGCCTTAGTCACTGCGTACCTCCCGAAGGGGATAAGTGCAGTTTGAGTAGACCAAGATAAGATTGCGACATGGAAGTTTAGTGACTTCAACCTTAGAGATCGCAAAATTTACAACATGCTCGACCCACATTAGTACATGAACTGGACTAAGGGGAAGAATTAGAAGATAATTCCCCAGTCATGGACCCATAACCTCACACAGTCCACCCTACTCAATGTCATGAAGATTCCTCACTTCAGACGACACCAGGAGGTGAATGCATGTGTCAAACTACTGCTGTCTTGTTACCATGGAGGTTATTCGTGGCTAAACCATTATATAATAGTTGATCTGATGCTGATCAATCAGATCACAGGGTTAAGTATGAAAGGACTTGATCCACAAGAGTTTTATCCCGGAAAAGCCATGGATCACGCTCTAGCAAAGAGGATCAAGGACACCTATGGCAATGTTGAGAAGGGCATGCGAGGCTACAAGGTAGATTCTATATAGAGTGGCATAGTGCACCTCGCATGTCAATTGATTGCAGGGAAGTTAGTATGAAAAAACCGACCCACCCAAGTCACTGGTTATGTAGTCGACCTTGCAGGGAAGTGCGCAGAAGGACTTCAGATGAACTGGGTGAAGTACCTGGTGAACCAATTAGAACTCAACTGCAGAGAAGCCCAGGATCAAGGGTACGAATTTCATTTCATCTGGCTATTGATCCTGATCACTTTTATTTCCTGAGAAATGCCAGAAGGTGTAACCTTCTCAGACATTGAGCCTTTCGAACCATTGGCCGCGAAGTTCAGTACACTGTGGTACTCAAGCGATATGAATAAAAAGTGGAAGTCAAATGATTTTTTTCATACCTATTACAACCAGCTGAAGAAAACCATCCAATCCGAGCCTCACATCACTCCCAACACTCTACACCAGTTCAGGCCCTTGATGAAGTTCAATGTAGACCAAAATTTTATTTACATCACAACGCGCGCTGATGAACATAAGAAACAACTCAATCCTACTATAACATAATGGAGGAGGACTTGGAGGAGATCACCAAGGATTGGTTGGCAAACCTCCTCATTCTAGCAGACCTTGCGGAGATATCCGAGATCGACAGCCCATAAACTACGTAGGATACACCCGAACCTAGCAGGACAAAAAAAACTAAAGAGGTTCAGGATTTAGACAGTGCATCTGTGAATACTACTTCCATCTCACCAGAGCAAGGAGGTGATGGTGAAGAGTTGAATGACAAAGAGGTCAAACAACAATAGGGTGACGAGGCTAATTCCTTGAAGAAGAGGAAAGGTTCACCTTTGAAACCTTCCTCCCGAAAGAAATCGAAGGCCACCATGAAAAAAATGCTGACTGTCCTCACCTCTGATGGCTTCAAATTCCTCTTAGCAACCCTGAACGATGCTTCACTGGAAATAGTAGAGAAACAAGAAGAAAATCAAGAGGAGATGTATGATCGAATCGAGACTAAACTCTGAGGGGTAAATCAGGCCCTACAGTCCAACCATGCAGTCTCCACTATGCCAGGGGATCAAGAATTGGGAGATGAGCTAGCTCAACTCCACCGCCTAGCTGATACAGTCGAAGCTCATCTTTGAAGAGAGAAAGAAGAAACAATGTAAGCCACCTAGGATTTAACACAAGTATAGGGAGTCCTTGTAGAGAAACGCTGCTACAGAACGGGAAAATATTTCTCTCCAAGCGAAGTTTGATGAAGAAAAGGCCCAACTACAACAAGAAAAGGAACAGTTTCTCGTAGAGCAACTCAAAGTAAAGGAAATGGTCAACAGAGCACTTCACTCTATGATAGTCATAGAAGTAAAGGCCAAAGAGCGAGTTCCATAGCAAGTAGCGCAACTTGAAGAAGTGATCCAGAAACTACAACAATGCATAGCATATTTGGAGCTACGCGCAGTACCCGAGACCCCTCAAGATGTAAGAGACCAAAGGGAAGCACCGCCAGGAGCACAGTTGAAAGGCTCAAGGCTCTTACCCTAGAATGTAAGGAGCTCACTGATCGCAGTGCCCTGACATATGAATGACTCGCTGAGAGACCAGAATTAAGAGCACTGGAGTTGCAACTCCAAGAAGTGAAGTATCAAGACGAAAAGATACAGGCGCAGCTGAAGTCCCTGTCAGCTGTGGAAAGAATGAAGCGCTCCCAATAGAAACGCACTGCACAACAACAAATCCATACTATCCAAAACAAAGTTATGGAGATAACTTAGAAACTCTGACCCATGTAAGATAAGGCCTATCAATTATTTACAGAGGTAGAAGGCCAAGGAGCAGAATTAGAGAAGGTTTTCACTACATCAGAACAATGTCTAGAGGGAGCTATTAATGATGCAGTCATCCATGAGTTCGTTGAAAAGGAGGTTGTATAACAACAACAGGTCGAAGCAGCTCGAGCCAAGATCGAGGTGTTTGAAGCAGAACTAGTCAGACCAGAGCGACTCGAGACGAGTCACAGGTGAGTGTTGGGGGCCTATTGGCCCTTGACCAAGTTTTGGGAGATCCTTGGTCAAGTTGACCTATTTTGGGACTTCAACAACCTGTCTAAGACGAAGAAAAGATCGTGAGATCTTGGCCCCTTTTTGGGTCCTTTTTGGGATTTGGGAATATGTAATAGGAATGGGATGTCAGTTCATGGGTTTACCCATGTTTAGGCCTATTTTGTATGTATAAATAGAATGCTAGGCAATGTAAGAAGTAGTTGAATAGTGCACAAATGTTGTGCAAGTTGGCTAAGTGCTAAGAGTGGGATCCGTGTGATTAATAAGTGTAAGGCTTCATGCATATTGTGTGAGACTTGTAGAGCCAAGTGAAAGTCATTGTAAGAGACCGTGGAGGGCGTTGTGTTGTAACACAAGGAGGATCTAGAGAGCTACACAGATCTCTTTTCCTATGTGGAGTAATGGTTTTGGCTCTGTGTGTGTGGAAGACTGATTGAAGCTAATAAAGAAGAAGAGTTGGTGGATGTAGCACCAGGGTGGGGGTGAACGACGTAAATACTGTGTTATTCTGCTTTGTGCGATGTTCTGATGTGTTTATGTGTTATGTGCTAAGTGCTTTGATATAGATAGATATATCTACTTATGCTTTGTGCTTATGATGAATTTTCATGATAGATCTGACATCTGTGACCTTGCTTAGTGCTTGAATATGCTAGATCTAATCTAATTCCTTTGCTAAGTGCTTATATACATTAGATCATGGTGAATGCTGTGATGCTCTGTTTTCTCTGCGGAGTAGACATTGGTCAGATAATGATGAAATAACGGTGCTAAGTGCTCTATTAAGTGCTGTAATCATAGATCTGTGTGCCAGCTAAGGTTGTAGACACCCGAGTCCTGCAACCACCCCTACCTCTACCTTGGGTGAGACTTTATCTGCTTCGCAGGTGTTGCCGAAAGGGCCGGTAGTTAGGTTTTTGTTGGTGCGTTGTTGTAGAATTGAAACTTGGGTCTGTCCCTGTGCCAACAATACATCTCTTAGAATGATGTTTTGATTACATTACATATATCCATGTTCCTAGGAGATTAAATCAAATTACGGATACTCTGGCTAATCAAGTATTAGATTGGCATATTGCACACACATAAAAAGAAGCACACATATACACATGTACATACATTTGTAAAAATGTTATCCATAAGACATAAAAGATGTAAATACACACACACACACACACACACACACACACACACACACACATATATATAAAAGTGTCAGAGTACATCGGTGGGCATGAATGCCTCAAAAATATAAATCCGGTATACATCATGGGGCTTATGCCCTAAAAAATATAGAAAGAGTGCCCTCAGCACATAGGTGGTCCATCCTAGCTAAGAACGGGGCTTGTTGGCCCTACCATAGTGATCGACAACATTTTCCAAACGCAGGAAGAGTTGGACCTAGGTCCGTGGCACCCCAACTACGTGAGGCTGCATCGATGGTGGGAGATCCTTGATCTAGGCCATAGGAACTACATGAGTGAGCGCGGTGAGGTTCCGCTCCACCCATCTCAAAACTCTCTCAGCCTCTACGACTGGAGGTCCCCCTGCTGCTACCGCTGGTCTTAAGGCTACTACTAGTACTACCTCTGGTCGAGGACGTTGCCTGGTCATCGAGAATTCTGATGGACACACTGGTCCCACATCTATACATAATAGATAATAGTTTTCAGATACTCTGATTCACATAAAAAATGATATATATTAAAAATAAACTAAAAATTAAATAACTTTAAAAAAAATGTACCTATCTCTCCTCTCTCTTCTCCAAGAGGTACAGGCATGTCCAGATCCCTGGAAAAGTTGATTCCAGTGTAGGGGTAGTCCTCTATCACTAGAATCTGTCGTTCCCACTAGTCAAAAAAATTATCATCGAAGGCCTCTATGGTCCTTCCTCCGCCCTGTCGCGAAAACAATGCTTCCCATCTACTCACTGCTGGGAAGGGAGCCACATGCCCCCGCACTATCTCTCGTGGACTAAGGCTGGGTACCCTCTCAAAGAAGAATGAAGATAAAATGGTACCAAACCCAAAGTTCTTGTTACTCCGCCCTCAACACTCGGTGAGTTGTCTCTTCATGCAGTCAAGCATGGTCGTGCTCGAGTCGAATACTTGTGTGTTTAGGCACTGCATTGCAAAATACATGTGCACATGGGAGGCCTGATGTGAGGCCAAGGATCCAGTGATCCTCCCAATAATAAAAACTATCACCTTCATTGATAAGTTGGTAATATTGTGGATTGGCACCTAAGAACCTACTTTATTAGTGTCAGCCTCACAATGCCTTCCGATCAGCTCGACAATGTTGTAGGTCCCAAGGAGAAATGAATGCAAGTTGACTAGTTCCCCTCTCCTCGAGAGGCCAGTTAGAAAGTATATATCCTGAGTCGTTGGAGTCAATGACTGCCCCTCAAGCATAAACGCCTAAGTGTCAAGGTGCCAATAATCCACCAAGGCATTCAACAACTTGGGTTGTGCCCTCATGAATGGACACCGATAGAACTTCCATAACCTGCATTGTTTCAATGCGGCCATAGAAACATGGTCCTCATCGACCAAGAAATCAATATCCTCGTGCTCCCTCTCTCTCCAGTGGACATACATGCTGTTACATGACAGGTTCAAGGGGAGATTTATCTCTTGCATATTCGTTTTTTTTCTCTATGTTATTGAGGGTGTATAGAAGATGTCTTGGACACAGTCGCATATGCACACGTGAAGATTTTTTTTGCCCATGGGCATATGTGGGCTGTCCTTAGACAACCCGCGTATGCGTAGGGCCACCCTTTTTTAGGAGGGCTCGCCCCCTCAAAAACTAAAATAAATGCATACATGAATTATGGAAATGCAAGAGGGATGTATTTGTACTTACTTGGTCTGAGCAGAAGTTCATTTCGTCCTCTGAAGCTCTTGGAATCAAATCTTTTAGGGAAGGGGTCTTTTTCACTTTTTTGTTAATTCTCAATTTGCAATGGTGAAAATGAGCCACCAGCTTCTATTTATAGACTTTTTTGGCCTTTTGCCACTTTTTTTGAACCCTTTTGTCATTTTTTCTAGATTGAAAATAATTTAATGTGGTTCTTGAGTTTCTCATTGGATGTTACGGTGCACTTTACTTTTGGTTTGGAAAACGTTTTGGGAGATGGGTCACTTTTAAAGGTCCTTTGGTAAAAGTTGTTTTTTCCAATTTTTTGCATATAAGTTAGGATTCCACCTCCACTTTCTGCATCTCGTTGTATTTTCCACTCTGCCATAGGATCGATCCCACCAAACTGCGACACATAACCATCATTGCTACTTTAGAAGTTTCATAATTTGGTGGTAGAACCTACCTTTACATGGATGCCCTAGGTAGATCCTTGCTACATTTTGGTATCCATGCCATCATTAATGACGTTAGGCTCGAGAGTCTTTGTTAGTCCTATTCTGATTACGCGATTGAGACTCATACGTCTGATGTGTCATCGCTCTTGGCCTCACTCTCAGGACTCCCAAAAATGAGTCTTCTTTAATCCCTTTTCAGACTCTCTAAACATGAAAATATTGTTGAGCGATCTTGTTGTCCTTCACACTCGCCAAACTAAAACTTGAAGGCATGTCTATCTGACGGTAGTTTACCCCTTTTTCGGTTCGGATGGTCAATTTTACGAACAAAGCTATACTCTAGGAACTTCGGTTCACTAGAAGAGTATTCTTAGGTATACGTTTAATCCTTTTTCATGCCTGATGGACTAAATTTACGAAAAAGGAACCCCCAGAGAGTCCATAGTTAAGATCTTTTAAGACTCCCTAAAATTGAAACGATTATCGATTGACCTTGTTCTTTCACACTTGTTAAACTGGTCCGGAAGAACATCCCCTACGGAGGCCATAGTTAAGCTCTTTTCAGACTCCCTAAAATTGAAAATATCATCGAGTGACCTTGTTATTTCACACTCGTTAAATTGGTCCAGAAGAACATCCCCTATGGAGTCCATAGTTAAGCTCTTTTCAGACTCCTTAAAATTGAAAAGATCACTGAGTGACCTTGTTCTTTCAAACTCGTTAAATTGGTCCATAAAAACATCTACTGGCATGAGTTTACCCCTTTTTCCAGCCTGTAGATTAAGGAGGAAAAAGGTACACCTCGAGAGATTCATCGCGTCGGGAGAGTTCTCCTAAGTAAAGTTTATACTTTTTCTCCCTTACGGGACTAAATCTAGAAAAAGGTTGCGAGTCCATAGTTAATCTCTTTTCAGACTCCTTAAAATTGAAAAGATTGATGAGTGATATTGTCTTTGTCACACTCATTAAAATGGTTTTGAATAGATTTCTTTTCGGTGCTAGTTTACCCCTTTTTCGAACCGACTAAACTACCTTCGAAAAAGGTAACCCAACGAAGTCTTCTTTTCATTTTTTCAGACTCTCTAAACGTGAAAAAACTACCGATATTACCTTCTCTGGGCTCGTTAAAATTACATTGAAGGGGGTTTTCATCATGTCTTATTAATCACATTTTCACCCCTGCATCTTTGGCATAATTCCGGCTCCATGTTGCTCTCAACTGAACCTTTGAAGCATGCCTTATATGCAAGCCTTGTAGCACTTTGTCTCTGCTTCTTGACACCTTAACCCATGGAGGAATTTTCCCGAGTGTCCTTTTCCTGCACATGTCTCATTGCTCTCAGCATTAGTATGTTCCTTGCTCTTGGAACTAGTATTCTTGTGACACTTGTTCCTCCTTTGTAATGTAGCATTCTTTTATTCTTTTTCAATCTCTTTAAAAATATTGACAAAGACAAAAACATAAAAAAAACCCCAAAAAGAGGACGGGAAATATATTTTCTTTTTGTGGAAGCAGAATGAGCCTCCCTTGGAAAAAGCACATCCTTCTGTTTGTTCATCAAGCTTTGGGATCTAATATGACCTTAGGAAGATGTTCTCACTACATATAGTTGTGTCCTCCTCCATTTGGTTATTCTTCCAAACACATGGAGAGTTTGCATTGCCTCCTGCATCATGAACATATGTCAATGTAATGATGCTAGAGTCTGCTCATCTATTGTGCTATTTTCCAAGGGAAGTTTTACCCAACCCGATTCATCCTTTCTGCAGTTTGTCTCTTGACCTCATGCCCAACCATCCCAAAATTTCAATCAATTCCTTGTTCGAAATTAATTGCTTGATCATCGAGATCCTCTTGTATTTTCTTGACGAGCTGTCAAAGACCTCTGGGTAATGAATTCATACACTCACATTACACTTCTACTCGAGTTTTGAAGATCTTGAAGTTGTTGCTCGAGTTCTGAAGACATCATCTCCAACCATCAAGCGTCGTTGGCTTCTTGAAGATGGATACTATACTTGTATATATTTGATTTTGAGATGTAGATCCGCTGTGTATTGCTCATCGCTACACTTTATATAGTTATATGACATGGATCTGCAGTGTATTTTATTGGAAACCATGATTTTTTTCATCCCGAGCATGGGTATTCCCGCCTCAGAGAGATAATTGTTATTTTTGTAGATGGCACCTCCCAAACTCTGGTCCTGGGCTCACTCGCTTTGTATGTTGGTGAATATTTGTAATGTATTTCAGCCATCAGATGCTATTTTGACCTCACAAATTAGGGGACATATGTTATAACCCTAAATTTCTTTACACATGCATACCTGGCATCAGGCTCTCTTACTTGCTATTTTTGCCAAGACATCATTGAGTTGCTCTTCTTAAAAACACTATTTTTGAATATGTACACGACCTGCACCGTTACTTCCCACATATGTACAACTGCTACATCACTACATCCTGTGTACATATGCTATCTGCATCACTACATCCTGCGTATACTCGCAAAAGTTGCATAAATTAAAAAGTTGCAAGGAATTCATTGAGATTATGGGCTATTGGGTAGTTTCCCAACTGATCCACCGCCTATAGCCCGTCATGCAACTGAATAACCATCATTTTGTCGTATAAAAGGAGGTTTTGGGGTCTCATTCCAAATGCAATAATAAGAACAATGAAACTATGCTCGTTTCACATCCCCTCCTTTCCCCAAGAAATTGCAACCACCTTGTGAGATTTTCCTCAGAATTTCCTATTTTTCCCCTTTTCCTCCATCATAAGCCTATTCCATTTCCCTAGAGAGAGGTTGAGAGGATAAATATACGTGGAGGTGCAGTTGGAGCTTGGTGAAGAGGATCCCAGACTAGGTTCGTGGAGCAGTCACCGACCTTGTTGTATGTAACATTGTGATATCAATAAAAGAAATAATTTTCCTGTCCCGAAATATGACGTGTCAAATGTTTGTATTTGATTTATGATTTATTCTAACATATAATCCATGATTTATATATGAGATGCATGTTTTTAGTTTCCTTTTTATTTGTTTGTGAATGCAGTTCAACCTTGGGAGGATGCTTGAAGTCAACAGAGCTATCAAGCATGATAGGATCGACATCGAACACAGAGTAAAATGTACAGTTACCTTATCCTTCTCACTTTTTATTTCATGCACGAGTCTGGGATATGTTGAAACTACACATAATAGATCTAGCTAAACAATGATACACACATTTGTAGAGAGAATAGAAGAAAGAAGAAGAAGGAGAGAAAGAATGAAAGAATTCTCACTAACTGTTATGAATAATGAATAATTTACACATGATATACTTTGTATAAATCAATGAGTGTGCAATGGAGGAGAACCAATGTGTCATAGTGGTGGTCTATATTGATATGGAAACACACCAGCAGTTACGAGAATGAACTTCCACCTTGTTAGCGACATTTCTTGTATAAGGGGGTGTAATGCAAATGAAGGGGTAAAACCCACTTGTCCAAAGTTTCAAGCGACGATGCGCCCGTGATAAGCAGCAAGCAAGACCAGGTGGTCCAGATTTGCGTGCCCAGATCGACGGCGCACAGAAAATTCCGGACCCCCCTTGCCTTTCGACTTTTAAGCAAAGGGGGGGGGGTCCGGAATCGGGGGCGCATCTCTCCGACGGTCCAGATGAGCGCGCCCGGATCAACGGCGATGAAGACCATTCCGGACCCCCCCCGCCTTTCTACCTTTAAGCCGAGGGGGGGGGGTCCGGAATTGTGGGTGCAACTTCCAACGACTATGATCAAAGCACCCAGATCAACGACAATCGCACGACCCACGTCATCCTCAGCTGCTCTGTGCTTAAGCGCGCGTGGGCCCACCTCCCATCATATCATTTTTCGACCACCTTTCTCCGGTTGACATGTGTCATATTTCCACCTCTTTTCTATGGTCTACGTAGCCTCCTGTTTTCTCATCATCCATATATCACCTGCCACGCGTTTTCCTCCCTTCCACATCAGCCTCCCCTTAAAAGTATCCATCACATTGATCCTTCCTCCTCCTTCGCCTATCGCATCTCACCATGTGTTCCCCCTGGAATCTCTCTCTCCCTGTTGTCACAGCCCTGTTGCTCCGTTCCTGCGTCCCACCTTCCGCGCTGTTCTCCCCACACATCCTTGAGCCAGTCGGTTATTCCAGGTGGTCGCGTGAGATGCCCTCCACATCCCAAAATGCTGAGTTGTCCGGGCCGTTTTAAATCCCAAGAAGCAGTTATGAAAGCAGTTGGTGGTGGTTAGATATCACCTCCGCATTAATGGGAAAGCACGGCCATGAATTTAAGGCACGTCGATTCGCCGTTGGAACTGTCAAACAATTAAGATTGCGTCTGACATTAGTTGCATGATCTTTCAGATGTTGACTGTCAGAAGCCATGCAGACACAATGCTTTCAATGCATTTTCTTGGTTCCACTGCTGTTGTCGTTCTGAGTATATGTAGGCATTTTTGCCATTTTTGTATCAATCGATGGTAGAGCTAAGCTCCCAACTGTAAAGTTTCAACGATAATCTGGTTTCCTGGTTATGCCTCTGTGTTTGAGACTTCTTGGTTTATAACAAACAGTTTCCTTTCTTTTCCATCTTTGTTTCATCTTCACTAGAGGGTTCACAGTTGAAGGATTCACGTGGGCTTAACAATCTTGTTGCGATAAAGGATTTGTTGCGGCATCCTTGTATTCTCTGGTATATGTGTTTGAATATAAAAGGATTTTGTGTTCGAATACATTTCCTCTTCAGTCTGTTACAAACCGGATGTCTTTGATAGATCTTGCATCCTTCTTGCATAAGTCTTCCACCTACTCACCCTTTACTACGACTCACTGTTTGGAGTTTATCAAGACCTCACTCGTTCATGCATGCCTGGTCTGGTTTCTGAGTTGATACAATGCTGTTCTGAGTTTT
>ML792603.1:112827-135516 GCA_009831015.1 Picea engelmannii
AGATATCACCTCCGCATTAATGGGAAAGCACGGCCATGAATTTAAGGCACGTCGATTCGCCGTTGGAACTGTCAAACAATTAAGATTGTGTCTGACATTAGTTGCACGATCTTTCAGATGTTGACTGTCAGAAGCCATGCAGATGCAATGCTTTCAATGTATTTTCTTGGTTCCGCTGTTGTTGTCGTTCTGAGTATATGTAGGCATTTTTGCCATTTTTGTATCAATCGATGGTAGAGCTAAGCTCCCGACTGTAAAGTTTCAGCGATACTCTGGTTTCCTGGTTATGCCTCTGTGTTTGATACTTCTTGGTTTATAACAAACACTTTCCTTTCTTTTCCATATTTGTTTCATCTTCACTAGAGGGTTCACAGTTGAAGGATTCACGTGGGCTTAACAATTTTGTTGCGACAAAGGATTTGTTGCGGCATCCTTGTATTCTCTGGTATATGTGTTTGAATATAAAAGGATTTTGTGTTCGAATACATTTCCTCTTCAGTCTGTTACAAACCGGATGTCTGTGATAGATCTTGCATCCTTCTTGCATAAGTCTTCCACCTACTCACCCTTTACTACGACTCACTGTTTGGAGTTTATCAAGACCTCACTTGTTCATGCATGCCTGGTCTGGTTTCTGAGTTGATACAATGCTGTTCTGAGTTTTCCTCCATTTGATCACCCTTTAAACAAATCGTGACATAAAAATTGATGGGCTTCGGGCTCTGCTCCTACTAGCAATCCAGGAGTGACTTCCGAACGCTAACACACCTAGTCTAGTCTCTCAGGCAGTTACAGGAGTGAACTACCACCTAGTTGAGTTAACTAGTCAACTAGTGTTTAGTTAACTAATTGCAGATAGAGTAGTGAGGAGTTAAATCAAGGAATCAAGGATAATGCACTATTTTGGTGATGATACCAAGGCAAGTTCGAATTATCATGGTGATGATCCCAATGTTGCATGGTGACAAAACCAATGTAGCATCTAAACTCAACTCAACTAGTCAAACTGAAGTGTCAACTGAAAGAGAATATTCTCTAGGTGGAATATTCTTTCCTAAAATATAAGAGACTAGATAATGACTAATTATGACTAGTAAACAAGGAAAAACCTTAGGAAAAATAAATCCTAGGTGTTTGTGAAGTAACTCCAACACCCCCCCTAAACATCACTATGGTGAAAATAAAGAATGGGTCCCGACAATGAGGCCATGTTAGGTACCCAAATACAAAAGATACACTGAAATAAAGTGAGGAAAGAGGGAAAACCTCACGGGAACCCCCCCCCCCTAAAGGTACAATTTATGTAAAAAGAATAAATAGAGTTGCTAAGCAATTATATCCTTCACTCCAAGACGAATTTGTAGAGAATGGAACTTCTACTCAGTGAAGGTCTTGGTGAAGATGTCTATCGTTTGTTCTGCTAAAGTTCAAAACTATAAGTCAATGATCCCCTCATGTACTGAGTCCCAGATTTAGTGCATGTGGATCTCTATGTGCTTCACCCGCTGCCTATGAACTGGATCTCTGCAGAACTTCAAAGTGCTCTGGTTGTCACACCAAATGACGATCGACCGATGAAACTGAATGCCCAACTCAATGAGAAAATGTTGTAGCCACATATCCTGAATGTTTATGTTAACTACCCCTCTGTACTCTTCCTCAGCTAAAGATAGAGAAATGTCATCTTTCTTCTTGCTCGACCAAAAGATAGGCCCAGAACCAAGACTGAGTGAGTAACCAGATGTGGTCTTGCGATCAGTGCTATCGCTAGCCTAGTCAGAATCAGTAAACCCGATGAGATATAATGTATATTCTACTGCATAATGAATCCCAAAGGTGATGGTGCATTATATGTATCAAAGGATATGATTTACATCTTTCCAATGTAGCTCATGCGGCTCCTGCATGAACCTGGAAACTGCACCAACTGCATATGAGAGGTCTGGTATAGAGTGTGTTAGATACAACAAGCTCCTCACTAGTTGTTTGTATAGTGTGTTTTCAACCAGTGGAGTATCCTCGACATCCTTAAGTTTGACTCCTAATAGGAAAGGAGTCAGAGAAGACTTGTAGTCTATCATGTGAAATCTCTCAAGGAGATCTCGTGCATACTTGGCCTGAGACAGTTTGATGGCTGATGCATCTTGACTAATCTCAAGTCCAAGGAAGAAGTGTAGTGGACCCATGTCTGTCATAAAAAACCTATCATGTAGAATCATATGGAGTGCAAAAATCACTAATGTCGAGCACCCAATGATCAACAAATCATCGCCATATAGAACTAAAAGTAGAAGTGAATCAGCCACCTTGAGCATGTAGACATTTGGGTCTGATTTACAATGTACAAAGTT
The DNA here is from genome assembly GCA_009831015.1 of Picea engelmannii. Classification (NCBI taxonomy): domain Eukaryota; kingdom Viridiplantae; phylum Streptophyta; class Pinopsida; order Pinales; family Pinaceae; genus Picea; species Picea engelmannii. Next base: position 115,179 of record ML792603.1, read on the forward strand.
CTATGACAATAGGTAGGAGTCCATCTTGGAATACCATTACCTTGGAGCCTGCTTGAGGCCATAAAGAGACTTCTTCAATCAATAGACCAAAGATGAGTCATGCACAAATCCCTGGGGCGGCTCCATGTAGATCTCCTCATAGCGATCGCCATGAAGAAATGCATTCTTCACGTCCATCTGATGGACTTACCATACTTTGGATTTTGCAATGGAAAGTTCCAATTGTATGGAATCCATCTTCGCTACTGGAGCGAAGGTCTTAGCATAGTCAATACCATGAACCTGCTGAAAGACTTTGGCGAAAATCATGTCTTTGTATCTACCGATCTGTCCATCTGCTGCACTCTTGGTCCTGTAGAACCATTTTCATATGAAAATTTTCCTCCCATAAGGAAGGGGAACCAGATCTAAATTCTAGTTCTCGAGGAGGGATTTTTACTCCTCTTGCATGGCAGATTCCTAGAAGGGATTTCTAGCAGCCTTGCCATAAGACTGTGGATATGAAGAATGAACCAAGAAAATATGCCTAGAGGGAAATGGTTCAATGACAGTGAGTGCAACAGGAGGCTCCCCCAAATCACATCGATTTCTCCTAGTATTGGCTGGATCACCAACGATATCCCGTGCAACCTGAAGCATAGTTTGTGCCCACTTGGGCCTTTGCTCTGGATCTGCAACTGCATCTGGATGCTTTGAATCTGCATCCAATTGTATTGAATCTGAATTTAAATCATCTGATTCCTCTAACTCAGAACTTTCATATGAAGAAGAGTCTTCATGTGCATGCTCATCATCTCGGACAGGTGGAAGAATGAAGGAGTTTGCACACTGTTGCTAAGGTGCATGCGAGACACTTTCCTCGAATTGGACACTTCTCTCAATTATGAGCCGGTTCGAGGAAAGATCAATAATCCTATATCCCTTCATTCCATCAGGATATCCAAAAAAAATGCACTCAGTACTCTGTGGGTCAAGTGCCTTCCTCTTTTCAGAGGGAATCTAGGCCCATGCACATGAACCGAAAATGCGAAAGGGGGTCACTTCCAGTTTGAGGCCGCTCGAAGCCTCGTAGGGGGTCTTATCCTTGACAGATCTATGGGGAGAACTATTTTGGATGTATGTTACACAATTAAGTGCTTTAGCCCATAGTCTCCGTGGTAGATACTTTTCATGCAACATGTAAGATGCCAACTCCTTTAGAGATCTGTTTTTTCGCTCAACAACTCCATTTTGCTGCAGAGTATAGGGAACTTTATGCTGCAACTGAATCCCTTCCTCATGGAAAATATTGTGGATATCATGATTCACATACTCTCCCACATTATCATTTTGGAGGACTTTGATCTTCTTTCCATACTGTATCTCAACTAAGTCTTTGAAATCTTTGAGGTGTTGAAAGACCTCAGATGTTTTCCTAAGAAAGTAGATCCAAGTAAAATGTGAGAAATCATCAAAAAAAATGAGAAAAAACCTCTCTTTGTTGATGGATGGATGTGGAAAGGGACCCATGAGGTCACCATGAATCAGATATAAAGGTGCAGAAGCTCACTGAGACTTTCCTTTGCCAAATTTCTCTTGAGTGTGTTTTCCAAGAACACATCCCTCACATACTTCCTTGGAGAAATGGATGTCTAGTAGACCATCAAATTATATGTGCTTTCTAAGCTATTGCATGTATATGAAATTCAAATGTCCAAACCTTTCATGCCATATCCTACTACTTTCATCAACATGAGTAAGCAGTAAAGCAAAAGCAGGTTCAATGAATTCAGAAAAAGTATACAATCTAGACTGATGATTTAACTCACCGGTAGCAACCATGGAGTTGGTTTGCATGTCGTAGATGTCCATGGAATTTGGTTTGAAGATGAATTTATTTCTAGTGCCGAAATTCGTCATCTGATACATGGAGATAAGGTTGGAAGAAAGTTTGGGATCGTGCAACACATTCTCGAAGCTTTCGTTGGTGAGTTCAATCCTTCCTTTGCCGGTGACTTCGACATAAGAGTTGTCCACCATCATAATAGGAGGACAATTGCATGCATCCAATGAAGAATAGACTACTTTTCAGGAATCCATGTGATGTAATGCTCCTGAATCTATGATCCAAGCATCGGGAGAGGAGTTGATTGCAATCAAGGCATGGCTAGAATTTCCTTTCTTGGAATTCAGATCTTCTGGCTTCTTCTTCTTTGCACCCTTAGGGATGAAATATCCAAGGTTGTTTTGCTGAATTATTTGAGACATTAGATCTATTTTATTTTTCATGCATTCATATTACTAATGGAATCCTTTGTGACAGTACATGCATTTCTACCCTTTTCTCCCCTTTTCCCCTTTAGATTTGGAGGCATCGATGAAGGGTTTTGTGTACCCTTCCTTCTTCGGATGTGCATGAGATTTCTATTTCTATTTATCTTTAGATTTCTTATATTTTGGCTGCCATCATGCATAGTGAGTGCATGCTCCCTTGGGCCTTTGATTGTTCCCATGTTGATGAGCTTGGTTTGATCTTGTGTCAAGGATTCGATAAAGTCCTCAAGAGAAGGCATCTTCCAGTTGGCTCTAGAGGAGAATATTACAGAACATAATGTGGATACGAATACAGAGAATTTAGGACCAATATTGGAGAGAATGGTGAGAACCATTTGTTTCTCCTCCTTTGATTTATCAACCCCACAAGCTTTGAGTTGTGATAGTAAACACTTGAATTTTGTAAAGAAATCTTGGATATTGTCGAAGATTTTTAGATCCAATGTGAGAAGATATACCTCCAGCATGTGTCCCATCATCTCATATTGTTTTACAAAGGGCCCTTCCAAGGTGGTCCAGGCTTAATTGGGAGTCTTATAGGAAAATATATGAAAAAGGAGATCGAGAGAAATAAGATTGCAAATTATTCTGAGTGCCTCATCCATTCGATTTAAGTACTTGGATTTTTCTATGGATGATGTCGGTTTTGTATTTGTATTCAAGGTTAACCTATACAACCCTCTGGTTCAGAGATGTATGGCTATTTTCTCCTTTCATGCAAAATAATTGTAAGGTATAAGAATGAATTCTTTTTGGAATTCCATCTTTCCGCTGTCTTCAATCTTTTGTACTTGCAAAAATTTTTGGTGTAGCTTTTGCTTAGCAGTCCATCGTCTCTGATACCATGTAAATGTGTTGAAAATTCACACAATATATCTAGATAAACAATGATACACACATTTTCAGAGAGAATAGAAGAAAGAATAAGAAGGAGAGAAAGAATGAAAGAATTCTCATTAACCGTTATGAATAATGAATAATTTACACATGATATACTCTGTATAACTCAATGAGTGTGCACTGGAGGAGAACCAATGTGAAATGGTGGTGGTCTAGAGTGATCTGGACACACGCCAAAAGTTACAAGAGTGAACTTCCACCTAGTCTAGTCTCTCAGGTTGTTACGGGAGTGAACTGCCACCTAGTTGACTTAACTAGTCAACTAGTCTTCAATTAACTGTCTGAATAGAGAGTAGTGAGGAGTTAAATTAGGGAATCAAGGATAATGCACTAGTATGGTGATGATACCAAGGCAAGGTCATATTAGCATGGTGATGATCCCAATTTTTCATGGTGACAAAACCAATGCAACATCTAAACTAAACTCAACTCAACTAGTCAAACTGAAGTGTCAACTGCAAGAGAATATTCTCCAGGTGGAATATTCTCCCATAAAATATAGGAGGCTAGATAATGACTAATTATGACTAATAAACAAGGAAAAAACTTATGAAAAATAAATCCTAGGTGTGTGTGAAGTAACTCCAATACCATCTACATATTACCTTATCACGTGCAATGTTCATAAAGAATCCACCAGGACCATTGCATGAGGGAAATTGCAGGAGCATATGTTCAACAACTATAGGGATATCAATGTGAAAAATATGATACACACATTCAGAAATGATCCAATTATTATAATCCATATCTGCTATTGTCCCTTAATGTAGTTACACTCATAACAACATGATTCGAGTCAGTAACTACCTCCTTTCCATGTACTTCGCAAATTTTGGGAATTCGAGCCTCGTGCAGGGAAATTATGCTACTAGTTAGAACTAACTTAAATATCATGAACATAATATATATATATAACAAATCCAAGTAAGGATAAATTTCACTCTATAGAAATATAAATACTAGAGCAGAAACCATGAGCTGAAAAAAGTTAGCAGTTGATGACCCTCTTGGTTCAGATTACAAGAATTCAGAAGTAGGTTGGCCATCTTGGCCGAGACATGAGAAGAGGAGTTTTCCCTTCACTTAAAGGAACATACAAATCCTCTAGGGTTTCCTCAACCCATTGGTGAAGGTAGAAACAATCAGTTTTTCTTGCACTGGATGCACAAATAAAATATCAAGAAAACCTTCCAAGAAACAATCCAAGATGAGAAGAAGTGTCTGGGAAACCAATACAAGGGTGACACCAACATAGAGTTTTAGGAAGTCAAAAAATTAATAATGGTATCAAGGAATCATCCTACTCACAAACATAATATATCTTCCAACCAAGAAAACACAAGAACACTAGGCATACGAGACACAATTAATTTGTCTAGCAGTGGAACTCCAGGCACAACAACACAATGAGAAATAGTACCCCAGGTCGATCGTTCAAATAAAGATCTTGTCTATTCTTCTTTCATACTTCCCTTTCTCTCTTCCTCTATACTTGTCCATATTGTAATTTTGTAATCAAAATATGAGAAAAAATATTTTTTATGACCCCCTCTTGCTTAGGACGAGCAAGGAATTGAGGTGGGGGGAGATGTTGTAGGGTCTATTTGACCCTGTCGACTAGACCCGATGGTCGAATTAGAACTTGTCGATCGACCAATGTAGTTATAAGTAGAAATCGGTCGTAGTCTCTGTTAACCAACCAACCCAGACAGTTAAATAGCTACAAATTCCTATTAGAGGTATAAATATATAAGCACATGAAGGCTCAGATAGCTTCATGGGACATGATATATGTAATTGTGTTGTACTGTCTATCATATACTAAAATGACTCTTCTTTGGGACCTCATTACTTATTTATATCTATCTATATGTCTATGCGTACACATTTATCTCTATGATGGATATGTAAGGTTCTACTAGTAACACTCCCTAATTTCCCCTAGATTACAACATATACTAACAAATTTACCTAGAATAGGTTAATTGACTTCAAAAAGTAGAAAATAGCGAAGGTTAATTTGGAGGAGACTATGTCGACGAATAAAGAGTTTGTCAATAACAACAGATAGTACCTACAAGGCCTCAAGTTTTAGATGCTTATGCAAATGCTCAACTTAAACATTACATTGACACTCATGGAATTCATGACCAAGAGGGATGGATTCCCATATCTCTATCTCAAGATATAAGTCAAGGATAATTTTCCATTTTTAGTAGAGAAGATGGAAGAAAACAATTTGTGTGAGGCACTGGAGAATGGAAAAAATATGTCTGATGATAAAATATGGGGGTGGTTTCTATTAGTCTCTAATTTTTATTTTGATTTAGTGAGAAACCCTAATCCTAAACCCTTCCTACCTGCACTTCATTATCAACTTTCATTTGATTTAAATCATTGTTTCCATCTTGTTATGGATTGTGTTTTAGCTTTTTGGATAATTTCTTTAAGTTTAGAGTTTTAAGACATGGTTTTGAATGACGTGTCACTTCATATGCCCGTTTGAACTTAACAAATTCAAATTATGCTAAGTCATTAATAGCACTACCGGAATAACATTATTCCTGTTGCACAAATATAATCATGCCTTAATATGCACCTGCCACCCAGATTCCGTTATGATTACCCAGATCATGGACTAAGAGTTCACATGTGTCCCACGATGGATCTCAAATCATTTGATGATTCAAACCATTACATGATCAGATTTCTCTGTACCTCCAAAGGACTCATTTCAAATCGTTCAATTCCCAAAGATCATTATTTGAAACAATCACTCTCCATCCTGATTTTGCTGAATTTTAAGCGTAGATGTTTTCTTAGGAGAACGGTTATATATTAACAGATTGCAGGTAGCATATTCAGAATCCGAGCAGTGCCAGTTGTAGCATTGTGTTTTGATGGCACCTAAGAGGAGCGAACAAGTGGTCAGATTAGAACCTGAGGGTGCTGAACTTCTCGAAGCTTATCCTCAGATGGCTCAAAGGTTTAGAGATGCTGGTTGGTTTGAATTCCTCACCACTTTCCAAGGTCACGATGAACAGGTCTCTATGGGGTTTGCAAAAAACTTTGATGGTTACGAAGTGGATACCGGGAAGCTGCTAATGCTGGTGACAGAACAAACAATTGCCAAAGCTTATAGATTGGTGGTTGGAGGAGAACGATGGTGGAAGAAGGAGCATGTGGTTATAGAGTTTGTCAATCAATTCTTTCTTCCAGATAATAAAAATCCAAATTGGATAAAGGGAGTTCCTCACAACTGGATTAGACCAGAATGGCACACTGCTCTGATCGTTATCCATAGGTATATCACTTGCGAAGGCAGATTCTCACTAATTTATATGTACCACATTAGGTTATTAATGCATCTAAATGGTGATTATCCTTTAAATATGCCTTACTTTCTACTCAAAAGCTTGACAAAGATGTCAAAAAGTGTGCAGTCACTCTCCTCCAATGCAAAGAGAATCCTGTTTCATCAGGTCTTAATTAAGACTCTAGTCATGTCTTCTTTGAGAGAAATACATAAACCCTGGAGCTGGCTCATGCAATCCTTAAACCATGACCCATAGTCCATCAAATAGAAGAAAGACAAAGGAAAAAAGACTGTTACACAGAAACAAAATATTTCAATTGATGAAACCCCTGTTAAAGAAGAAATGCCTGCTATCTGGGTGACAAGGAATAGCAGAGGTAAAAGACCGAAATTGGATCCATAAATCAAAATGTTTTCTAAGGAAGATGTTAAAGGGGAAGAAGATTCAGATGAAGATTTTGATATTTAAACTACAACCAAGCATGAATCACCTTCAACCAGTAAAAAAGGTGCTGCAGTCAAAAGGAAAAAGAATAAAGGTGTGCCTGTGTCTCAAAACCCTAGAAGGAATTCTAATAGGGTTACCAACAAATATAGGTTGAAGTCCAAAGCCATGTTCAATCCCTCAATCAAAGAAGAAAACATCATAGTTATAGAAGATCAGTCTGAAGATGGCGAAGCAGGTACCAGGAAAAAAAACAAAAAGACCTCCATTGCATAAGAAACCAATAAAAAGAGGTAAACAAATTGTTTCATCATCTACAAGACCTGTAACAAGAGATACAACCAGATTGGAAAAAGATAAAGAAATTGCTAAAGGTATCAGGGAGATCCCTGAGAATAAAAAGGGTTTCCTTGTAGATTCATATCACATATCAGATATGCCTGAAGCCATGGATTCAACAAGTTCTGATGAAGAACACAACTCAGGATTGGTTTCTAAATACCAAGTTAAATTGAGAGAACCCAAGGTTGCCATAAATCTAAATGAGCCTCCACCTTCTGAAGAGTTCCCCAAATTCAAGGTTAAATTCATAACTGATAGAGAAAGGATCAAGGAACTCCAGAAGACAATGAGACAATTGAAGAGAGAAAAGACCCATATAGAACAATGGAGTGCTCGTCAGCAAGAAAAGATTCAAGGTTTTAAGAAGAAGAAAAAAGAGCAAAGGGAATTGCTCAAAGAACTCAGAGGAATGAACTTCAGACTCTAGTGGCATAATGTCATGCTTACCACAAAGCTCAAACAAAAAACGGCCAAAGCTATTGCTGTTATCATATCCTAAAAGTTTCATGAATATTGGTACAATCATAATTTTGATGTTTTCCAGGAAATATGGCAGTGTCTACTCGTTTTGGATTGTGAAATGCAAAGACCTCGAAATGTATGACTAGATCAAACTAATCCTTGTTTTGTAGAATCGAATGTAATGCTGGCAAGATCATATGATAGTAAGCTGTTGAGCAATGATCTATTTTTGGAATGTAAATGCTCTTTTTGAGCTAACCTCCCTAATAGATAGATGCTATCTAGATCTAGTCATTAAGAACACTCTAGAAAATAGGATTGGGGGTTTTGTGGATAGTTTAAATAGATAGAGGAAAGAATCTGTTATGGTAAAAAAATTGGAGATCCAGAGGACTTATGTTGAAATTCCTTGTAAGGCGTTACTATTCTATTTGACACTTAATAACAAAGGCATATGGATGGTTAGACACTCTATTCTCCTCTGTTTTCTTTCTTCATGCTTGAATTCATTATTCAGATTGCAATGCATTTTTTTTTTGATTGTTAATTAATACAGTGAAGAATTTACTATGGAAGTTATTTTCAAGTTTTGATTTCAAGTTGATGGTCTTGTTTGTTTATGATATTCTGAGACAAGAATTTATGTGAAGTTGACAAATTGAAAGCTTCATTCTCTATTTTTCTTATTGGTCTAATCTATCTATGTGACCACCTTTTAACTAGTAAATGGGATACACTATGTTCTGATTTTGATTTTCATGTTATGTTATACCCTTGAGCCAATTTTCAACCACCTTACTCAAAAAACCAAATCATAAAAATCCTTTAAAACACTTTGCAATAAATCGATGATGCCCTAGATTTCCCTCTCACAATCAAGTGCAACTTTAGGGACTAACATCTTTTGGGGCCATTGCTGGGGACGAAGAAATGAATATATATTCCCTGGGGAAACGACAATATTAGATTGAAATCTTGAACGTGAACAAGATTTTGGACACTATTTAAGACTGTGATTATTCACCTGGCGACTCCTTTGCTATAATTCTGGCTCCTAAAAGAGAAGGTAAAGGACTTAAAACTCCTCTAACTTCATCATCATCTACTAAGAGACTAGTAACCAGAACAAATCCAGATCCTGAGCTTGTTGTAGCAATTCCAGATCCTGAAAAGTTATTAAGAAAACCTAAGGTTGTTTTTGGACAATCTTCTCTCTCAAAAGGAAAATTGTCTTCAGAAAGTTTTCAAGGAAATTCCTTTGAAATAACCAAAACCCAAGTAGATGAGGAGGTGATTCCTGAAATTGAAGTCAAACCTATTATTGATCCTGATACAGTTTCATTCCCTTCAACTATCTCAAAATTAAATCTAGAACAATGGAAGTTACTTACTAAACTCATTAAATAGGAGTATTCAAACACCTTTCCTGTGACTGAATGTTTGGGAGATCACAACACAGACATTAAGAGTGAACCAAAGACACCTTCTTCCTCTCTTGGATCTCTCTCATCTGAAGATTTTAAATCACATTATTTTTCTTTTGAAAATCCTCTGTTTCTGGGCCCTTCATCTGTTCATAGTCCAGAAGATAAATCCTTATCTGCTACAGATCAAGATTCAGTGACAATACAATTAAGTTGTCATACACAAGGGGCAATTTCATCTCCAACATCACCAAACTTGCTTACTCCCAAAACTCAAACACTAAATATAGAAAATATGGCTACAGACAGAATGGATGAAATCATTGCAGCAAGGTATGCCCCTTTGATTCTTCCACAAGTCATGTTTTCCTTTCCACCAAATGATTATATGAGATACTTTCTTAGATTCAATGGAGATGGAACAGTTACTGCTGAAGAGAATTTGAGTTCATTTTATAGTTTTACAGATAATTTCAATGTAGAGCATGCTGATGTGTGGATGAGATTGTTCGTGCAGAGTCTAAACGGGGAAGCAAGAAAGTGGTTCAGGAGTTTTACACCTAATTCAATTGCTGATATTGTGGCCTTGGATGATGCCTTTCTTAAACACTGGGAAGACAAGAAAGACTTTTTATACTACATCACTAAATTTGGTGCTTTAAAAAGGAAACAAGGTGAATCAATACCTGATTTTACCAAAATATTTAACCAAATGTATGGTAAAATTCCAGACGATATTAAACCTTCAGAGATATCAGCTAAAGTCACTTTTGCCAATGCTTTCGATGATGAATTTTCCTTGTTTATTAGAGAAATAAGGGATACTACCCTTAGCCTGATGCAGGACGCTGTTATTGAGGTAGAATCAAATATATTAGCAACAAACAAATTGAAATCTAGAAATGATAGAGATAGAAAAAAGCAAAAATAAGAAGCCCCTTCATCTTCTAATACAACATTTGAATCTAAGATGGATGAAATGGATAAGATGCTGAAAGCTCTGAAATATGAGATGGAAAGGTTGAAGATGGAATAAAAACAACCCAGTAGACCTGCACTTGAGGGTGGATACATAAATCAAAATCAGTATAGGAGGCCAAACAATGCACCTCAAATCTTACCAAGGGAAAGAAAAAATCAAGATGACCAAAAGTTTTTCCCTCCTTTTCTGAATAATGCAGTAGATGAGGAGGAGGATGAATATGATACAGAAGAGGACCCTACAGTTCATTTGAATGATTCTGAATCATCCCCTATTCATGTGACAAAACAGGATTATGAGGATGCTTTGATTTCTAACCAGTTTGAGGAAGGAGATGCAGATGAGATTGTACAAAAGGAACCTAAAAGGAAGAAATACAATCTCAGATCTGGTTCAAATGCACCTACAATGGATACACCTATTTCCACAAAGAAGGCCAGTACTCCAGTTAAAAATGGAATCATTAAAGAAAGTCCCAAGATTCAAGTTGATCAATCATTGAAGCATCCTTCCAAGGTTAGTACTACAGATATAAAGGAACTAGAAAAGAGTGTTCCTTCTTTCAGTCTAGAACATGAAATCAACAAAATCAAGATTTCTGTACCTTTGCTAGAACTCATGAAAACAAAACCCTTTCGGAAGACTGTCCTCAAAGATCTATAATCTCCAGCTCAGGTTACCTTTTCAGATATAGTCAACCTAGAAGATGAAACCTTGCTGTAACTATCATACCTCATATTGAAGACATAATCAATGCCTCTCCCCCATTCTACATTTCACTCAATGTCCATGAAAGGATATTTCATAACTGCCTAATGGATTATGGTGCCTCACATAATGTCATGCGTAAGGTGGTGATGGAATAATTAGGGTTGGATATTACTAGACCATACCATGATCTATATTGTTTTGACTCTAAGAAAGTCGAATGCCTTGGAGTTATTAAAGATGTGGTTGTCACTCTTTCCCAATTACCTATGAAAAGTGTGGTATTAGATGTTATTGTAGCTGACATACCACCAAACTTTGGAAAGCTTCTTTCAAGATCTTGGGCCAAGAAGGTAGGTGGTACTCTACAGATGAATCTTAGTTATGCAACCATACCTATTTTTGGTGGGGAACCTCAAATATTATACAGAGAAGTGAAACTGGATTATCTGGTAAGTGATCATGAAAACCCCACTAATAATCCTATATATGCTATAGAAGATGATCTTGGTTCCTCTATTTTTCATATGAGTGATGAGATGGAAGAAGTATCAGTTAAGAAGATAACAACTGCAGTTGAGGACAATGAAAATAATTCTTTTTGGAAAATGCATTTTGATGGAGCGTGTTCTAGAGAAGGTTCTGGAGATGGGATTGTCTTCATTTCCCCTATCAAGGAGGTTATTCCTATGTCATATAAACTTGAATTTGACACCACCAATAACATCAGTGAGTATGAAGCTTTGATGTTAGGTTTGAAAGATGCTAAAGATATGGGTATAGATAAGCTTTTTGTTTTTGAAGACTCATAACTTATTATTCACCAGATCAAGAATATATATCAAACCAAATAGCAAAGGTTGAAACAATATAGAAATGAGGTGTGGAATTATGTGGAAAATTTATTTTTGGCATTCAATATTACTTTTGTACACAAAAATCTAAATCAACAGGCTCACTCTTTGGCACTTGCAGCTAGTAATATTAAAACTCCAATGTTCCCTAATCTTAAATTTCAAGTTGAGGTCAGACATAGAACCTCAATACCAGATAATATAAAACATTGGCAGGTATTTAAAGATGACGAAGAAATTCAAAGATTCTTGAAAACCATTGAGGAGTTTTCTAACATTTCAATAGATCAGGATGATGAAAATGATGAAGCAGAAATACATGCTGCAGAGGTCCTTCAAGATACTATTGCTGGGCACAAAATCATTGAATTGAAGACAAACCATCTGCCTAAAGGTTTGTTTCCACTAGAGAGGTTGTTCGATCACAATGATGTTTCCAGGAAGGCTGTTATCCAAAAAGAAGAAACTGATGTAGTGGACTATGACATCAATCTGGATACAAATCCCAGGTTGGTCAAAATATCTAGAAAACTATCACAGAAGAAAAGAAGAGTATATGTTGAATTAATGAAGCAATATTCAGATATATTTTCCTGGTCTTATGAATATTTGAAAGTGTTTGATACAGAGATAATACAACACAAAATTCCTATGAAACCTGGGTCTAAACCTATTAAGCAAAAGTCTAGGCAATTTAATTCTCTACTATTTCCTATAATAGAAAAGGAGTTGAAAAGGTTATTGGAAGAAAAAATCATAGTGCCACTGAGGTATTCAGAATGGGTAGCCAACCTTGTACCTGTCAGGAAGAAGAACGAAGAGATAAGGCTCTGTGTGGACTTTAGGAATTTGAACAGGTGCTCCTTGAAAGACAATTATCCATTACCAAATATGGATCATATTTTACAAAGAGTTGTAGGAGCAAAGAGGATCTCCATGATTGATGGATACTCATGATACAATCAAATATCAGTAGTGGAGGAAGATAAAAAGAAAACAACTTTTACCACTGGGGTACTTTTATGTACGAAAATATGCCTTTCAGATTGATGAAAGCAGGAGCCACATTTCAAAGGGCTATGGATATTTCTTTTATTGGTGAAAAAGACAGGTTTGTGGTTATTTATCTCGACGAAATCACTGTATTTTCAACATCCAATGAAAAACATTGACAACACTTGAAGCAGACTTTTGAGAAATGCAGAAGGTACGGCATTTCACTTAATCCTAAAAAATCACACTTCGCCATGGAGGAAGGAAATATTTTAGGACATATTGTTTCCCCTGAAGGTATCAAAATAGATCCCAAAAGAGTAAAGGCTATCCAACAGATAGACATTCTGAGAAACAAGAAGTCTATTCAGTCCTTCATTGGTAAAATTAAAATTTTAAGGAGGTTTATACCTAATTTCGTAGAGATTATCAAATACATTACTGACATGTTGAAAAACGATGTAGAAATTAAGTGGATACCAGAAGCTAAATAATCTTTTAAAAGAATCAAGCAGGCTCTTGTTTAGGCCCCTATTCTCATTAGTCCAGATTACTCCAAGGGATTCATGATTTTCTCATTTGCATCAGAAAACACCATAACTGTTGTCCTCCTGCAAAGAAATGAGCAAGGATATGAGAAGCCGATCTCCTTCTTTAGCAAAACCCTCAAAGACTCTGAATTGAAGTATGACATAATGGATAAATAGGCTTATTCCTTGGTAAAGGCTCTGAAGTACTTTAGAGTATATATACTTCAATCTGAGATTACAACTTATGTCCCAAGCAGTGCAGTCAAAGAAATATTGGTTTAGACTGATTGTGAATGAAAGAGAGGGAAATGGATAACAAAAATCCTAGAGTATGATCTCACCATAAAGCCTACTCACCTGATAAAAGGTCAAGGCCTTGCCAAATTAATGACAGAATCTAATTGCAAATAAATTGGGTTGTACCATATTTTAGACAAGACACATGATTCCTCTTTCCAAATTGAAGAAACAAATTCACAGGTAAACAACAAGTATGTTTCTTCACCATGGTACAAAGATATTGTATTTTTTCTGTTGAATTTTCAATGTCCCCCAGAGTTGGATAAATCATAATTCAAATCATTAAAGTTAAGATCAGTGAAGTATTGCATTATTGATCAGATCTTATTCTAGAAAGATCCTAATGGTTTCTTGTTGAGGTGTGTTGATGAAAAAGAAGCTGGACAATTTTTTTATGATCTACATCATGGTGTGTGTGGAGGCCATCGCCATTAGAAGGCTACTGCCTTCAATATTCTTAGGGAAGACTATTATTGGCCTATTCTATTCTCATATATTTTTGCTCGGGTCAGGGCATATGAACCTTGTTAGAAATTTGTTGGAAAGCGTAAACTTATGTCTCTACCTTTAAAACCAATCGTCACTCATGGACCATTCCAACAGTGTGGATTGGATTTCATCGGAGAGATCAATCCTTCATCTTCAGAACATCATAGATGGATTATTACAACCACTGATTACTTTATGAAGTGGATCGAAGCAATTCCGACTTGGAATGCAACAAACAAGGTAATCATGGACTTTCTAGAATGATATATTTTTTCCAGGTTTGGCTGTCCTAAAAAACTAGTCACTGATAATGCACAAAATTTTAAATCGAATTCCATTATTGAATTCTACAATAAGTTTAGTATTAAATTGGTTCATTCTACTCCCTACTACCCCCATGGGAACAGGTTAGCAGAATATTCCAATAAGACTCTGATAAGGATTATCAAAAAACTACTGGCAGAAAATAAAAAATCATGGGATTCCAAGTTAAAGTTTTACCTATGGGCCGATCATATCAGTAACAAGAATTCTATTGGGACCTCTCCTTTATAGATGGTATATGGGACATAAGCTATTCTTCCAACTCAATTGGGCCTACCAGTTTTAATTTTTTTACAAGGAGAGTTAGAAGAACCCAACGATCTCCAAAGGATAATTTTTCAGATGATTGAAGTTCAACAGGTCAGAGAATAGGTGAATCAGAAAGCCGCTGCTCACCAGAGTAAAGTCAAGGCTACATTTGATAAGGGAACTAATAAATATGTTTTCAATGAGGGAGATTTGATGTTAAGGTGGGATGCCAGGAGAGAGGATAAAGCAAAACATGGTAAGTTCGATAACCTATGGTATGGTCCTTTTAGAATAGCCAAGGTAATGGACAATAACACTTTTCTCCTGCATAATTTAGACAACACATAAACTTTTGGAGGCCCACTGAATGGGAGGTTCTTGAAGCACTATTTTCTCTAAAGACTCATCAGGTTTTCAGTTAGTACAATAGGTTTTCTTTTCAATAAAGACTCCATATACCCAATGGAATTTTTTTTACAGTTATGCTGCGAATAAAGACTGACAGATGCAGGGAGATCAATGAATCATAAATAAAGGAAAAGGAATTGGTCTACAGTTCTTGGAGTTTATTGTCAAAACTCCATCCCGAGAAGGAGCCAGTGTTAGTCTCTAATTTTTCTTTTGATTTAGTGACAAATCCTAATCCTAAACCCTTCCTACCTGCACTTCATTATCTGCTTTCATTTGATTTAAATCATTATTTTTAGCTTGTTATGGTTTGCATTTTAGATTTTTGGATAATTTCTTTAAGTTTGGAGTTTTAAGACATGGTTTTGAATGATGTGTCACTTCATATGCCTGTTTGAACTTTACAAATTCAAATTATGCTAATTCATTAATAGGGCTACTGGAATAACATTATTCCTGTAGTGCAAATATAATCATGCCTTAATATGCGCCCGCCACCCAGATTCCGTTATGATTACCCAGATCATGGACTAAGAGTTCACATGTGTCCCATGATGGCTCTTGAATAATTTGATGATTCAAATTGTTACATGATTAGATTTCTCTATACCTGCAAATGACTCATTTCAAATTGTTCAATTCCCAAAGATCATTATTTGAAACAGTCACTCTCCGTCCTGATTTTGCTGAATTTTAAGCGCAGATGTTTTCTCAGGAGAACGGTTATATATTAACAGATTGCAGGTAGCATATTCAGAATCCAGGCGGTGCCACTTGTAGCATTGTGTTTTGATGGTGCCTAAGAGGAGCAAACAAGTGGTTAGATTAGAACCCGAGGGTGTTGACCTTCTTGAATCTTATCCTCAGATGGCTCAAAGGTTCAGAGATGCTGGTTGGCTCGAATTCCTCACCACTTTCCAAGATCACGGTGAATAGGACTCTATGGAGTTTGCACAAAACTTTGATGGTTACGAAGTGGATATTGGTAAGCTGCTAATGCTGGTGACAGAACAAACAATTTCCAAAGCTTTCATATTGGTGGTTGGAGGATAACAATGGTGGAAGACGGAGCATGTGGTTACAGAGTTTGTCAATCAATTCTTTCTTCCAGATAAGAAAAATCAAAATTGGATAAAGGGAGTTCCTCACAGCTGGATTAGACCAAAATTACACACTACTCTGATCATTATCCACAGGTATATCACCTGCGAAGGCAGATTCTCACTAATTTATATCTACCACATTAGGTTATTAATGCATCTAAATGGCGACTATCCTTTAAATATGCCTTACTTTCTACTCAAAAGCTTGACAAAGATGTCAAAAAGAGTGCAATCACTCTCCTCCAATGCAAAGAGCATCCTGTTTCATCAGGTCTTAATTAAGATTCTAGTCGTGTCTACTTTGAGAGAAATACAAAAACCCTGGAGCTGGCTCATGCAATCCTTAAATCCTGACCCATAGTCCAACAAACAGAAGAAAGGCAATGGAAAAAACATTGTTACACAGAAAAAAAATATTTCAATTGATGAAACTCCTGTTAAAAAAGAAATTCCCACTATCAGGGTGACGAGGAATAACAGAGGTAAAAGACCGAAATTGGATCCAGAAATTGAAATGTTTTCTGAGGAAGATGTTAAAGGGGAAGACGATTCAGATGAATATTTTGATATTCAAACTACAACCAAGCATGAATCATCTTCAACTAGTAAAAAAGGAGCTGGAGTCAAAAGGATAAAGAATAAAGGCGTGCCTATGTATCAAAATCCTAGAAGGAATTCTACTAGGGTTACCAACAAATATAGGTTGAAGTACAAAGCCATGTTCAATCCCTCAATCAAAGAAGAAAATGTCATAGTTGTAGAAGATCACTCTGAAGATGCCGAAGGAAGTACTAGGAAAAAAAGAGAAAAGACCTCCATTGCATAAGAAACTAGCAAAAAGAGGTAAACATATTGTTTCATCATCTATAGGACCTGTAACAAGAGCTAGAACCATATTGGAAAAAGCTAAAGAAATTGCTAAAGGTATCAATGAGATCCCTGAAAATAAAAAGGGTTACCTTGTAGATTCAAATCACATATCAGATATGCTTGAAGCCATGGATTCAACAAGTTCTGATGAAGAACACAACTCAGGATTGGTTTCTAAATACCAAGTTAAATTGAGAGAACCCAAGGTTGCCATAAATCTGAATGAGCCTGAACCTTCTAAAGAGTTCCCCGAATTCAAGGTTAAGGTCAAAATTGATAGAGAAAGGATCAAGGAACTCCAGAAGACAGTGAGACAATTGAAGAGAGAAAAGACCCATATAGAACAATGGAGTGATCGTCAACAAGAAATGATTCAAGGTTTAAAGAAGAAGAAAAAAGAGCAAAGGGCATTGCTCAAAGAACTCAGAGGAATAAACTTTAGACTCTATTGGCATAATGTCGTGCTTACCACAAAGCTCAAACAAAAAACTGCCAAAGCTACGATTGTTATCATATCCTAGAAGTTTCATGAAGATTGGTACAATCATAATTTTCATATTTTCCAGGAAATATGGCAGTGTATACTCGTTTTGGCTTGTGAAATGCAAAGACCTCAAAATGTATGACTATATCAAACTAATCCTTGTTTTGTAGAATCGAATGTAATGCTGGCAAGATCATACAATATTAAGCTATTGAGCAATGATCTATTTTTGGAATGTAAATGCTCTTTTTGATCTAACCTCCCTAATAGATAGATGATATCTAGATCTAGTCATTAAGAACACTCTAGAAAATAAGATTGGGGGTTTTGTGGATAGTTTAAATAGGTAGAGGAAAGACTCTGTTAGGGTCGAAAAATTGGAGATCCAGAGGACTTATGTTGAAATTCCTTGTAAGGCATTACTATTCTATTTGACACTTAATAGCAAAGGCATATGGATGGTTAGACACTCTTTTCTGCTCTGTTTTCTTTCTTCATGCTTGAATTCATTATTTAGATTGCAATGCATTTATTTCTTGATTGTTAATCAATACAGTGAAGAATTTACTGTGGAAGTTATTTTCAAGTTTTGATTTCAAGCTGATGGTCTTGTTTGTTTATGATATTCTGAGACAAGAATTTATGTGAAGTTGACAAATTGAAAGCTTCATTCTCTCTTTTTCTTGTCGGTCTAATCTATCTATGTGACTACCTTTTAACAAATCAATGAGATATACTATGTTCTGATTTTGATTTTCATGTTATGTTATACCCTTGAGCCATTTTTCAACCACCTTTATCAAAAAACCAAATCATAAAAATCCTTTAAAACACTTTGCAATAAATCGATGATTCCCTAGCTTTCCCTCTCACAGTCAAGTGCAACTTTAGGGACTAACAGTTTCAAAGAAAAAGGGAATACTAATGCTCTCTCTTTGCCCCATTAGTCGCTGCATATTCTTATTCAACTTCTAGTTCAGTGAAAGAGCTACCAAGGGTTCTTCATGTGATCACAGGGAAAATACAACACAACAGGCTTTGAGAATGCCCAGAGGCTGAGGAAAAAATTGTATAGAAGCCAACGATGTATGAGGCTATATGTCATTTTCTCTAGCATAAGATCTCAATTATGAACTCAAAAACCCTTGTTGAAACATGTGGCATGTAAAACTATGAGAGCCAAACCAAAACAAATATTTAAATGAGAGAAGACAAAATGTTGATAGGAGTAAATACAAATGTTGTTATCCTTGTGAGATCAATTGAATGGTATCCTGATTTGGAGGAAGTAAAGAACCAACCAATATTTGCACCTATATTTCATCAAGGAAAAGATCCCATGAGTAGAACACTGGGTTGGGAAAGGTGAATCCTCTTCAAGGTGAGTGATGCATGGTTGATTTTCCTCATCGATGAGCTAGGCGAGTTAATCCCTTCTAAAGTAATAAATTCCTCCATCGTCTAGTTGGAAATAAAAAATACATCGTTGAACCAAGAAATTTAATGAGGTTGCATCTTTGGAAATCAGAATGAACGATTGAATTTTTGGGAACACCGCCATGCGATCTATTCCATTATCTTTCTGTCCATTAAAATATCAATGAAAATGAAAATAATGTGTTGAACCATAATACAATAAAATATTCCATATCTACATAATTAACTTCCTAAAATACTAGCAACAACGACTTTATAAAAGTGACTGATATAAGTCGATTGGTGCCATTAGTTTGGAAAGGTGGAAAATGATGTTGACTGTCTTATATCAACCACTTTTATAAAGTGGTTGCTGCTAGTTGATGACCCACATGCGTTGTGGATGACCATTAATGTATTAATACATATATATTAATGTATTAATTAATTATTATGTTATAGTTAATGTATAATTAATGTATTAATTAATTATTACATTAATGTAATATATAATAATAATGTATTAATGTAGTCCCCAAGGTGTAGGATAGTTGGTGACAAAGTGTGTTGTTAAGGAACTTTGTGATGTTAACTCACCGGTTCGAAACCTGTCGGGACAAAAAATGCTGCCATGTTAAGGGTTGGTGTGGCTCAGGCTGGGTGCGATACCTGGATGATTTTGACGGCTTAGATGCCCCTGAGTCGCGGTTTCTCAGCCACATGCTAGTCCCGCAGGTCACGGACAAACTAGCAAACAAAAAAAAATGTATTAATGTGTTTAAATTAATATAATAATAATGTATAAAAGTAGTGTATTAATTAATTAATACATTGATAAAGTATTAATAAAGATACAATAATACATTAAGTACATCAATATACATTAAATATATTAATACATTAAATTCATTAATAAATAAATTATTAAAGTATGAATACACAAATAAAGTAATACATTAATAAAGTAATAATACATTTATTACATTACTTTAATGTATAAATTAACGTACTAATACATTAATGTATAGTGAAATATATTGAACTATTAATACATTAAAATATATATTGATTGATTGATAAATTAATAATGTAATACAACATCATTGATACATTAATAATGTAATGTAATAATTAATTTATACATTAATACATTATTAATTAATACATTGCTAAAGTATTAACACACTAATAACATAATACATTAATAATATAGTACATATCAATAATTACATTAAATACATTAATAAAATAGTAATACATTAATTAATATATTTTTAAAGTATTAATACACTAATAAAATAATGATTTTATAATACATTATTACAATAATAATAATAAAAAATACATTTCATACTTTAAATACATGAAATGTATTAATATATATATATATATATATATATATATATATATATATATATATATA
>ML792603.1:135594-154513 GCA_009831015.1 Picea engelmannii
CTACCAAAAAATCATTTCTTAAAACAATTAGACATTAATGTTTTAATACTTGAATTATATATATAATAATAATTGTTTATTAATTAAAATTATATAGTTTGTAAATAAAATATTATTAATAATATCTCTTATGTATGTAACAAAAAGATATATTAATAAATAATATAATATCATTGATAATATCTCTTATGTCTAATAAATTACTCATATGTAATTTATTATGTATAATAATTTGATAGGGAATTTTTTTTGTCCTCTTCACATCAGAAAAAAAAGGTGGCCGAGAATCAATAATGATATTTGAGGCTGTCATTTAATCTTTGTTTTATTAGAGGGTTTGTTGTGCGGAGTTGAATAGTGTGTGGAGTTCAAATGTTGCATATATTTTTACTTGAATTATATATATAATAATTGTTTATTAATTAAAATTATATAGTTTGTAAATAAAATATTATTAATAATATCTCTTATGTATGAAATAAAAAGATATATTAATAAATAATATAATATCATTGATAATATCTCTTATGTCTAATAAATTACTCATATGTAATTTATTATGTATAATAATTTGATAGGGAATTTTTTTTTGTCTTCTTCACATCAGAAAAAAAAGGTGGTCGAGAATCAATAATGATATTTGAGGCTGTCATTTAATCTTTGTTTTATTAGAGGGTTTGTTGTGTGGAGTTGAATAGTGTGTGGAGTTCAAATGTTGCATATATTTTTACTTATGGAGGGTATACGAGACAAGTCTTCAAGAAAGTGGCAGCTCCCGACTTTGAATCCACGGATTGATATCTTGAATCAAATAAATCTTCATGATCTAGACATAAAATTTGAGAGAGAAGCCATAGCACAATATTATACATATGAATAATATTTTCTATTTTATGAATAAATCAAGATACAATACGTATATATAGTTGGATTCAGATTCAACTGATCCCAAACATGGATATGGAGGTTGAGAGAATATCTCAACAATCTCCAACAGATTCAAATCAAACCCAAACCAATTCTATTGTAAGAATTATTCTAACACCCTCCCATAATGCTTACATTAAAATTATTATATCATAATTACAATACTTAAATTTCAATATAGATATTTGTCTTGATATGGTCTTCATCAACACTCCTATCCGCTTTGAAATATTTCGGTATATGCTCTTTCTTCTCCACAAATTCGAGCTTCACTTTCAAGTCATTTAAGATAACAACGCTTTTGACCATCTTTGACGAATTTGTAGAATTGACACTTCTCGACCTCCTGAAGGACAATCTCGGTACTAGATTATCCTATAGGGAATTCCCCCGAAGAGAAAATTTTGATAGTTATATATGAAAATGATATGATTATTAGATATTTTCAGTAGTCAATCATACAATTGACCTCTTAAACACATATACAAAAATACACACATGTAATTGTTTATCTTGAAGCCCGAAGCACAACAATATCCAACAACATATAGCAGAACGTAGATATAACCAAATTAGTAATATGTTCTCTTGGCACAGAAGAACTCCAAGAACTACTAATTTAAATTATATTACTCTAGTCTTGATTAGTTCTGCTTCAATAATTTTACAAACAAACAAATAGTGCTTACATTAATTTAAAAATATATGCAACATTTGAACTCCACACAATATTGAACTCCACACAACAAACCTTGTAATAACACAAATATTAAACGATAGCCTAAATATCATTGTCGATTCTCGTCCACCTTTTTTTTCTGATGTGAAGAGGACAAAAAATTGTCCCTCTCAAATTATTGCGTGTAAATGTTTTGAGACATTTGCAGATGCCTCAAAATATTGTTTGATGCAAGAAAATATGCAGTTTAGAGAGTGATCGAGAGAATACTTTTTATGACATAATATTTTTGACATGTGAACAATTCCCCAACAATTCAAAAATCCCCAAGCGCAAGAGAGAAAATTCTTCGAAGTAAATTTTGTCAATCACTAGAGCTCTTTCTGGAAAATAATCAATGGCTCATTCGAATCAACAATACCATGCATTAAATTGCTCTCCGCTTCTGGGACGATGCAGGAAACTCCTCTGTCCCTTGTGTTCCTAGGCTGCTACTCCTCGTCATTTTTGTTTTGGAATTAGGAAAGCATTTTACCAATTGGTTTCTCTCCCCTCTTCGTACTTTTGAAATTTTGGAAGAGGCCTTTGATTTGAGGATCCCATCCACATGATGTCAGCAGTCCATCCTCTGGGCTATTAAGACACGAACCAACAGATTGAACGCCCAAAAAAAAAACCACACACACCTATCCTACGTATTTACAGGGAATTGGCAATCAAAGTCTCACATGATCCTATCCTTCCCTTGAGGGAGTTAAGCCAGAGCTACCAACTATTATGCCAACTTTAAAATTGACATTGCATTAATTTCACAATATTACATACACAAATACTATTTTCTATTTCATGAATAAATCAATATACAATACATATATATAGTTGGATTCAGATACAATTGATCCCAAACATGGATATGGAGGTTGAGATAATATCTCAAAAATATCCAAGAGGTTCAAACCAAACCCAAACCAATTCTATTCTAAGCATTATTCCAACAGTAAGAATGTCTACACTTATATTTATTTTTTAGGGATGGTACAACCATTCTAAATTCATTACTTCTGATTTAGTTGAGATATCATATATTTCAATTTGAAAACTTTGTAAGGAATCCATCTTAAACCAGAAGGGATTCAATAATGTCATTTGATCATCCATTTGATCTGGAAAGATAAAATTTCCTGATTCCACAAATAAATATTAATCCTACGATGCGTTAATGTGTGATCATTAAACCAAGAGAACTTCACACAACCTAAATGCTCCGTTAAATAATGTGAGCAAACCTAAGCTTCCATGGCATCAATGTTGAGCAAAAAAACAACTTCTTCATGAGAATGAGGATTCAAGAAATTTTTTTAATTAAAGAATACAACATTGCATAAACATCAAGGAAAACGTTTCATCCATAATGGATACTGTCACAGACCTAAAATTCCAAACATAATTTATATATATATATATATATATATATATATATATATATATATATATATATATATATATATATGATTTATTCAACCATAAAAATCTATTTTACTTCCCTTTCTTCATAACTTCTCGCCACGTAAGTTATATTTATTCTATACTAAAGTGAGTTGAGTAACTCCATACTTAACAATATTTTCCGAGATTACCCTAAGTCCCATTCCATAAGACTTGGTAAATTGATAACCTGCATGTATGCTAAGTTTCCATAGTCCATTGTTATCCCTATTGCAAAATGAGGACAAGTTCGATGATATACATATATATGTATAAGTTTTACAATGATTATTTATTTGTGTAGCCCTCTTATGGATATCGTTCCTACTCGATACTAAGTCCTTGTTAACATAGTGCTTCAAGTTTGTATTATATGATATTGCTAACGTTCCTCATATGAAATTCACCCCAATCTAATTCATTGTATTGTCATACATTAACAGGTTTCACTTTTCAACATGTAATAATTTGTTTTTTATTAGGCGAGGGTATGCAACATATATTAATATGGGTTTTCATAAACATTAACACATGCTTTGTCGTATCATTCAATGGATAACACTTGGCATAGGTAGAGTGGTTTTCTAGTTCTATGAGGTGATTAAACTCATATTGGTACCATCCTTAATTTAAATACCACTATCTTTTCATCGTTAGTTAGCATATCATACGATCTTGCATGTGCCAACTGTGGTTACCATATCGAGATGAGTCTTTGTTGACATTTGTTCTGAGGATGTACACACATAGGGTCCTCATTTTTCCAAGTGTTAGGAGTTTTGGTCAGATCCTTAACCCTTCCAAAATTTCCCTAGTTTGGCTCATTTCACACTTCATGGTTTTTGTTTCTCTACTATGAATTTTAATATGAGAGGTTTTCGTAGCGTTGAGTGATTTCATTGTGTGAGTTCTAAGCATTCATAGCATTGTTGGATTGCATATGGTTGCATCATCATGAAACTCGTGAGATTTTTAACAACCTCTTTACTTACTTTGTTTCTCTGTAAGTTGAATTTATCTGAGCTATTAGCTCATGATGGTGGTAATTGTTAAGTCGCTAGCTCTGTCTAAATGTCTCTGCGACATTTCCCATAGAGAAGTTGTTACTCAATGTGTAAGTCTATGATATAATTCTTAATGTTATATTTTGGTCGTGATAATATTTCACTTCTAGTTCATTCCTAGTCCAAAGGGTCTTACCCCTGGACTCATTATTCTATGGAAGTTGGTGGTTCGAAGAACCTATTCAAATCGTTTATTTGACTCGAACCTAGTTAAGACTCTTGTCAATTTGAATACAGGGTTTTTCATAGAGTCGATTTGTTCTTTAGTTTACTCGGTAATATTGTTTTTTGGTAAATCTTGATACATTTATCCTCGGGTATTTGACTAATGATGGGCCCTGCGTATGTTTTGTGAGGGTACCCATCAGCCATTCAACTCCTTGTACATTCGGGTGTAGTTCAATTGACAGACATAGATACTAGGAAATTCAATACATCCATGGTAAGTTAGTCTTTTATTTTTGTAAATACCTATGTTGTTTAATTTAAATTTGTACCACATCCTAACTTGTTTGTTGTTTGATGTATAGGTATCGTGGAGCTTGATACCATGGATATTCAAGAATAAATTTTCATAGAAAGGTATTTGGGTTACATCCCTTAGCTACCTTTGAGTTTGGCACCACAATTTAGGACTGTTCTATTGTTATAGCTAGTTGACCGAGTAATTTGTGTTTTCATGAAAATCTGTAACTCAGGATTGATACCTGCAAATTTTATGATTTTTAATATTTAGTTATCATTTATAATCCTAGTTTCTTTACTGTTATTTCCATTTTTGGACATAAACGATCATCATTCGTTAGCTTCTATACAATGTAATGATTTCCTTCTGAATAAATACATTGTGTTTTTTGTTTAAACTCTGTAACGATTTTCCTTTCGGATATAAGCATGGTGTTAATTCTGTAACGATTTCCCTTTTGGATATAAATATCTTAACTCTGTAATGAATTTTCCTTTCGCATACATGCATAGTATAACATGTTAAATCTGCTATGAATTTCCCTTTCAGATATAAGCATAGTGTTAACTCTGTAATGATTTTCCCTTTCAGATATATGCATAGTGTTAACTCTATAAGGATTTCCCTTTTTGATATATGCATAGTATAATATGTTAAATATGTAATGATTTCCCTTTTGGATATATGCATAGTATACTATGTTAACTCTGTAACGATTTTCCATTTCAGATATATGCATAGTTTTAACTCTGTAACAATTTCCCTTTCAGATATATGCATAGTATAATATGTTAACTTTGTAATGATTTCCCCCTTCAGATATAAGCATAGTGTTATCTTTGTAATGATTTTCCATTCAGATATATGCATAGTATAATATGTTAACTCTGTAACGAAATTCCTTTCGGATATAAGTATAATATAGTATGTTAACTCTAGTTTATTAACTAGGCTTTTACCTACGACTTTATTGCTGCTAGTATGATTCTATTGAAAATAGATACTAACTTTATTTCATAGTTGTTCTACCTGAACTTATGATATGCATCGACATGTCGTATAACTAGAATTAATTTCTAATACTATTATCAGTTATTTATACCAGAGGATTTAGCCATAATAATGCACAAATAAAAACACAATAATATCTAAATAAACATATTCATAACAAGAAATAAACCTGGAACTTTGGGGAAACCACATGTTGAAGACCATGTTCCTCCCAATCTTATACAAGAGTCTTTGTCACCTCTTCCAACCCCGATATGAGTTCAGAATCCAAGGGGATGCCTATGCGGGCACTTGCATAATTGTGAGCTCCAGTGCTTTGAGTAATATTTGTAAAATTTTACTGTGTCAAATCGGTTTGCACATAGCCTTTCTCAAGCTATCAAATTCGTCTCCATTGGAATGTCATCCCATTCCCTTGTCACGACTTGTTTTATTTTTCCTAGGACTCGTGACACTTGTATTGAGCCTCCTTCTCACTGACCACCTGTCAGATTCAACTTTAAACATGTTCACATATTCTCCTTTAAATCTGGAATGTGTCTTTTTGAATTTAAGTTAACTCCAAAGCTTGTATTATTTTGTTGCCACTTGTCGAAACCCTTTGGATTCCTAACTCCATATTTAACAGTTTCTTCAATGTGTGCCCCTTTTTCACATGTGTTTATTTTCATAAAAATAATAAGGTTATACAATTCAATTTTGGTCAATCGACCAAATTGGGTTTTTGGAAAATAATTAAAATTCTAGATTAAAAAAAAATAATAGAAATAATAATTAAAAATCCAAGTTGTTGGGTATCACATACACCTCCCTTCAAACTTATCACCATCCTCAGTGATAATTAGTTTTCATCAATACCATTTTGAAACAGAAATGGATATGCTTCTCGCATATTAATTTCCATTTCCCAACTAGGCTCTTCTAGACTAAGGTGGTTCCATTGCACCTTTCCCTGTCCTACGGCTCGATTCCCTAGTGTAAGTTCCCTCTTGTCAAGAATACGATCAGGATCTACTGGGAACTCACCCATGGGTTCCTCCTGTATCATTTTCCAATCAACAATGTGAGCAGGGTCATGTATATACTTTTTCAACAATGAAATGTGAAACACATAATGTAATTTTACCATTGCTGGAAGTGAAAGTTGATAAGATACAGGTCTTATTCGATCAAGTAGCTCGAATGGGATGTAATACCTAGGTTCTAGCTTAGTATAACTTCCCAGCCATAAAGAACTCTTTTTATGTTTAAATCTAATATACACATGATCTCCAACATTGAACTCTCTTGGTTTTTTTTGCATCAACATAACTTTTTTTTCTTGTTCTGAGCTACTTTCAGGTTCTGTTGTACCTGTTTCATTGTTATTTCCATGTCTTTTAACATATATTGTCCTATCATCAATCTATTTACAAGATTACTCTATGAAACAGGTGTATTAAATTTTCTGCCATATAAAATTTCAAAAGGACTAAGTTTTGTTGAATCTTGATAATGATTATTATAAGAAAACTAAACTAAGTACAAATATTCTTCCCATTTACTAGGTCTGTCCATAACAAACATTCTAAGCATGTCTTCAAGAATCTGGTTAGTTCTTTCAGTTTTCCCATCCATTTGAGGATGATAAGTGGTACTGAAATTCAGTTGGGTATATAACCCTTTAATTAAATCCTTCCAAAAATTTTCAGTAAACTTAACATCTCTATCACATATTATAACTTTAGGGATTCCATGTAACCCAAATATTTCCTTCATGAATATTTATGCTATATTAATAACTTTGTAGGTTGATTTCATAGGTATAAAGCATGTTTATTTACTTAATTTATCGACCACAACCATAATGGAGTCATTTTGTTTACTACTTATAGGAAATCCGGTAATAAAATCCATACTTATCACTTACCATTTCCATTCCAAAATGGATAAGGGTTGTAGTAGTCTAGTTGGATGTTGATGTTCAACTTTAACCTGTTGACACTCCAAGCATCTAGCTAGATATTTTGCAATTTCACCTTTAATATTTGGCCAATAGAATTCCTTTCTTATCATAGTGATTAATTTCTGGTAACCCGAGTGTCCAAAATATGGTTTCTTATGCAACTCATCTAAAATTAATAGCTCAAATTCATTAGATTCTGGTTCTACATGTTTTTTTATAAATATCTTCATCCTTTATCCTAACATGATGATAACCAAAATGTAAGTCAATATTAAAAAATATTGTATCTCCCAGTACTTGATCAAACACATCATCGACACCAGGTAATGGGTATCTATTTTTAATAGTAATTTTATTAAGTTGTCTATAATCAATACCGAGACATAATGTTCCATCTTTCTTTCTAACAAAAAGTGTTGGTGCTCCCCATGGAGACACACTTGGTTGGATATATTCCTTATCTATCAATTCTTGCAATTGACTTTTTAGTTCATTTAACTCTAGGATATTCATCCTATAAGGAGATTTTGAAGGAGGTACTTCTCAAGGTATTATGTCTATGGAGAAATATATTTTTCTCTTAGGAGCTAGTACAAGAATATCCCAGAATACATCTTGAAATTCCTATAATACGATAAAGTTATATATCTCATTAATATCTTGTAATATAGGAATATCCTCATTTTTCCAAGTGTTAGGGTTTTTGGTTGGAGCCTTAACCCTTTCGACCTTTCCCTGTTTTGGCTCATTTCACACTTCGTGGTTTTTGTTTCTCTTCTCTTCATTTTACTCTGAGAGGTTTTCATAGCATCGAGTGATTACACTGTGTGAGTGCTAAGAGTTCATAGCATTGTTGGATTGCATATGGTTGCATCATCAAGAAACTGGTAAGAGTTTTAACAAACTCTTTACTTACTTTGTTTATCTAAAATTTGTATTTTTCTGAGCTATTATCACACAATGGTGGTAATTGTTAAGTCACTACATGCCAACAAATGGTTACGTTGTGGGGACTGGGATCTGCGACTGATGGGGATGTGGAGACCGATTAAGGAGGATATTGGGAAATGGTTGGACATGAACGATATCAAGTTTTCTATAGATCATAATCATAATTTTTTGATCAATGCAGAGAAATGGCTACAACGATATGTGTTTATATATTTACATGAAATTTTCTTTGCTGATTTCTTGAATATTTTAGCAAAGTGGATCCAAAGATTAGTTGAATAGATTGGAAGATATCACACTATGGTTATGAGAAACTGGACTCTTGATTTAATTCAAAAATTCAATACTATAAGAAATTGGGTATCACATGTAATAGATTTTTGGTTGGATAGTATACTAGGAGGTTACAATACTAAGTTTTCGATAGATTGTACTCAGTCATATAGTGCTGCTGAAAGGGAATTCTTTAAGGGTCCACACGGGATATACTTAAAGTAATTATCTACTTGGATTAATATGTTTTTGTGTGACAAGGGATTCATGAATATGGAATATGATTTCCTAAGAAGCTAAGTGCCTTCGCACATAGGGGGACTGGGGGCTTGCTAGGGAGTGTTCTGAGTGTTGCATGGAAAAATGAATGAGTAACATATGGGATCATGATTCTAAGAGAGGAAGAATGGTTGCCTTGGACGTCCTACCGCACGTCCTGCTCCCACCAGGACCTTCTTCACACAGGCCCGAAGAGTCAAAGGACTCTTCCAACTCCACTCAGGAGTTCTCAATACCCACAGCTAACTCCTCGGCGATCTCCCCTGTGCTTGTCGGGAAATCGAACTTCACGATTTCGCGAATCCTGTTGACACAATTCTCGTGCAAATCAAGACCCCGAACCCTGATGGGTCAACAATCAACACTTCTGTTTATCGGAGATTTCCCTATCGGGGAATCGACACATGCAATGTCGTGATTCACTTACACTATGAATCCCCGAACCCCTAACTCTGATATGCCGATACGCGATGGCACATGTGGATTCGACACCTCCACCTCTTCCTTCTATCGGCACTTCGATCCCCAATATGCCGATGTGCTTCCACCTGTACTCCACTAGCAACCGTGGTCCCACATGCCACATCACTTCGGGATTTCGCAGATCGCGAATCCGCGATGCAAGAATTCCTTGACGTCGAGAACCCCGATTCTCCGAATCCTGACTCCAAGGGATCCTTTGATGCGTGTCCCACAAATCGACGGTTGTGATTATATCGAGGAATCGCAGGTCGCGATTTCACTGGTCGCAATTCTTTTGTATCGCAAAACCCCGAACCCCGACTCCTCAGGATATTGTGCCACGTGTCCCCGTTCTGATCGACGGCTCCAGTTGATTCGGGAAATCATCGATCGCGATTTCAACAAGTTCAAAACTCTCACCTCTGTGAACCCCGAATCGCCGAATCCCAACCTCCCGGGATCCGATACCATGTGTCCTTCCCCAATCAACAGTTGAGATTCTATCGGGAAATCGCCGATCACGATTTCAAAGAGTATGAAACTCTTGCCTTCGGGAAACCCGATATGCCAAGTCCTGATGGCTCTTGGTTCACCCCTTGTGCTTAAGGGTTAACTTCCGCACTTCTCCACGATCTAACGATCAGCGGGATTTCGCGATTCTATCTTACGAATCTGGGCCGTTGATTCTCCTCCTTGGAGATTTCTTCTGTTCTGAAGTTTCCTTCTGTGCGAACTTCATCCTGGGTCTGTCCCACGATCCCACGACAAAACTATCCCTCCTGAGCTTACTCACTCAGATTCCTTCAAAGGAAGATCTTTGGTCTCCACCCTCCTTGCAGTTACGACCTCGTACATAAAAGCACTCGCCTTCTTGAGGTTTCTTCTTGAATCCTCAAAGGACTCGTTTGACCTCTGCACTCTCCTTGCAAAGTCCTGCACGCAAAGTGATATCTGTCCTGAGCTTCTCCTGTAGCTTCGACCTCTACAGAAGCTCAGTTCTTCTTCTCTTTCTCCCACAGATGGAGAATACAATGTCTCCTGGCAGTCCTCCAACTCAAGTGACCTATTGCTGAGTGCTCTGGGTATTCAGTAATCCAGTAAAAGTCCCCTCAGTGGACCTTCACGCGGATGATAGAACTCAATGAGTTCCTTCCTTCTGTGCTATCTGCACACTCCCTCAACGCCCTCCTGGCGAAGTATCTCTTCCACAGAACCCACAATAGTTATGCTTTCTCCTTGCAATTTCACACTTCGCTCGATGTCCTCCAGACGAAGCTCCTCAGAATCCTCAACATAATTCTGGTCTTTCTGAACTCACAGCAGAGTTCTTTCCTTACACACACTCGATACCCTCTTGGTAGAGTTCCTACAGAACTCCTCAGAGGTTCTGTCCACAACAACATCTCAGATACACTGCCTTGACTCTTAAGGTGTTCAGTAACCCCAAAATTCTTCCTCTTTGCGAGGTTATGACTTCAGTCCTGTGCCTCAGCACATCTCTGTCTGACTCCTCAGAGTTCAGAAGTGCCTCCTCTGTGCACCGGTATTCAGATTCTCAACACTCTGTCACGCCCTCATGGCATGAAACCTCAAAGACTTCTCAAACCTAAAATCAAACACACTCCCTGCAATGGCATAATCATAATACACAAAGGCAGCATATAATGAACACACACACAGACATGCACATAATGACAGAAAATGCAGGAAAAACTGCTCTGTATTAATAATGGCAAATGCCTGTATATTTTACAAGGTGTTCCTTGAGCTCTCTCTCTCGGCTCTCTCTACTTCTCCACATGCATACCTCGTTTTAAAATGAGATCTGAATCTCTCTTTTACCTGAGGGGTTCTTAGCGCTTCCCTCCAGGATTTACCTACCCTATTGATTTACAATCAATGACTGTCTAGTCCAGCGTATGGATCTAGATCTCAGCCAATCTACAATAAATTCCTATCTTACCTACAACCTGCGCAAAGGCATAGCTTTCCTGGCTCAACAGCCTAAGCCATTTAATTACATTCAATACAAACATGAATGAGGCTGCGCCTCCTTTTCAGCACATGAATGCATGCGCGCTGATGTGGCTGGCTGGCTGCATTGGAGAGATGCTCCTGCATCATACTCCACAGCTGCAAAAATCATGAGCTCCTGCTCATGAGCTTCCCCTATAGTTGTTGGAATCCTCCTGGGTCCCAAACAAGTCTCTGGAGCTTTTCATGTGCTCCATTCTGTCGCTGCTTCCACTACGGTGCTGCTGCTGCTGCTTTCCTTCTGCTCAGCCGCTCTCTGCTGGCAGTATCTGCTGACTTCACCATCAGCTCCTTGATTTCCATGATCACTCCATCCAGCTGCTCCAATGGTTGGCTTGGTTGTTGCAGTCTCCTCAGCTGCAAAAATTTTTGGCCATTGGGAATATCATCACGATTTCCCACGCCTTCATCTGTTTCCAACTTTACCTGTTGGATGTGCCCACTCTGCACTTTTACCCTGTCTTCTAGGGCTTCAATCTGCTCCCACAGCTCAACAAGACATATGTTGTCTGTGTCTTCATTCTCTGTTTCTGCAACCTCCTCTGTTGCATTGTTTTCAACTTCATGGCTGAAAATGCTGAGCCATTCCTCAGAATGCTCCTCTTCCTTTTCGGCTTCTTCGGCTGTCAGCTTCAGTGCTGCAGCTCTCTCAGTTTCCTGGATGAAATTATTGAGACATTCCTCGAAATTCTCATTCTCTTCACCTTCTGCTGCAAACTCCCCTGTTGCAGTCTCTTCAGCTACAATGCTGAATATGTCGAGCCATTCCTCAGAATGCTCGTTTCCTTCTTCTGTTTCTTTTTCTACTGTTAGCCTCAGTGCTATAGCTCTTTCAGCTTGCTGGCTGAAATCATTGAGTTTTTCCCCAGAACACTCATTCTTCCTTTCATCTGCTTGGGTGGTCTCAAGTGCCTGCTCCAATTCCCTTTATTTTCTGACAGTCATCTCTTGCTGTGACTGTTCTGCTGCTGCTGCTATATCTACAACTGAATTTTCTACCCCCTCCTGGGCAAATGGTAGGAATAATTGTATTCCCCCAATCATCAGAATATCATTCTGGTCTTTCACCTCTGTCAGTTGCACCTGCTGATCTCTTTGCGAGCTCATCTGTTCTGTCAGCTCCTCTGGATGATCCAAATTTCTCTGCTCATCCCTGCCCACCTGGAAATATGGGATGTTTCTGCTACCCTCCTGGCAGTCTTCGATATCTTCACCTGATTTCCTTTCATTGCCTAGCTGGCAATGCAAAGTTTCTTGGCTGTCCTCACGACAGTCTTTGAGATCCTCAGCCGATCTCATTTCTGTTCCCCTGCCCATCTGGCAATATGGAAACATTCCACTACCCTCTTGGCAGTCTATGAGATCCCTCCACAGTCTCTCATCATTTCCCAACTGACAATTTGAAATTTCCTGGCTATCCTCATGACAGTCTTTGAGACCCTCAACTGATCTCAATCTGTTGTCCTCTTGGGAAACTGGAATTTCTTCTTTTCTGCCCAACCGATAGTGCTTGAGATCATCAGTCGATCCCAATTCATCCCAATCATCATCATCAAGACCTTTTCCAGTCTCGGGTTCACATACCTCAACCAATTCTTCATTCTGCTGCATCTCCAGTTCAAGCCTCTCTATCTCTGCTCTGATGTCAGCGAGCTCTCTATCCATCTCTGCAAGCTTTTCTGCCTTGCTTTTCTTCCTGCAGCCTTCAGTAGCCATCCTACTACCTCTATCTGCCCTCGTGGCAGATCTGCTGCGGTCACTCCTCATCACGAGTTCAACCATCTTCATCTTTGCAGTCCTGCAGACTGTTTATGGACTGCTGCCTACCTGCAAGCAAGTCCTCATAGAGTCCTCCAGTGCTCTGTCTTCTGCCACTCTGATGCAAACTCCTTTCTGCTTGAAGTATTCAAATAGAGCACTTGGTGTGTATCAGAGTGCTCCTTCTCTTCTTCGCCCCTCTTGCCTGAAATATACAGACAAGAAATCGGCTCTAATACCACTTGGTTGCCTCGGACGTCCTGCCGCACGTCCCGCTCCCACCAGGACCTTCTTCACACAGGCCCGAAGAGTCAAAGGACTCTTCCAACTCCGCTCGGGAGTTCTCAATACCCACAGCTAACTCCTCGGCGATCTCCCCTGTGCTTGTCGGGAAATCGGACTTCGCGATTTCGCGAATCCTGTTGACACAATTCTCGTGCAAATCAAGACCCCGAACCCTGATGGGTCAACAGTCAACACTTCTGTTTATCAGAGATTTCCCTATCAGGGAATCGACACATGCAATGTCGTGATTTACTTACACTATGAATCCCCGAACCCCGAACTCCGATATGCCGATATGTGATGGCACACGTGTATTCGACACCTCCACCTCTTCCTTCTATCAGCACTTCGATCCCCAATATGCCGATGTGCTTCCACCTGTACTCCACTAGCAACCGTGGTCCCACATGCCACGTCACTTTGGGATTTCACGGATCGCGAATCCACGATGCAATAATTCCTTGACGTCGAGAACCCCGATTCTCCGAATCTCGACTCCAAGGGATCCTTTGATGCGTGTCCCACAAATCGACGATTGTGATTATATCGAGGAATCGCAGGTCACGATTTCACCGGTCGCAATTCTTTTGCATCGCAAAACCCCGAACCACGACTCCTCAGGATCTTGCGCCACGTGTCCCCGTTCTGATCGATGGCTCCAGTTGAATCGGGAAATCGCCGATCGCGATTTCAACGAGTTCAAAACTCTCACCTCCGTGAACCCTGAATCGACGAATCCCCACCTCCCGGGATCCGATACCACGTGTCCTTCCCTAATCAACAGTTGAGATTCTATCGGGAAATCGCCGATCATGATTTCAAAGAGTATGAAACTCTTGCCTCCGGGAAACCCGATATGCCAAGTCCCAATGGCTCTTGGTTCACCCCTTGTGCTTAAGGGTTAACTTTCGTGCACTTCTCCACGATCTAACGATCAGTGGGATTTCGCGATTCTATCTTACGAATCCGGGCCGTTGATTCTCCTCCTTGGAGATTTCTTCTGTTCCGAAGTTTCCTTCTGTGCAAACTTCATCCTGGGTCTGTCCCACGATCCCACGACGAAACTATCCCTCTTGAGCTTACTCACTCGGATTCCTTCAAAGGAAGATCTTTGGTCTCCACCCTCCTTGCAGTTACGACCTCGTACATAAAAGCACTCGCCTTCTTGAGGTTTCTTCTTGAATCCTCAAAGGACTCGTTTGACCTCTGCACTCTCCTTACGAAGTCCTGCGTGCAAAGTGCTATCTGTCCTGAGCTTCTCCTGTAGCTTTGACCTCTACAGAAGCTCGGTTCTTCTTCTATTTCTCCCACAGATGGAGAATACAATGTCTCCTAGCAGTCCTCAAACTCAAGCGACCTATTGCTGAGTGCTCTGGGTATTCAGTAATCCAGTAAAAGTCCCCTCAGTGGATCTTCACGCAGATGATAGAACTCAATGAGTTCCTTCCTCCTGTGCTATCTGCACACTCCCTCAACGCCCTCCTGGCGGAGTATCTCTGCCACAGAACCCACAATAGTTATGCTTTCTCCTTGCAATTTCACACTTCGCTCGATGTCCTCCAGACGAAGCTCCTCAGAATCCTCAACAGAATTCTGGTCTTTCTGAACTCACAGTAGAGTTCTTTCCTTACACACACTCGATACCCTCTTGTTAGAGCTCCTATAGAACTCCTCAGAGGTTCTGTCCACAACAACGTCTCAGCTACACTGCCTTGACTCTTGAGGTGTTCAGTAACCCCAAAATTATTCCTCTTTGTGAGGTGATGACTTTAGTCCTGTGCCTCAGCACGTCTCTGTCTGACTCCTCAGAGTTCAGAAGTGCCTCCTCTGTGCACTGGTATTCAGAGTCTCAACACTCTGTCATGCCCTCATGGCATGAAACCTCAAAGACTTTTCAAACCTGAAATCAAACACAGTCCCTGCAATGGCATAATCATAATACAAAAAGGCAGCATATAATGAACACACACACATACATGCACATAATGACAGAAAATGCAGGAAAAACTGCTTTGTATTAATAATGGCAAATGCCTGTATATTTTACAAGGTGTTCCTCGAGCTCTCTCTACTGCTCCACATGCATACCTCGTTTTAAAATGAGATTTGAATCTCTCTTTTACCGGAGGGGTTCTTAGCGCTTCCCTCCAGGATTTACCTACCCTATTGATTTACAATCAATGACTGTCTAGTCCAGCGTATGGATCTAGATCTCAGCCAATCTACAATAAATGCCTATCTTACCTATAGCCTGCGCAAATGCATAGCTTTCCTGGCTCAACAGCCTAAGCCATTTAATTACATTCAATACAAACATGAATGAGGTTGCGCCTCCTTTTCATCACATGAATGCATGCGCGCTGATGTGGCTGGCTGGCTGCATTGGAGAGATGCTCCTGCATCAAAGAAGCTGTGATAGATGAAAAGAATGGGGTATTGGATAGTGGAAAGTGATTTTGACATAGTAGGAAGAGGGTTGTGGTTGATAGAGAGGAGCAACATAATGAGTTTGAAGAAGGATACACTGGTGTAATAATTCAAATCATACAACACACAGAAGGTCAAATGAGTATAGAAAAAGAAGATCCCACTTAGGCTAAACTCTGCATCGAACCCACGACCCCTTATGCATATTCAAGGTTTGAAGAAAATTTATTGATTGTAGTTAGTCATATAAGTAAGGATAGTAGTCAAGGTAGCTAAAAAAATGGAGGTAGTACATTAAATTATCTTTAGATAACGCCAGGAAGAAGGAATATCATGTATTCTATGATGGTAGGAGTAAATCCCACTTTAAGAATTCCTATTTTTCATGGGACACGTTTAGACGATCCAAAACAACATTTGTTCATTTGTGAAACAATATGGGATACAAAAAACATCCAGGATGATGATGCGAAGATTTCAAAGTTGGCGATGACCTTAAGAGAATGTGCATTATTATGGTATATAAAGTATTAGACTACTACACCTACTCGAAAAACTAGAATATGGTAAGATGTAAGACAAGCGTTGTTGAAAGAGTTCCAGAAGCTTAAATTTGAATCACAATGCATTATAGAGATGAAAGAGAACAAAGAGATAGTGAATGAATTAGTGTGGGATTATGATCAAAGATTCAAGGTATTAAAATATAAGTTGACATTCCATATTCCAAATGAACATAAAAAATAGTGATTTATTGCAGGATTGTTGCTGCATATACATTTCCCTCTAACACAACAAAAGATTGTGTCGCAGTCAGAAGCCCTAGAAAGTTCTATGAAATTTGAAGCATCCCCTGTAGGAGAAAAAAAATCAGGGATGGGTCAAGTTTAGTCACAACTGGTGGTGTTGACTATTTAGTTACACAAAATTGAGAAAGGAAAAGAAAATCATAAGGAGGTAAGGTGTATCACATGTAGAAAAGGATGTCGTCATAAGAATAAATGTCCAAAGTTTCAACAATATTTGAATATGGGAGATCCAAATTCATTAGGCATACGGTGCGATATTTGCAAGACGATGGGTCACCACCCTACTAACTTTCTGTTTATGCAGAATTATCAAAGTACTGCAAGAAACTTGTTTTTTAAGTTTTGTGAGTCAGCAAGACATGAAGAATTAGAAGGAGGAATTCTACATTATAATACTCTAAGAGGTTATTATCAAGGAGGTAGAGGAGGTTTCAGAGGTCATGGAAGAAGAGGATTCAATAGAGGAACATGACCAATTATATGTTATAACTGTAATCATCCTAGACATTTTGTGTGAGACTATATGAATCCTTGCATGACGTGTACATATTGCATACAACTAGACCATGCAACAAAGTATTTACCACAAATGATCACAAAATGGAAAGAAAATAGGAACATGAATGTATAGATGATAGTAGTAGAGGAATGTGATCAACAACCTAAGATATCCATGATTACGCATGGAGGAACAAGAACTAGAGATAATGAAATGGATCAAGGAAATATGATTCACCACTGGGTCAAAAAAGAAACAAAATGCCTTCCATTGTTCAATACTAGAAAATAGCAAGAGTCCTATAAGAAATAAACAAAATAAGTGATAGGGGAAGAATGGATAGCATCAAATTCAATCACACCACTTTTTTACGACAAGATCCTAGTATATGATATGCCTCTAGCATATGACCATTCAAAAAGGCAAGTTGAAAAGGTAAGCACTTTGAAATATTTCTTACAAAGTTTTTTAGAATTAATGAAGGATGATTTTTCTTTGAGTAGGCTTTGTAGAATGATTGACCATTGCACCCAAGAAAAATAGATACCCATCACACACCAAGCAATAAACTAGGTGCACTGCAAGAAAATAACGAATAGGAAGTTACAACTCAATGCACAGATAGGGGACTATGACATGGAAAATACCATTTTGGATATAATTTTAGATGTGAGCGCAATTTCGAAGAAGACCTAAGAAATGATGGGTAAGCCACAGTTGATATGGTCACCCATTCATTTGAGATTATAAAATCAACATAATGTTGTTCCAATTGGGAGAGTGACAGGTGTAAGTGTTAGTATTGATGGAGTGCACAACTTAGACAATTTAGAAGTGATTGAGATAGTGGATGGTAGTACCCCTTATCCAATGCTACTTGGACTTGATTGGGTATTTGAAAACTAGAATATCATTGAATTGAAGAATATATAGATGATATTTGAAGTGGAAGACTTGAAGGTTACTGCATTGTTGGATCTGGCTGTAGAGACTGTACTTAATTACATACAAAATTTAATACAATTTAACATATAATTCCTTCTCATACATAAATAATTCATTCGCTATCATATGAGCATATAATATTTGACAAAATTTAAAATTTAACTACAGCATGAAAATAACTTAGCAATTTCATAAATAAATTACATGCTTTTGATGCTAATTTCTGTTGATATGGTTGTCCATCCTGTTGCTTTGCTGCTACCTGATGCACTGACCAACTCTACCCAAACCGACTAACCTCCCAGCCAGCTAGGAACAACCTGTCCATCTCCCTAGCTCCAGGAAACCAAAAGGAATCCTAGCCCTTGTGCCCAAAACCCCCAGCAACTTGGTGTCCCCTGAATGGTTCCACAAAACATCAAAACCCAACAACAAAACCAGGAAAAAAAAACAAAAAAACAAAAACAAACAGAACTACAGTCTCTCGTCCCCTTGATTCTTCCTTCCCCCTCTTCACATGATGCCTTCCCGTCCGTCTCTTTCCACGTCATATCTCCCCTTCATTGACTCTCTTCCCCCCCATTAATTTCCTTATCCCTCCTTTATTACCTTATCCTCTT
>ML792603.1:164309-196932 GCA_009831015.1 Picea engelmannii
CCCGTATACGTAAGTCTTTAATACATTAAATTATTAACCCCTTTAATTCTTTACTCAAATAATTAATGTGTCAATTAACAATTAATTAATCATTGACAGATATGAACAAGTAATTAATAATAATTAATTAGTTAATATTATTAAGAAATAATTATTGTTTAACTAATATATCAGGACAGTCAGATTATCAAATTAATTATAATTAATAATCCTATACATCTATTTAAGCAGGGTCATTACACAGGCTATTGAAGGGAGAAGGTATGTAGAACCACTAAAGGGAAAAGAGACCGATAACTTATATAATATGAGTGCACATGTGGATGATTATGTGAAACCTATAGCTGATGGTGTACTTAGTTAGAGAAGTATAAGCTAATGTGTGTTGAACTCATAAGAAGATTTGGAGAATCGATAGAAAATATTGCATGAAGTGTCTACAAGGAAGAGTGCTCGTATTAGCCGCGTGTTGTGATGGATTGGAACTGAGGTATGTGAACCTTCAAGGTATGATGTACTAATTGATGTAGATTCTTTTATAAGAAAAATTGAATTGCAAATATAATATCAACAAACACTATTATCTTTAGATGTTGTGTTGAAAGTGACCTTGACGAGATGGTGGGCTACACATAAGGATGGAATAAGATATTGGAAATAGTGTAGAAGGATATTACAAGTCAGGTTCAAGAAAAAGAATGAATATACTATACAAAAGTACACTGGGCTGAGTCGGCCAACAGATCATGTTGCATGGTGCATAGAAACGTGGAGATCAGTACCTAAGCAAGTGTGGACACATTTGTTTGTACATACTCTAGATGAAATCCTAAATAACTAGTACATAGAACTGGAAGTGCACAGAGGAACAACATATTGGGAGGAATTGACTCAAAATTATAAGGTAAATTTCATTTTTGAAAATGACGATCCTCTGATTGATTTAGCCTTGTAGGTTATCAAGAAAAATATTTTTGCGTCAAAAATTTTAGTAGGATCAATACCCTTGTATAGTAGACCTAGGTTTTATGCGACAGTTGAAGAATTTTTATACCGTTATAATGTTGCGGAAGAAGACAAATAAGATGAATACCCAAGAAATATGCAAATACCAGAAACTGAAGGACAATGTGCAGTAGAGGGGACAGAGCTTGAAAATGATGTGTATGCAAATTCATTGGAAACAAATAAATTGAATATTGGAACACAAGATACATCCAAGTTAGTGAACATAGGAGACTATTAGAGTGAAAAAAAATTTGAGAATATTGTTGACTTATTGTGTGAGTATTAGGACCTATTTTCGACTACTTTTTTAGAGAATAAAGGGATTGATGGAGATTTGGGAGAATTGAAGATTCCATTAAAGTTGGATGCCAAGCCTGTGAGATAGAGACCCTATAGAATGAATCTAGTGTATAAGTAGAAGGTGAAAGTAGAGATAGATAGGATGCTAGAAGCATGAATTATAGAACCTATTGAAGAATTATGATGGATAAGCCTGATGGTGGTTCAAGACAAGAAGACAAGGGGGATCAAAATTTGTTTAGATCTGATTAAATTGAAAGATTCATGTTTACATGATCCATTTCCTACACCATTCATAGATCAAGTTTTGGATAATGTAGGAGGTCAAGAAGCATATTCATTCACTGATGGGTTTTCAGGATATCATCATATAAATATTTCATAGGAAGATAGACACAAGAAAACCTTTGCGAGAAAATGGGGAAGCTATTAATACATAATTATGGGTTTTGGGTTGAAGAATGCACCAAAAATATTTTCCAGAGTAGTTGTAGCATATTTCAAAGAGTTTATTCATAAATTCTTAGAAGTGTACTTAGATGATTGTAT
Organism: Picea engelmannii; assembly: GCA_009831015.1. NCBI lineage: Eukaryota > Viridiplantae > Streptophyta > Pinopsida > Pinales > Pinaceae > Picea > Picea engelmannii. The sequence goes on from ML792603.1 coordinate 166,167, forward strand.
AATATTTATTCTGTTGAAGAAACATGTTGAGAATATGCAATTAATGTTGGATAAGTGCAGGCAGTTTCATATCTCATTGAAATGTATTTTTTGTGCACATTTTGGAATCTTGTTGGGACATGTGGTGTGTAAATAGGGATTGTTAGGTGATCCTACAAATATAATTGTGATTGTTTATTTTCCACCACCTACTTTAGTGCTACAATTGAGAGCCACACTAGGTCATATAGGCTATTAAAAGAAGTTCATTATGGGGTATGCATATATTATAGCTCCCTTGGAAAATCTATTGAACAAAGAGGTGAAGTTTCAGTGGAATGAGGAATGTCATCAGAGTTTGGACACTCTGAAGAAGAAACTAGTTATAGGGATGATAGTAGTATTCCCAGACTGGAAGAAGGAGTTTCATGTTCATGTTGATGCAGCCTCAATAGTGCTAGGCACGGTACTAGAAAATCCAAGAGAAGGATATTTAGATAAACCCATTGCATTTGAAAGTAGGAAGTTGTCATCTACAGAGAAAAGCTATACTACAATAGAGGGAGAAGGATTAGAAATGGTGTATGCATTGCAAAAGTTTAGACACTAATTGATGGGATCTCACTTTAAAATGAATCTAGACCATTCTGCGTTGAGATACCTAATTAAAAATCCAGTGTTTGGGGAGAGAATACGTAGATGGATATTATTTTTTCAGAAATATTACTTTGAGGTGATTGCAAAACTCTAGAAATTTAATTCAAGACCATATCATTTATCGCACATACTATTTGGAGAAGATGCAGGAAACTTGGATGATAGTCTACCAGACACACAGTTATTTGAAATTTAGATGGTTGATGACTATTTTGTAGACATAGTACAATTGTTGAGTACATGAGTAGCTCCACCATATTTTACAGTTGTGCAAAATAAGAAACTAGTAGTGATGGAAACAAACTATCAGCTGACAATAGGGAATTTATACAGGTTAGGCATATATGGTATTCTGTGACACTGTGTATTGGAGCATGACAGACAAATGATATTATAAGAGGTGCATAAAGGGGTTGTAGGAGTTCATTATGCAGGGAAATAAACAAATCATAATATCTTACGTGGAGGATTATGGTGGCCTACCCTTCATAAAGATGCTAATGAATTCTTCCATAGTTGTGATGTTTGCCAAAGACTTGGAAATCCTTCTAGGAGGGATGAAATGTTGTTAGTACCACAAGTGACATTATAATATTTTGATAAATGGGATGTTGATCTTGTTGGACCTATTAATCCACTAGCCAAGGGGTCAGAAACCATATACATCATTACTGTGACATACTACTTGATTAGATGGGCCGAGGCAGAGCCAATCAGATATTGAAGCACAAAGATAACCGCATGATTTTTGTTTGAAAATGCAACTACAAGGTTTGGATGACCAAGAATACTTATGGGTGATCAAGGTACTCATTTTATGAATGATATGATTGTAGATTTGATAGAGGATTTTTAGATTCATCATCAGAAGAGCAGACCATATCATCCTCAAGAAAATGGAATAGTGGAAGCATTCAATAAGATCCTAGAACATGCGTTGATGAAGGTTTGCAATGTAAGTCGATATGACTGGGACTTGATGAATCCAACATTGTTATAGAAATATAGGACTAAAATTAATAAGTTGACGGGACAAACACCTTTAATATTGGTATATGGTTAAGAAGTTGTTATGCCTATGGAATTCATAGTACCGAACCTACGCATCGTTGCATTAACAAAAATTAGATATCCTTTCACAGTGGAGAACAATCTGTTAGAGCTAGTAGAACTAGAAGAATACTGATTTGTCATAGGTTTCCATCAACAAGTGAAGAAAGCACGTGAGAAAGCATGGCATGACAGGAAAATTAAACATAAGAAGTTTTAGACAAGAGACTTAGTGTTAATATATGACAACAAGTCTTTGTAGCACCCCGGGAAGTTACATATGCATTGGTTGGGTCCATATGTGATAAGATTTGTGAAAGAGGGAAGTGTTGTGTAGCTGGAGAAATTGTGGAAGGACCGGTTAATGGTAGTCAGTGAAAAATGTATAGGGACAACCGAACTTCCGTGCACTAGGCTGCACTGCAAAAAATATGTATCATAGTACTTGTATTATAGTGTATTATAGAAAGAAAAAGACAGAAATAGAAAAAGAGAAAAAGAGAGAACGAACAAAAGGAAAGAAGACAAATTTGTAAAGGTAATCAGATGTTGTTCAAAGCAGGAAAAGATGAACAAGAAAATGTCACATACAAGAAAGAGGAAGGTGAACTTCACATAAAGGTGAAAGAGAGTATGAATAAAGAAAGAAAGGTTGGAGATCCACACAAATGGCGATTGAAGGAATTAAATATCAAACATGAAGGGTCGAGTATTAAAGAGTGATCATAACGTCGAAGTAGTGGAGATGCATAATCATAAATGGAAAACAACGAAGAGATCCTGATAGAATAACAAGATCTAAACCATGATCCACAAAATAATCCAAATTCATTGCAGAGTATGGAAGAATTGAATCTGAGTAGAGTTGGATTGGAAAACAGGTTTGGGTGCAAAGAGGAAGATAATAGTTTGAAGTGAGCGATAAAAGTAGTTGAAGGGCCGATGAAAAGAAGTAATTGTCATTTGAGTTTCCATAGAGAGAAATGAGACTAGAGATATGAGTGAACATAGACATAGCCAAAGGAGTTAGTTTCCAAGAGAAGTGTCTTGCAGAGAGTTATGGCACCACCTAGAAGGGAGTAGCACCAACATCAGGGATGAATAAATTGATCCAGATTTTATGAGCATAATGAAATGAATATAGATTATTAAAATATGTTTAACATAGAATAAGAGAGATACAGTAAAACTGGTTTTCTATTCAATAAGGAAATAAGCTCAAACTGTAAAATGCAGTGGAAAACAAGCTTGTTGGAATGGTGGTGGCTTATCTCTAAGAAGAGATGTGACAACTACGCTAATTCGCAAGAAGGTGATTACAATGAGGCTCTCAAGGCCTTTTAACCATAAACAATAATGTCAAAAACCTTTGACATCCAAAAACCTAACCCTAGGAGATGAAGCACCAAAAGTCATGTGGGCCCTGTTTGGGTAAGTTAGTACATCAACTTCCCAGGGTCGTAACTTTTGCATACGATCTCCGTTTTGGGCGCACGTAACCCATTGGAAAGGTATATCCGAGGAATACACGTTTTGATGCTATGCATCAAATATTATTGTTGATTGTGGCGAGCCCTAAAAATGCTATTTAGGGCCTCAAAATGGCCCCGCAAGTTAGGGACCCGAAAACTAGGAAAGAAATGGAAAACTACCAAAATGAACCAGTTGGAATAGGTGGGAGGCCACCGAAATCCATCTGGATCAATCCTCCCCCCTTAGGAAGAAATGGTATCCATTGCGTTGAGTTCCCCCATTAGATGAAGAAATTTCTACTGAATTTGGCCCCGGGTGAGCCACTTGCCTTGGTGCAGGGGTTGCCCTACTTTGACAACTCGATAAAGTTGGATCCTTTGTTGTCAGGTTCCCTTGATTTGTGTGTTCACAATATGATCATTGGATGCATGCTGCATGGAGTCAGGGTTGAGCTTTGTTGGTGTCAATTTCTCTACTATCTCTGAGGTGTCCAATAATGGTGGGAAATATGGCCGAAGGAGAACCACGTTGAAGACTGGGTGTAGGCCAAGGAAAGGGGGAATTTTGAGTGCAAAAGAATTGTCACCCATGCCCTTGGTGATGGTGTATGGGCCATACTAGAGTGGGAAATATTTCGATGGTGCCTTTTAAGGCAATCTTTCTACAAGTGAAACCAAACTTTTTCACCCACCTGAAACTTATGTGGCACCCAGTGTTGATCATGGCATTGCTTGTACTTGGCATTGGAATTTTATAAATTATCCTGAACCTATTGGTAGATGTGCTGGATCCACTCAATGAACCGAGTGGCTTTATCATCTTTTGGTCGAGCAGGGGATGAGTCGACCGAGGTGGTCGCTAGGGGTAGTGCAACATCCATGGGTTCCAATGGTTGGAATACCAACCCCACCTGGAAGGGGATGTGGCCAGTTGAACTATGCAGGGCTCGATTGTAGCTATACCGGACATAGGGAAGATTCTCATCCCATGTGCGGGGGTGCATGGAATTGTACATGTGAAGGATATGTATGATCATATGATTGACAACCTCAGTTTGGCCATCTTTCTGGGGTGGAAGGCAGTGGATTTGGTGAGCTTGGTATCCAACAGTGACCAGAGGCTCGACCATAATGTGTTGAGGAACTGACTATCCCAATCTTATATAATGGTTTTTGGAATCCCAAAGTGTACCCATACGTGTTCAAAGAAGAGATTAATAGTGGCGTCTGCAGTAATGTTCTTCTTGCAGGCGGCCATAATCTCCATCTTGGAAAAGTGATCAACAACCACAAAAACATAGTAATTTCCCCTCTTGGTGGACGAGAGGATAGACATGTAGTCCATTGAGATGGATTCCCATGGATTGTTAGGAGTAGGAAGAAGGGTGTACATGACCTATTTCTTAGTGGTTTGTTTGGCAATAACGTAGACGGTGCAAGACCTGATATACTTGCCAACATCCTGTCGAAGTTTCGGCCAGTAGATTTTTTTTTGTAGCAATGCCACTGTCTTTTCGACACCAAAGTGTCTTTCCACCCGACTTTAGTGAGCTACCCAAATCATCTTCATGCACTCTCTTTATGGAATGTAAAGATGGCCCAGATGGCACAACAACCTGTCTTGATTATGGAAATTAGTGACCACTGAGTTTTCTCCCAACATTTGGTAGGTAGTGGAGAAGTCAAGGTCTGTCTCATAGAGGTGGGGCCATCGAAAGGTCTCATGGCTGTGATAGTCTAAAACTGTGGTGAGTGTCATGAATGGAGGTTGACTGAGGCAATCAATGACTCAGTTGGTACTTACTATTTTATACTTGATGTTCAGGTAGAACTGTTATAAGTATGTGGACCACTTCTGATGGCGATCATTCTACAATTTTCCTTGGGTTTGCATGAACTGTAGTGGCTTGTGATCAATGTGGATGAATGTCTCTTTCCCCATAATGTAATGTATCCACTGGAGGTAGGATTTCACAATGGAGAATATTTATTTGTCATAAGTAGGGTACTTACGTACAACATTTGATAGTATATCACTATGATACACCATGGGGTGGCCATGTTGAGTGAGAACAACATCCACAACATAGTCTGAAGCATCTTTCTCGATCTCAAAGGGATGTTGCAGGTCCGGTAATGAAAGTATCGGGGATGAGAAAAAATGCTTCTTCAAGTCATAGAAGGCGTGTTGTTGGGATAGGCCCCACACAAATTTTTCCTTATCGCCACCCCTGGTTACTTGGATGAGGGCCCATGCGATATGAGAGAATCCCAACACGAACGTGCGATAGAAATTGGTGAGGCCCAAGAAGCTCTGAAGCTCAATGAGTGTGGTTAGGGATGCATAGTCATGGATGACCTAGATATTGGATGGATCCACATGCACACCATGGTGATCAACTATGTATCCTAAGTAATGGACCTTGTCCATGCCGAAGGAGATTTTTTCCAAGTTTGCATATAGTTTGTCCTACCACAGGGTGTGCTGAACCTATTGAATATGCTGCAATGTTTCCTCCCAAGTCTTGCTATAGATGAGGATGTCAGCCAGATACACCACTACAAAAGTACTGGTGAAATGTCACAGGATATCATCCATCATGATCATAGAAGTTGTTGGAGCATTTGTCAAAACAATGGGCATGACCAACCACTCAAAAAGACCTTTTGACTTGAAGGTGGTCTTCCATACATTTGTATGTTCTATTGGGACCTGGTGGTAGACATAATTCAGATCAATCTTACTGAAGTATTTGGCCCCCGTGAGATAATAAAGGAGTTTTTCAATTCGGGGAATCATGTACTGGTTCTAGACTGTGATTTTATTCAGGGCCCGATAATCAATGCAGAGTCGCCAGGTCTTGTCTTTCTTCTGCACCAATACAATTGGGCTCCCACAAGGTGATGAGATGGGACAAATTTTCCCCTTGTTGATCTGTTCTTGGATATGCCTCTTGATCTCCTCATTTTCTAACAGAGAGAGGTGGTAGACCAACCCATTGGGTAGTGGTGCACCTGGGCTCAAATCGATGGGATGCTTGACCTGGTAGTGCAGAGGTACCCTGGTAGGAGAGGAGAATATATCTGAGTATTCTTCCATGACTTTATACACTTGCTTATATTGTGTGGATAACTTGTTCATGAAGGCCCTGAATGTTGCTACGATCTTTCGCTTACTCTGAGAGAGAATCATGAAGAATAAAAATTTCCCGATCTAGGAGATGACCTTCATGCGTTGCTTGGCAGAGATCAAGGAAATAACACTAGGAGGGACTGCCTTGGTTATCCTGTACAATTTCATGTTCAAAGTAATAATAACACTACGAGGCCTAGACTCATATACAACATGATGTTTCCATAAATAAGGTTGGCCCAAAAGAACATTACAAACTTTGAGAGGAGAAACATCACACAATACCTTGTCTTTGAAGGGCTTGATGTCGTATGACAATCGACACTATTGGCTGATGCAGAGATCACTTCCTTGGCGAAGCCATCCAATGGTGTAGGCCTTCGGGTGCAGTGTTTTCGGCAGGGCCAATTTATTGAAAACATCTACTAATATGAGTTTCTTCTGGCTACTTCCATCAACGATGAAGTGCAGTGGGGAGCTTTTTACCCACATTTGCAAATGGAAAAGGCGGTCACCATCATCTGGCTCGTATGGTTCACCAGGATGGAGCTTGGTGGTAGAAACGGTAGCACTGGGTTTCAAGTCAATCATATGTCTTCCCCTTTCTGGTTCTAACTCAGAGTCATAACCCACATATGATTAAGAATCTTTCACTTCGGCCACCAATGACTGCTTTCAGAGGAAATAAGTAGTGTTACGCCAAGGGATATTATGGAAGTCACACCACTTCCTGGTATCCTTCTTTGTATTTCCAGTGTCCTTATTTTCTTATGGCTTGGACTGGTTGTCCTAATACTATCTATATCCGCTCTATCCTTTTTTCAGTAGGTTGGGGCCACCCTTTCCTAGTTTTTGTTGTGAGGGGTTCCCAGGCCCAAATTGTTGCATCTTTTGTTTCATCTTCTGCTCGATTTTGACGACATATCGATAGGCCCCACCCAAGGATGAGATGTACAAAAATTCCATTTTGGTATGGATGTATCTATGCAGAGCACTGCGATACTTGAGCACTAGATGTTGCTTTGAATCTTTGATACCCAACTTGGTGCACTGGGTATGGAAGATATTTATGAAATATGGCACTCCTTGGTCTCTTTCTTGCCGCAGTGTAGTCCATTTGGTATACAAGTCATCATAACTTCTGACAGGGTAGTATTGTTCCTTAATAGCATCCTTGAAGGATTCTGAGGTGGTCATGACTGTTAATAATGAGGGTTCCTCTATTTCCTTTTGCTCAGAACAAGTTTCCCACCAATCTTTGACACGGGGAATGACTTTGAGGAGCGCACAAGTAATTTTTTCTATATTTGAAAAGTTATGGATAGAAAAACACCCTTCTAGTATATTCAACCACTTGTCTACAACATCTGCGTCTATTTGAACTTCAAATATAGGAACATCGAAGTTGATTTGTAGCTTGAAGGGGGCGACGCCTCCACTTGAGGAAGATGTGTCGCATGTTGGTAGCCATTGAAGGATTTGTGCAAAAATATCCATCATCTCGTTCCTCTGTTGCATGAGGGATTCCTCAAGAATTTTTTTGAAAGGATCTCATGTCCCATCATCTTTATTTTCTCCTAACATGAGAGGTCGTTTGGGTGTGAAATAGCTTTTGTTCTCAAGAGAAACAAGCTCGAGACCCAATTCTTTGTACCTTGACCTCGTTGGGGACATGCATTAAGATGAAAAGGAGAAGACCTCTTTGATACCACTGATCCAGATTTTATGAGAAGAATGAAATGAATACATATTATTAAAAGATGTTTAGAACAAAATAACATAGATGCAATAAAACTAGTTTTCTATTCAATAAGGAAATAAGCTGAAACTGTAAAATCGAGCGAAAAACAAGCTTGTTGGAATGGTGGCGGCTTATCTCTGAGAAGAGATGTGACGACTATGCTCATTCGAAAGAAGATGATTACAATGAGTATCTGAAGGAATTTTTACCATAAATAGGAATGTCAAAAACCATAGACATCCAAAAACCTAACCCTAGGAGATGAAGCGCCAAAAGTCATGTGGGCCCCGTTTGGGTAAGTTAGTACATCAACTTCCTGGGGTCGTAACTTTTGCATACATTCTCTGTTTTAGGCGCACGATAGCCCGTTGGAAAGGTCTATCCGAGCACTACACATTTTGATTCTATCTATCAAAGGTAGTATTAAATTGCGGTGATCCCTAAAAATGTTGTTTAGGGCCTCAAAACGACCCCGCAAGTCAGGGACCCGAAAACTAGGAAAAAAAATGGAAAACTGCTAAAATGAACCAGTTGGAATAGGTGGGAGGCCACCAACATCCATATGGATCAGAAATAGTGAACTAAGACACATGTAGCACCAATACAGGAAGAGACCCTAAGCGAATCTGTGTCAGAGCTGAGTTTGACCAATTTTCCAAAGGATTACATATCGCCCATAAAGATGATAGCAAATCTAGTCAATTTTCCAAAGGATTACATACCACCCATAAATATGACATCAAAGATGTTCAAGTTACAAAAGGAATCAAAGTATGATCTTGTGAAACAAGAAATTCCACCAGGTGTACTAGTTGAAGAAGATATGTTAGGCACAATACAGAACATGAAGTTTGCAGATCACAACCTACCAGATGAGAAGAAGTTCCTAGAGTTAACACTGAGGAAATACCTAAAGACATTCATTTTCCTAGAGACATCATTTTTTATGGTTGAGTCAAAGACTTGGATAGTAGGGTTGAAAAAATTGGGGATTCTGAACTTATTAGATATCCTGTACTTTGGTAGAAGTGCTAAGATCAATACTTGCATAAAGATGTTGTTAAGATGCATCCATGGAGGATTTCTATTCATGGATAGGTCAGTGTCAATTGACATAGAGTTTACTACGTGGATAACAGATTTTCCAATGATATGGGAGGACCCATTACCACTATTTACAGATAAGTTTAATGAGAAATCTTTGTCGGAGAGGATCAAAGAGAAGTTTGATACGCATAGAGCACCACATGAATTTAGATATAACAAGTATCAATGACAATTGCGTAAGATTTGCGATGCAAGTGTTGGATTGCAAATTTCCAAGGAAGTATCATGGGGATCAAGTGTCGGTTGGTGTGATAGGAGCAGAAGAGAAGTGCATAGAAGGTGTACATATGAATTGGGAAAAATTCTTAGTCAACCAATTCTTGATAGATTGCAAGGAATATTAATACAATGGAACAAAGTTCCATTATGCATGATTTTCAATACTGATAGAATTGGTGGCTTGGAGGGATCCTCAATACACATGTTTTCTGTCAGCAACGAAAAAAACATGTTTGGAAGATAGATATGCTAACTTGTGGAATACCAAACACAAGGACAGACAGTTGGATAAAAAAAATTGCTTTCTACATCTATAAGGAGGTAATTGAAGAATGCATTCAAAATACACATCTCATATTACCGCAGGTGGTAGAAGAATACAAGGCAGTTGCGCTCTTCAAGGAAGGATGCCATCATATGTACATCCAAGCGAAGAAGAACCCAACTCAACAATGGATAATCATGAGATACAGGGTAACTAAGGAAGAAATGGGACATATCATGGAATATTGGGACGACGAATGGGAGATACCACCAATAGAAACATAGAAGCCAAAGACACAATACCTATAAGTAGAAGAAATAGGAGACGATGAAGAAGAAGGACATGGAAAACAAGGAAATGGAGCAAGATATACACATAAGACTATACTGTTCCCGAGAGAGAAGAGTAAAGACATAGACATGGGGAAAACAATCAAGCATCGCAAGAATAAAAAAGATGTAAATGAAGTGTCCATTCAAGCATTAACAAAATATAACTTAGACAAGATCCTAGATCAATTTAAGGAAGTTACTGATGAGGCCTTTGAGGAAGTGAAGAAAAAGAAAGAATAAATGTAAGTACAAATTGCTACACTGCGATATATTTTGGAGACAACCAGGATCGCCCTAGTTAGAAGAGGTGAACATGAGAAAATGGAGAGTACAATGAATATGACATAGGCATAACTGATGACATCCCACCCATATACAACATGAGGAGAGTGTCAGGTGATCAAGATAGCAATAGGAGCTATCGAGTTCCACACGACAGAGTTGCAGGAGCATGAAAAGGAACTTAGTCTTATTGACTTAGTGTTGTATCAGTTATCCATAGAAGAATTATATAGTTTGTATATGAGCGTCATGTAGGAAATTCAATTGTGCATAGTGTCAACATCAATGAAGTTGAATAAGGTAGTTTCATACAAGGTTGTGCTACACGAAGAATGCAGTAAACTTATGCAAGAGAGGGATGATGCCATGCAGAGGACATAAATATTGAAACAAGTAGTACAGGGGGTCTATAGTAACATTCCAATTTTTTTTATGGAGGTAGACGCCCCTTTAGAAGAACAACTCACCAAGATAGGTGAATCCATTTAGGGATTCCAAACAAATATTAATGATTTGTAAACACACCAAACACCAAGTATTCCACAGGAAGAAAGAGAGGAGAGAGAGAAGACAACTGCGATGACGATCGAAAGAATCAAGAGTGTGGATGAAGAGTGTGCAAATATTTATGAAGAAGGAACACAAGTATGGATTGCACTACTGGAGGATGTAAAAATAAAAGCCTTAGATCAGAAGCTAAATAATAAGCAAGAGAGGGCCCAAAATATTAAAGACACATTGAATACTCTACTAGTAAAGGAAAACATGGCTACCTTAGAAGAGAACATGCAGGTAAACCAGGAGATAAATCAAATCAGGGCTGAGTAGCAGATGTTGGAACAAGAGTTAGAGACACTAGAATAAGAAGCATTCAAAGTAATAGAGGAAATCACAACAGTCCAAAGTAAGGTGAACTAAGAAGTATAAGAGAGTGAACATAAGCTACAGACTCGTATCACCGCGCAAGATGCAGAAGATATATCAGTGTGGGAAGTAGATGCAAGGGAAAGGATTACAACTGCCAGATATATTTTTGAGAAGTTGACAGTGATAGTAAAGGAAGTGAAGATTTAGGACTTAGTGGCTTGGGATGAGCTGTAGGTGAGTGTTGGGGGCTTTTTGGAGAAACACATTTTGGGTAAGTTTTGGGAATCATGGAGGAGTAAACCACACAACATTTCGACAAAGGAGAAATGCATGCGAAAGAAAGGAACTTAGTTAAGCACATTTTCAGGTCACAATGTGCACATAAAGTGGAAGTTAGTTAGAAGTAGTTGGACTTTTCTCCACATTGTAATGGGCTAATCCCTAATGTAAACTATAAATATGTAAGGGTTGGGATGAGTAGGGAGAGTGTTGTTTTGGGGTTCAATATGGAGTGAATGTTAGTCTTTTATTGAGTTATTGATATGTTTTAGGCTTGTATCGAGTAAATAGTTTGCACTGTAGCATAGAACAAGATGGGCAGGTTTGGGTTTTAACTGAAGATTATTGTATGAACATAGTGCACAATGTTGTAACAAAGACTATGAATGAATAATATAAGAAGACAAACATTGTGGACATAGCCCATTTGGGGTGAACCACATTAAATTCTTGTGTTCTAATGTGTTTCTATCATGATGTGTTTGTTTAATCTGTTTATTGTGCACATATGATAGATGTTTAATGGTTATGGATTTGGTAGTTGATATAATGGTTAGGTAGGATGAGTCTGTCACACATTATTAGGCTATTATTATTTTGGGTACTAGGTATATCTCATGTTGAATGAATGTTAAGTTGGAATGAATGTTAGAACAATCTCCATCCCCTTCATGACTATAAAAACCTAGTTCTTGTAATATCCATAGGTACCTTAGGTGATACTTTACTTTCTTCTAGGTGATGCTGAAAGGGCCAATATATTTAGGGTCTTGTTGTTGATTTAATTTTGAACAATGGGTCTTCCCACTCCATGCCAACAAATGCCTAACTCTGTAGGGAAACCACACTTGTAGGAATTGAAATTGAAGAAATGAAATGCTATAGAAAATGAAATGAGAAACTATTGAAATAACATCACATAGAAAAAATGAAACTATTTGGGCAACGTATAACAAAGAGGGAACCTTTACTCTCCTGGCACATGCTACCAAATAAATATTACAACAAAGAACTGTTGATCTATAACAACAAGCTCTTTATTCCAACATCAAAATAATTACAATGATCCTTCTCTTCAATATGCAAATCTATGCTCTAACCTTCCCTTCTAATTTCTAACTACTTAACTTCTCAAGCTAAATGACATCCTCTCATATTTATACATATATCTTATCCTTGAAAAAAATAAAAGGAGTTACAACAAGATGATATCAAATCCTAAACAAGTGAATCTGCAACCAACAAATCTTAGATCCCAAATATGTGGATCTCTTCACCACAAAATCTTGGATTTAGTTTAATTTTTTTTGAAGAGTATAATAACATCATGCTCCATGAGATCCATGGGCACAAATTCTTCTATATGGCCAACAACTTGGTCGAACCGCTTAGCTACCGAAATTGCAGGATAGTTACTTGAATGACTAGTTTTGGAAATCTCAACCATACACCCCTTGTTTTTCACTTTTTGTGGATTTTCCTCATGATTCACCTAAATGACCTTATTCTGCACAAAACAAATATTTTATATTTTCAATATTCCTCTTCATTTGTTTAGAAATGACTGGGAAAGTTTGAATATCAAAACTGCCAAAAACTGCAAAATTTCATAAGTAAGTTAGGAAAGAACAATATCTACACTAAGTAATCATCAAAGGATGGGAAATCAAATATTTTAGTCTAAGTATTCCACGTGAAGCTCATATAGGGTAGAAATGGATGAATGAAAAAATATTAGAAATGAAGGGAGTAAGGATGAAAGGGTAAACATAAAATGACTAAATGACATCGTAAAATGTGTTATTTTCGAGCCTCAACAATCCCAAATTTTTTTACTGAGTAACTTAACATTACGAGTTCCATCGTACAATTTTGGTTCCTTGATATTTATATTCATAGGAATTGATGAATTATGCCTTTTTGAAACAACTCATTTCGACAAGTTAATGGTGTCTCCTTGGTCTTTGAATTTCCCAACAATAGGCTTCAATAACTCTTCCACTGAATTCAATTGTCCATCAACATCGGTGCTCGAGGTTGCAGTCACTAAGTCCAGAATTTTCGTCTGACACTCATTTATGCAATTGTTAAAACTCTAGTGCATTTTGATCATCTCCTACTCCAAGGATTTCACCTTTTTTTCCATGCTTTCAAAGAGAGATTGTCATCTTTTCAACATTCCTTTCTAAGGTTGCAAGCCTATAATTCACCCTTGGAGTCTTAGGAGCCTGAATAATTTTGTTTTCTTCATTATGTGAGGCTAGATCCTACATATGAGCCAACCATTGGCACTTCACCCTAATTCCTACCACCTCAACCTACAACACTGCCATGAAACAACAATCATAGAATTCACCAAGTTTTATGAGGACAAATTGCCTTGTCTACCTGTTTCACCAACACACCAGGCCTGTGTTTTCTAGTTTTTTAGTCACTCTTGTGAATGATTTGAAACTCATCCCAAGGCCTTCTACTTTTCCTAAATTTCTCTCATATGTAATGAAGAGAACTTGAACTACTTTGAAACTACCTATCCTTCAAAAAGTGGTGAGGACTATGCTTTGATACCCAATGTTACAAACCTATAGTCTACTTGAAATTTTCTTTGCATACTTGAGTCTTTCGCAAGTTTTTTTTGGCACATGCGGTCATACAACACTTCCTTGGCCTAGCCAGCTTGTACCTACTACAACAAGACTATGACTCTTCACCTAAGGTCTACGTATAACTTCACCTAAAGCTACAATATATTAAATGCAACTAATTCCTACTCAACAAAGTTCATTAAACAACAAGAACATTTCGAACAGTGGCATTTAAAACATTCCAACATTACTTTAACACTTAAGCCAATTATTCAATACTTAACCAACATAAAGAAAGAAAAGGAACAATAACATCCAACACATAAAGAAGCCACAACACAAATGTAGAGGAAACACCCTAGGTAGGTGACTGATCTTTATTTAGATGAAAAATGTTCCAATGTACAGCAGAGGAGCATATCCATCTGCTTGCAACTCATTTATAGAATATACTTACAAAAGTCACCTCTGTCTACAAGATTTGTCAACCCAACCCATGAAGCAACTATAGGCTTCACTCCTGCAGGTCTTGTCTTCTTTTTCTTTTCACTCAACCAATGCAATTCACCCTACTATGCCAACCCTAGAACTTAACATTATTGTAGAGCACTTTTACACTTGTGTGAAAGAACAATGATTTTATGATGATTCTTTAGAAACTTTGAGGTGTCCTTCTTTCTATATGAAACTTGTCTTGCAATTGCAAGTCCCTTCAAATCTAAGGAGGACCTAAGAACGCCCTTGTTCAACTAAATTATTCCCACATGACTTGTCCATTGACGTTCACATCCAATGGTGCCTCATTGCAAGTGTCATACATATTCAATTGTCTAATGGTGTGCTCACATCCATGTGTTCCTAGAAAGGTTCACCCAAGTGCGCCCAGGAAGTGTGCTCGGAAAGGTTCATCCATGTGTGCCTAGACAATGTGCATCTGTCCAAGTGTGCCCAACTAACTATTCCTATTTGACATGCACTCAACCAAGTGCACCCATCCATGTGTGCCCAAGTCATAAACAAGCAAGGTAGTTCTTCTTAGCAACATGTTTTTCATGCATAATGCATGCCTATGGATGAGGTCATCAATGATAACCTTCTTTTCCTTCCTTTGCCAAGTTCCCTTCCAAGCTTCTCTTGGTGTTGCTAACTAATGTACATTTCTAAGGTTGGGGGTGCACCTAGTTTGAGAAAGGGCACCCAACATGTCTTTGGTGTGCCTTGCCATCATGCAAGGGAACCTAAAATTGACTCTTCTAGACATTAACCTTTTGTTGTATCCATTTGTGTCGATCAATGACCACCTAGGTGATCATGCAGTGGAGGTGCCCAAAGCCATTCAAGGCTGGTGATTTAAATTGGCCATCATGTCCTCTAACCACACATTCCACATATTCAATGACTATTAACTTGTTGAATGCTCTTTTTGATTGGCACAACAAAATTGAGTCCTTATAAATTCACTTTCACTTAGTTATTTACTTTCACCTTGCCTTTCCAAATTCACTTTGATCTTCTCTTTTGGTGGCCCCATTTCTACTGCGACGACTCTAATAGAAATGTTAGATATGTCTGCATAAGCAATAATACTGTGTTGCATGCCTTTCATTTTTTTTGTTGTCATGATGCTCGAAATTTATTCACAACACATTAAATTATCTCATCACAAGAATTGAATGAAATAATATAAAGATCCAATCCAAATCACACTTTGACCTAAATGGAATAATATAATGATGCAATCTGTATCACACTTTACCCTTCTCTTTCCCTTAGTTATTGGAGTTCTTTGTGGAAAAAACCAATCTCTTTCCCTAATTATTGGGGTGCTTTGTGAAAAAAACAAATCAGTCGGCTTTAGCAGTTTGGTGGCCCCATTTCCACTGCCAATGACTCTAATAGAAATGTTAGATATGGCCGCATAAGAGAAAATACTACACTGCATGTGGAACGCCTTTGGTGTTTTCTATTGTCTTGCTACTTGGCATTGCACACAGTGCATTGATATCATCACAAGAATTGGATGAAATATATGAACATGCTATCTTGTAATGCTCCCATCTCCTATCTTTCTTTAAATATTTCATCTTGATAGCTGTTGTAGCTGAGTACTCAATGAATCAGGATATAAGGAGCATGACATCCCATGCTTTGCTTCTGTCAACCCTTTTTATAATTCTTTGCTTGTTTTCCTGTGAATCACATGGGGGGAATAACTTTCTTCAGGATAATGATAATATCCATATATTTGAAGGTCGAGTCACTGAAGAGAACATACACGCATTATTTGTGTTTGGAGACTCCTATGCCGACACTGGGAATCATAATCCCTACAACTAGTCTGACAATTCTCCATGGAGGCGGCCCTATGGAATTAGCTGGCCTAGCTTTCCTGGAGGCCGATTTTCCTCAGGGAAAATCCAAACAGATTATTGGGGTAAATATATCTCATGTTTCCCTTTATGTTGAAGTCCCCTTTGAAGTCCCCTTTTATGTTAAAGGATCATATAAGGAAATTATGGTTATTTCCTTATATGTCTTAAGCCTTGTCATAACTTCTTTGATCCTTTCTTCAACTTCAGGAGTTTGATCTAGAATATCTAACAAGTGAGCTATTTCCTTGTTTCCTTTATTGATATTTTTTCTAATTAAAACCATAGGGTCGAGGATTCATACAAATCTCTTTGCCGAGTGAATCATCATCAACATCATGTCCTACCGACTACATATGCGACAAAATAAATGATAATTCATTTATGTAAACAAATAAAATAATTGATCGCCGGAGAAATAAAATGCACATTAAATGCAATTCGAAAATTGTTGTTCATTTACTTGTTTTGAGGCTGCTTTTGACTTACCACGATCATCCTTCCACATTATAGTAAAATTATAACTGTGATCATTATCATGAGAAAAAAATTCAAATTTATGAGAAATTCAAATGTATGAGAAATTCAAATGTTGATAACAAAAATAGGACACATTGAGTACTAAACAAATCAAATCTCTCCAAAAGGATTAACACCGTAAAGAACATAATTAAAACCAAATGGAAGATCCTTGGGTATTGATTGTTTCACTATATGTTTAGATTAAAATAAATTTGTTATCTAAAATAGATCATAAGAACATGATCCCCTTTCGCAAGAAATAATTCCATGCGTCTATGGAATTTTCTTTTGATCTTCTCATCTCTAGTTGATCTCTGCCTGCTATACCTACTAGATGTCTCACTTTCCTTTATTCTACCTGAATTTCCCTCACTCAATGAAGATCGACCTGACAAATACCCATTTTCTTGTACGTTCTATAAAA
Organism: Picea engelmannii; assembly: GCA_009831015.1. Classification (NCBI taxonomy): domain Eukaryota; kingdom Viridiplantae; phylum Streptophyta; class Pinopsida; order Pinales; family Pinaceae; genus Picea; species Picea engelmannii. The sequence continues at coordinate 183,450 of ML792603.1, forward strand.
CCATTAATGACAGAAACAGTCAGCCAATCAAGATGTAACACTAGTTCATTACTAGTATCCTATTAGTATCACACTAATCTCATAATGATTACCATAATGTTACTCTTTCACAATTTTATTATGCTCTATTACTATTGGTATACTATATGGGCATTATAGGGGCATGTTTGGAGTCAAATGACATCAACACCAAGAAAGAAAAAGAATTTTGAGATATTTTTAGTTTCTTACAAATTCATGTTCTATGAGTCACTCTCCCTGTCTATTTTTTTCCATATTTTTGAGCCTTGGACTTGAAATGGTTAGAGTGGGATAAGGGACACTCATATCATCTATTTTTTCTAGTGAAAAAATGACCCAAACTCATTAGGAACTATGCAAAAAATTAGGATTCCACTTCTTTGTTGGGAATTTTTCTCATGTAACTTTACCCTAAGAGGTTTTGGACAATTTAAAGACAACCCAAATCATGGTATTTCTGAAAAAAATGAACAAGAAAGGTGGAACTTTAACTCACCGAAAAGACTACCCTCGTCAGAAATATGAATATTATTTCAAATACATGAATATGCCAATACTAGACTACAATGCCTATGTTGAACACTTAAGTGGACCCTAATAACAATGATAATACAAATGGAGGTCATGACTAGGGAAGAGGGAACCAAGGTGGCTAAGGTAGAGGATGTGATTCATCAACCTAAGGAGAAGAAATGGTAGAAAGGTAAAGGTGGCCTATACATGTCAAAAGGGAGCGAGCAGTTGAGAGTAAAGTACATTATTAAGTAACAAATACAAGAGTTGTTATTGATTCGTAACCCATCGATGGCTAAAACATTGTAAAGTCTAAGGCATGGGTGTGAGTTATTGACAATGGGATAATTGATGTTGTTGTTGTTGTTGTTGTCCATTACCTTGACTCACTCCATCCAAAAAAGGACAAATTTTTTAATCACCTCGACTCACTCCATCCAAAAAGGACAAACGGGACAAGCCATTATTCAAAGGCCATGATTACATATTGGTAGGATTAATGGTGAATGGGCATTGTAGCTAAGTGGACATTGCATGGGCTTCATTATGACATTTGTAATTTTCACAACTCCCAAGGTATCTTCATAACTCCTGAGTTCGTTCACAACTCTTGATACAATCTTACAACTCTCAAGGCATTGGTCAGAATGGCATATGCAGTTTGGGGATATTCTTCATGCACATGGACCTATCATGCCATGCCACATTACAAATATTGGAGTGGTCAACTTGTTTTCAAATTTGGAGGCATGTTTCACATAGTTTGATGGATGACCTCCTAGTTTGATCGATGTTGGATATTGACGAGAAAACATGCTTCCTAGACAAGACCTCGATGGCTAATATTTTTGTGTAAATGAACTTGGGAGATGTATTTCTTGAAGGAATTGATATCCAGGTGGGAAATTGTTCTTATTGTTAGGAGATAGATAATGTTAAGATTCCTTTTTGGTGCTCCATCCTTCATATGTATGGTCACCTTAGGTAAACTTTCCCTAAGAAATATACACCCAACGATGAGGAAGAATTTGAAGAGTGAATAGAGAACATTGCCAAGCTCACAATTGATCTATTTCAAATAGATCAATTTCACGTGTATTTAAAATTTATCAATTTCACGTCTATTTCAAATATATCAATTTCACGTCTATTTAATAGTATTTAAAATTGACCTTTTATGTCTAGTTCATGTGGATGATGTTTATTTGTTATTAGATATATATTATATGGTGAAGAATGACCCTTCCTGGGTTTTAATTAGTTATGTCCTTAAAAGATAGGATAATTGGTCCTTCGACAGAAAAAATCTTCTTCTTCCCAACAAGGCTCATGATCTCCCTTGGTCCAAGTTACTAAGACTTGACAATGCACTTCTCCTAAATAAGATGATGCATCTCAACTCAACACTTCTTTAAGACAAGATATCCTTCCTCAACCTACCAAAATTACTCCTCCTCTTAAACCTAGGTCAAAATAAAAACCATCAAGTCACTCCCTCTGACACAAGCATTGGGTGATGTACCTCTAGATTCCCTTGAGACCCGCTCTTACCTCATAGGTTGCCTCAAAATTAGGGAGAAAGTGAAACTACACTCAAAATTAATTTACACTCGTGAAACCCAACTACATGCCAAGTTAATTCACACCCATGACGTCTCAGTGGGAAATTACATCCCATTATGGGTTATAGTTTGGCATTGTACCTCCACCCCTCTCAAAATGACTTGAATTGAAATCAAATTCCTTGGGAACTTGTGTCATTTATGAGAGAAACCTTCCTCCTCTATGTTGATCCTTTGTATTATCCCTTCCAATGTTGTGCTGCCATTGATGGTTCTCTCTTGAACTAATTGTTATTATGTTGTTGGCGTTGGTCATCGAACCTATGGGTGGAAACTCATTTCCACTCATTTGGGTATCCTAAAGAGAAATTACCATGAGGCACTTGGTCATTTGATGGATGAAACATACCAAAATTCACTCAGTTATCCACCCTAGTCCTTCTAACTATTCTATACTATTCTCTCTTGGAAGTTGTATGCATGGGGTTAGCTTAGCATTGTGTTGGTCATCTCCCCTTGGCATAGTTTGTTGGAAAGCTTAGATTTTACCATATCTTCAATTGGGATTTTGCTTCACATGTAGTAACTAACAGGCTCTTGGGAAGTATACTAGGTAGATTAGATGCAATACTTTGTGAGATATGTAGGAACTTGGGGCATGGCCTGCATCTTTTCTTTCTATTATAGAAGTACAATAATACTACAATAGTAGTTACATATTGTAACTTTTCCAGGGTAAACACTCATTGTAACAAGGAATGTCATAAAATATTTTCACCTTCTAAGAGATTTTAAAAGAATATGTTCATAGTATACTTAGGGGGGAGAAAAAAGTAGGGCCAAAATCAAAATCATAATTAGAATCAAAATCAGGATAATCGAGTGTTAATGAATGATGTGAACTATCCTCCACCAAAGTTTTGTATTTGTAGCAGAGTGCGAAATATTGTACACAAATTTTTGTATTCACGTTAATCTTGGTGCAACCACGTGCTTCAAGATATTGAGATATTTATGTTTGACATTCTTGAATAGAAATGAAAGTTGTGTCCATAAAACTCAAACCTAGAAAACCTTCTAGACATCATATTTGAGTTAATTCCTAATTAGTTGGTAGTCATGCATTCTTAACATGAAATGAAGGGAGGTATCGGGAGGATAGGAATACCTAGGTGGAACTTGACCATTGAAGGGATGGTTATATTTTTATATTTTATCAAGAGTAGGTGTAACTGAAGGATTAATGTAGTAGGAACTTCACTTTAGGTTATGGGCCAATGCTTATATGCTAATGAAAGGGGGATTAATCTACCCCATTACCAAAATTTTAAAGGTTCTACTATAGAATTAGGTTTTCTTATGCTCTTGTTGGCTGGGCATAGGCAATGCAAATAGAGCATAAGAAGAATTGGGCCCTTAGTCTAGCCTAAAATTTTCATCCAATGTTTTGTTTTCATCCCTTTTTAGGTAGTCATTCACTTAAAATTAGGGAGAATAGTGTGAATCATGGGTAGGGTTTCTTCTTGGTAGACATGAGACTACATGGAAATGCTATAAAAAATGAGAATGCAGAGAAGGAAATTCAACAAATTACCATTATCTTCTCCCTACATTTCCCTCAAGATCTCTCTCTCGGTGCCCTCCGTGAGTTGTGTCTCCTTCCTAACCCTGCCCTTGATCTCTCTCACCTGGTCGGTGCCCTCCGCGAGATCTCTCTCCTTCGTAACCTGACTTGTGATCTCTCTCACCCAGTTCCCTTCCTAATTCTTTGTCTCCTTCCTTCTCCGACATTCCCTCCAGCTCACGAGTTGCAACATGCCCTAGTCTCCTCTACTCTAGATTCTCGGCACTGGATTCTACTCTGCTACAACTCATGAATCGGTGCGAGTTCAAATTGAAATTTGGTTTTATTTCTTTTGTTTTATTTTTTATGTTTTGTTTTATTGTATTTGTTTTATTGTTTTATTATATATATATATTAATTATATCAAATACATATTAGTTATATTAAAGCCCCTTACTAAGTAATAGACGTCCCTAAGAGGTCATACATCTAGGCTAAGGTAAGGGGACTCAAACAAGGTGGCCCAGAACAAAAGGACAATAGAGATATATTTTATCATCACTAAACTAGTCACACATGGACACAACACACAAGAGGGTCACATTTTGACCTCCTTAGTGAGTAGGAAAATGTGAGTTCTAAAGTGAAAAATATATATGCTACAAGGGATGGAAATTTTCTCTCATATTACAATATCCAAGGAATTTTTTTTAGTAGTGCCACACCATCTCCTTCTCAACATTTTAGGTTGTGGGTTGTTGCAAGTTTGAGTAACATTATAAATTATTGATTTATTGGGTTGAGCCTTTTAGGATACAATGGACCTAATGGAATTCTTGTGAAGAAATTGAATCCATCCTCCATCTAATTCATCATTTTATTGAGTAGTGATTTGAGCTTGAGGATGTTGAACTCCCAACTTCTTGTTTAGGGACAAGAATTCAATTGATTAAATCTTGAACCACTCTATGATATATTTGGTATCTCAAATTCTCAACTAGTATTACATAAAGAAAGAATAAACAAGCGATGTTGAAAAATAGATTAAAATGTCCCCACTTCATTGTATTTGCATATGTTCATGGATATGCACGCTACTTCAATGTCAAGGAAAAGGGGTCCAAATCCTAAAACCTTACTCATTGCCAAAATGAAGGGCTAGTTGACCCTATCATAGGATGCCTCAAATTCTATTTTGATGAACAATGTGTCATATCTTGAGCATCTATCTCAATGTGTTACTTCAAATATCATGATGATATCATCTAGAATAAATTCTCCCCTAGTGAAGCTTGTATGTTCTAGACAAAATCTTTTGGAGTGGATGTGTTTGACTCACATGGATAAGGATTTCACTAGAATCATTATGGAGGGTGATTTATCTCCAACTAATTATAGTTTCAAGTTTCCTAGGATTGGGGATGAACTATATGATTCAATTTTTCTATGAGGTCCCTTCAGGATTCCTTTATAATTTCTTCTTCTAAAGGAGATCCACCTCAACAAATTCCCAAGTTGTGTTATAATATTCACACAATTATTTTGTCTAATCTAGATGACTTATCCTTAGACATATTTGAAAAGGAAACTACCAACTCTTCCAAAGTCAACAACTTATCATGCATCCTTGTCTAATATTTAGAGAGTTTGTGAAATACCATGCCCAAGCAAGTTTGCATGATCACTTCTAATTCTTCTACGATCCCTTGATTAAAAAACCATTTCGTAGTGGGATACAAATTAGCCATCAATACCCTCCTAATTAGTTAGTCTTTCATTAGGGTATTTGATAATATATATCTTCTATGGATATTCCTTATAAGCTATTGCTTTAAAGAAGTGTTACTCACAATTAATCTCCCTATGCAATTTTAGTTTCATCAAATTTGAAAGGCTGTCAAAGATTAGTGGCACTAACTTGAAGTTTCAAGTGTCAGATACTAGTGGCACTAAATTGAAGTTATGGATGTCAAATATTAGTGGCACTAACTTGAAGTTCCTCACTAAACATTTGAACCAAAATAGTTGGTTGGTTATTTAAGGTTTCTCAAATTCTTTATGCCATTTAGACTGGAATATTGAGGTTATTGATAAACGATAAATCCTAAAAGATTGTGTGGTACAATCAATGGACCCTTTCCACCATTAATTATATATGTCCTCCCATCTAGGTCTTGGAATATGGATCCAAGCACTCATAATACAATTTATGAAACTTTTCTTCAAATATGATACATTCATGATATAATGAGCTTTAAGAATACATAGTTTAGCTTCAGTCTAGGAAATGGAGAAGTAAATAGGTTGATGATAAAAGAGTGTGACCTTTAGTAGAAGTTGGATTAGTTGAGCTCCTCCATAGTTAAAAAAGAATGTACTATTTTCATAAAATATGGCCTAGCCAATMCYTATAAGAAARTTTTCAYTGCACTTATGAAAGTTGGGACTTGTAAACCATAGATGAAGCAACTCATTTCCTCTTAATTTATTGGAATGATACAACCATAATCTAGAATTAAGGGAATTCTAAGCTATTTTCTCTTCATGAGAGACTTCCTAGAAACATACATTTTTTATAATCATGGGAATCCACCATGTTGAAATCTCCATGATATAATCCAAAGGGATTTATGGAGATTATAAACCATAAATGTTCTCTCTTTAGCATCATTTTCCATATATATGTTACTTGAGACCAGCTTGTGGATTTCAAAATTCAACATAATCCATGCTAACCATTTAGTGAGAATAGTTCCTCAGGTTTTCGAGTTCTAAAGTGAGTATTTTCATTGTCGACATAATTTTCATTTATATTTTTTTCACAATTGCTTATTTTTTCTCCTCTTTCATTTCTAACGCATAGTTCGGTATTTTAGAGAAATTTTCCTTCTTTTTTTATTTCCTTTTAAATTTTTGTTCTATTTTCCCATTTTTCATTCATTCAAGTGAAATAATTTTTTCATTGTTATTAGGATTTGTTTCACTTCATTTTCCCTTTATTTCCTCTTGACTTCCTATCTTTTGGTTCCATGTTGAATTTAATAAGGATTTTTCAATGATAAGAGGTTTTGTTTCCTTGTCCCCCCTATTTCTACATGAAATTTAGACTCATTAGATGTATTGAATTTGTAGGAAACACATGGGGGAGGAAAGAGGGTTGTTGAAAAACTAAAAATAGTGTTACAATTTTTTTCTTCGAAACAACAATAAGTTCACTTCCATTATGTTTTTCTTCAATTTTTATATTATTTTGTGGAGGTTTTTTTTATGTTTTTAAGATTTTCTACCACTTCATAAATAGAATTGATATGTACATAGATACAAGTCTACATCATGAAATGCTCTTCATAGTTGTTAGTGAAACCCGAGGAGTACAAACAATAACATTTTCTACAACAATGTTTTTCTAAGTTAGGACCACCTCAATGAAAACCCACACCTAATCCTTAACATGACACAAATCATTTTTCAACAAATCATCTGCACTACATTACTAAAAGACTACCATGCATAACTTTGTGCTAACTCATAACTAAACTCCTTAGATCATCAACAAAATATCTTATTTGACTCAGTTAGCATGCTTATGACCTATGATGAACCAAGTTTATGAGGTCCACTCTAGTGCCACTTACATAGAAAAATCGATTTCCAAAAAAACCAAGAGTTCGATATGCTTCTTTCCAACTTTGTGATGATCACATTGATGGTAGATTGTATCAAATCACTTGTATAAATATATCAAGATTTCATAAATTAAACACCAAACACACCATGCACTATACTTACATAAATTTGCATCGATCTAGTTGTAGAATTGAACTCTATTACAACTATATTCACCATCAATATTTATAGTGATTCCTTGCATCGATTTGATCCTTGCAATTCTTGTATCTCATTATTTTGTACCAAAAATAGATGTATATTTAATCAAAAATCACTATGTTGGTTTATATTATCTCTTTTGTCTTTGTTGTCTCTATGTTTCTTTCTTTGTTTGAGTTTCTACAATGCACTACGCTCAATGCATTTAAGTGGCATAACTTTGTAATCCCTTCAATATGCTTCCACTAGTCTCATCCCGTTACATTACTTGAGATCCTATTTACAAAATCTCACTATCCATTGCAACTCTTCATCACCACTAAAATGTTTGTATGCACAATGCAACATAAGTTTTAGTTCTAGCCATTTTTCTCATAGTTGAATGGAATACACACCTAGGGTCACTAATTACATACCAAGTTACGATTCATTGGTATAAAAGCAAAAAAAAAGCAAGTTAGCTTTGAGGGAGTGTTTTAGTTCTTGCCATTTTTCCCATAGTTGAAGGGAATACACACCTAGGGTGACTAATGTCATCCCAAGTCATAATTTATTTCTATAAGAGCTATAAAAAATTCAAGTTAACTTTGAGGTAGTCTTCAAATCTATCGATTTTTATTAAAGCATTATATCTTTGGTTGACCTAGGGATTTAATTCTATAATAGTTGATATCATAAATATCACATATAAGGTTTGATATCTTGATATCTTTGATATGTCATGGTACTACTATTCTAGTGGGTGCACAATATCACAAGGATATGTCTTCTTTCCCTCCTCCATTGGATGAGCAATTCAACGACAATTTTCTCCTGTGGATGAGTAGTTTCATGGAAAATTCTTTCAATTTGTTAGGTACACTTTTGTATTGAGTTGGATCATCACAACGCCACTTGAATTTCTTCCAACTATCACTGACTAGATACTTGGTTAAAGGTTTTCTAATTTTTCTAAAGGCATGGGGTTAAGGTATGGGAGGGTTTCGATACTTAAGGATTTTTAATGTCATCTCATAATACTTAAGGAGGGTTTGATTATTGAATTACCAAGTTGAGTTGATGTCGCAGAAGCTTCAATTCACCCACCACAAATGTCATCTTGCACCGACCCTGCATAGTGAGCATGTATGTGTCAAAATTCGACATGGTTAGACTAGACACATACCTTGACGGTATGGGAGGGTTTCAAGACTCAAGGATGTCTGATGTCCCAACCACATAATATTTGAGATCGTTCATGTTTGCAACAACGTTCATAATGGGTGTCTCATTGTCAAATGTCGTTGTTTCCATCTATAGAATCTTTGTTGGAAATCTCTTGAAATGTCATGGAACTTCCAATTCAACCACCAAAAATGCCATGCACCGACCCTACATAGTGAGCAGTGAATGGGGCCAATGTTGAAATTTCTTCAATATGTACCTATATGCATCGAAATTTGACATGGTTAGAATAGACACATGCCTTGATGGTATGGGAGGGTTTTAAGGCTCAAGGATGTATGATGTCATACATAAACATTTTGAAAAAATTTCAACGTTGGTCCCATTCACAGGTCAATGTTGCCCATCATGTACTCTATCCCTAGTAAAAAATTGATGATCATTTTGTTGACAATCATTGACAAAATCAAAGATGACTTGGTCAAATACTAGGTGACCGTTGGAGGGGGAAAACCTAGCTTCCACAACGTCGCAACTGCGATGACTATTTTACAAACATGGCAAGAGAGATGACTATGTTACAAATGTGGACAGATAGACGACTATGTTACAACTGTAGAAAGAGAGATGACAATGTGGAAAGATAGACAATTTTTTGTATGACGTCAGGTGTGCGACGTTATTGCCCAATATGGAAAAAAAAAATTAAAATTTCCTCTATTTTTTGATAGTATGGCCAATTTTGTCCATAACGTCGCAAATAGAATGTCAAAAGTTTTACAATATGTACTAGTGTTATGGGCACAATCATAGAATTTGATGAAAATTGATGATAATATGTTTTATATATTGTAGATTGATGGTCATTAGTCCTTCCATGAAAACTTCTTTGATTCCATTTTGAATTCTAAATGTGGTCCCCCTACTATAACCTTGTTGAGGCCTATTTTTTATCCCTTTTCATTATCTTGATAAGGATTATTTGGTGGGTCTACCATCGATTCATGTTGAGGGTAATCAAATTTATATATTTTTGTTACATTTTGATTGCATTAAGTATGAAAAAGAAGGAGTCCCTTGATTTCCTTCTCCTAGAGAAATTTTAACCAACACCATCGGATGGGTGGCCTATGAAAGGAAATTAAAATGATAGCATTGTATATAATTTTAGAGGTTAAATATTTATTAATGACATTGATATATTTCCAAAAGTTTTAAATTGGAATTTTGATGAAGGGATCATATTTACAAATAAATGTTGTGTGATTTCTTCATGTATACTTGTATCATTACAACTCTACACATGATTCCATTGGTTCAAATTTTATGTGGTTACCATCTTGTTGAACACCCTCATCTAGTTAAGGACCCTACATTCATCAGCATCATATATATATATATATATATATATATATATATATATATATATATATATATATATATATATATATATATCATCGTCTAGACTGTACATTTAAAAATAAAAGGCACACCATGTCCAAAAAAATGACCAGTGCTCAAACATGGAAAAGTCCCACATGGTTCCCTAGATAAAAAATGACATTCATTGGTCACTCATTGACCACTACCACCCTCACAACTATCAGGTCCATCTCAGAACTCGATCTTTCTTCTCATACTCGAAGTAAAACCTTGAGTGGTTTTGTGCATGGGCATGGTTCATCACTCGAGAGACTAGACAAAGAAACAACATTCTTATAAGTTACCCTTCTCCACGACCCTAATATCTCAAGAATGCCACCCTACAACAGTTACAAGGATCAAGGCATGAAATTTAAACAAAAATTGTAAAATCAATTCCATTCATGATACATAAAAATTGATCAACAAATGATGTTACTGTGAATAACTCAGGCAATAGTGGAGAGGCACTTGAAGGTGGATAAATTGGTTGTACAACCTTCTTCGAGGAAACATATATTATGGTAGCATCATTGGATGGAGTAGTCTAATGGCATGGATGGAGAAGATGAGTGTTAGATCGTGTATGTGTGCATCCACTATGGATTCATCAAATGGAAAAGATACTTGGTGTGGGTGGTGTATGGGTGTATCCACTATGGATGGATGAGATGGAAAAGGTGGTGGAGGTGGGGGGTATATGGGTGTGTCCACTATGGATGGATGTGATTAAAGAGGTGGTGGGAGTGGGTGTCATATGGGTGAAACCACTATGGATGGATGGGATGGGAAAGATGGTGGGGGTGGGAGGTGATAAAACCTAAAGGTTGTATGGGGGATGGTAAAACCCTTGGTGTGGAAATATGTATCCCAAAATACACAACAAGGTGGCAAAATATTGGACTAGCCTTGTAGCTAGGAAAAACTTATGAGTGGAACATTGTTGGTGGTAGTGAATGAAAGGTGGTACATGTGACCTAACAATGGATGAAGAAACATGCATACATAATTATAATATTTTTACTAGTACCAAAATGTAAAATTCAACCAAAAAAATATAAAAAATTTCACATTTAAACAAGACTTAACTCAACACAATATACCTGTGAAGGGGGTGAAGTTTCCATCCTATGTGGACATGGGTCATCACCGTATAGTAATGCAACATGTAGAAACAAGAAAAATATATTTGAGGATGCTAGAGAATAGAAAAATCACTATGGTAAATTTATTAAAGGTGACAAATATGTGTGTATGTGGTACACCAAATGAATGGGCTTTGTCTATTCTACATCAATGGTGGAAACTGAAATGATGCATCTACCAACTTAGAGGGTGTTCTATCAGAGAATAGCAAATGAAAAACATCATATAATAAGATATGGAAATAAATATAGAAAATACTATATATATATATATATAATCATGAAGAACATAAATATGGTCAAGATACTAACCTCCTCCATGAAAATCTCATGTCCACTAGCCTTCATCAACCCAAAAAAAATCTCTCACAACTAAATCTTCTATGAGGATCACATGAATGTCTACTCTATCCATATTCCCTCTCCCGACTAGGATTTGATACAAGGCTTGAATATCCAAATATAATAACATCACCTATAGGAACCTCTTTCCAAGATAGTGCTACAAAAATCCCATGTTGGACCAGGCTCTGAGTCAAGGATGATATTGTTAACTGGGTCTACATTATTCCTTCTGTATTGGGAGGATATTGAGTAGGGGGTTATGCCCTCACCAAGGAGGATAGGGACCTAGCACCATGTCATGCCTGACATTCTCTCTATCCTGTGCGAACCCACAACCCACCACCCGGAATTCACCAATTTTAAAGTAGTTGACATCGTAACCCAACATAAACTCTTCCCATAATTTCTTAAGGAAATATATAGGCACCTCCCTGTTATTGTAGTGAGTTTTTTCAAACACTATAAACCACTTTTCCATCCCATTATCCTTAAAGTGTTTGTGGATGCACCAATCCATACAAATGTGTCGCTTTGTGACTGGTGGCTATAGTTCGGTTCTAGGATCAAAGAATAATGACATCAATTATTGTTTTTTGATGTTCAAGTCTCTCACTTGGTTTTTATCTATTCTAGACCTATAATACTCAAACATCCTAGCCCTGTAATCATAAATGATGGTTAATATCCCTTGAGAACTTGTAATGGATGATATAATGGCATCTAAGGAAGTGGCCAATGAAAATTCATTGGGCTCTCGAGTACTCATTAAGTCTTGGAAAATTGATCTAAGAGACATCAATCCTTGATCAATTTCCATGTTTACATTTGTTGGTTGTGGGTTGGGGCTTGGTGTGCCTCCCTTGTTAGAAAAACAGGACCGTGAAGCAATAAAATAAAATAAATGCAGAAACAAAACACAAAAGACACAAAATACAAGAGAGACACAGATTTACGTGGTTCACCCAGTGTGGGCTACATCCACCAAAGAAATTGCCAGGTCCTTCCTTTATTATTATCCAACAAATGAAGGGATACAACCTACATCAAAACCCGTTGTAACTTCCTCTTCTTTCTCTCACAGTCTCCTCTCTCAGACTACAATATTCACCACCAAATCATAGACGCAATACATTTCCCTCATAAAAGAGGGTTGCCTTCTAGGGGAAAAAACCCTAACATAATCTCTACTGTTAGATCTACGACCTTATAATGAACGGTCCAGATTTACAATGAAATTACATTATACTTTTATAAGGCAATTTTTGCTTCAGGGGCTTCGCCCCCGAACCCCCACTGGGGCCCCGCTTGCCCCCAGCTCCCCCAACTGAGGGGATAGGCCCCCCGGACCCCATAGAGGGGGTACCCCCCCTCTACACTCCCCCGCGTGGAAGAGTGTACATACTTCTGGGGTGTAAATACTTCATGGGGTATAAACATGGCTGAAAGTAAAATACCTATAAATCAGGAAGATAGTTAGGCTCCACAACCAACAATCTCCCACTTGGATACTGATCTCAACAACTCCACCGCTACTGTATTTGCTGGACTCTGAACCTTCTTGGACCTAGAAAATTTCTCATATTCATCTTCATTCTTGAATACCAACTGAAACTGAGCAAGAACTCAGTTTCTCCCTGGTTATTCCCTTTGTTAACAAGTCTGCAGGATTCTGGCTAGTGTGTATCTTTTCCATCTCCAATTGTCCATTTTCCAAGGTGGATCATATGAAGTGGTACCTCAACTGTATATTCTTAGTATTTGAATGGAAGGCTGAGTTCTTTGCAAGGTGAATGGCACTCTAACTTTCATAGTACAACCTGCTATTCTCCTGCTTCTTTCCCAATTCCTCCATAAACCTTTGTAACCAAATCATCTCTTTACTAGCCTCTGTAGTAGCAACATACTCTGCCTCTGTTGTT
>ML792603.1:210758-223276 GCA_009831015.1 Picea engelmannii
ATATATATATATATATATATATAATCATGAATAACATTAACCTCCTCCATGAAACTCTCATGTCCACTAGCCTTCATTGAGCCAAAAAAAATATTCCCACAAATAAAGCGTCTATGAGGCTCACATGAACATCTACTCTATCCATGTTCTCTCTCCCTACTACACTTTGATACAGTGCTTGAAGGTCCAACACTAATAACATCACCAATAGGCACCTCTTGCCAAGATAGTGCTACAAAAATGCCATGTTGGACCAAGCTCTGAGTCAAGGCTGATATTGATAATTGTGTGTACATTATTCCTTATGTGATGGGAGGATGTTGAGTAGGGGGTTATGCCATAACCAAAGAGGACAAGGACCTAGCACTAGGTCATGCCTGACATTCTCTCTATCTTGTGTGAACTCACAACCCACCCCCTTGAATTCACCAATTTCAAAGTATTTGACATGGTAACCCAACATAAAATCTTCCCATAATTTCTTAAGGAAATATATAGTAACCTTCTGTCAGACAGTTGTATATTGATTTCAACCCTTAATGATTGATGCCAACCCTTGGAGAAAGTCCGATAGTGAATTTTGGTAGCACAAAGGTTTGGGTAATGGACCCAAGTTTGTTTGATGGATAATGGTATGAGTTTTGATATATTTTTAGGTAAGACTATTCTATATGGATAATACATGTCATTCCATTTCTGGTGGTATGTGGAACGTCACATAAATCCTCACGATTAGAGAGTTATTCCCATGTGAAGTTGGAGAACCCTCATGAGTCATCTAGAAGCCCCAAAAGGTCAAAGTAGTCAAAGTGTTTGCAAAGAAGAAATTATTTAATTAATAAAGTGAAGTGATGAGTGTACTATAAGTCAAAGAGGATGCAAAAGAAATTATTTAAATAATAAAGTTAATGGATAACTTACTAATTATGGAAAGTGGTTAAGTTAAGTGGACAAGTGGTTATAAGTGGGTTAACCCTAAAATAAAGAAAGCGGGTTAAGATGGTTAAAAGGTAACCCCTTGAGGATTCTACATGAAAGTATAAATAAGAGGCAATGATATCTCATTTAAACACACTTGAATATCATTGAATATCTATTTTTTGTGAAAGGTTATTTGGGCAGGTATTATTGATAGAGAAAAATTGTAGCAGAAAAAGTGCTGTAGGAAAAGTGTGGAAGAAAAAGTGCAGCAGGAAAAGTGCGGCAGAAAAAGTGCAGCAGGAAAACTGTGGAAGAAAACGTGCAGCAGAAAAAAAGAGGCAGAAAAATCACGGAAGAAAAAGTGTGGAAGAAAAATCGCGGTAGAAAAAGTACGGTAGAAAAAGTGTGGAAGAAGAATCATGGTAGAAAAATCGTGGCAGAAAAAGTGCGGCAGAAAAATCACGGCAACAACATGGTTGGGGTATATTTATGAGAGATATGGAACATCTTGTTTGAGGTATGTTTTATGAGCTAGGTTTTAGCTCTTGAGATGGTATTGGATGTTCAATATTGCTGCATATATCAGATTTGTTGAGGGATACAGTTGGTATTTTGTTGTTGGAATTTGGCATATGGGTATTGGACTTTTGGTTGTGATTTGTTGTTGAAGTTGTTGGTTTAGCTTGAGGCTACATAATAGTGAGGTTGTGGCACATGGTTTGATGTAAGGGTTTATGGTATTTGGTTATGGATACTGTGATGTATTGCTAAAGAAATCTTTATGGTTATATTGGTATATGTACTTGGTGTATGGTTGAGGTACATGGTTGAGACAAGCAGTTGATGAGTTGACACATACATGAGGTGTATACTTGATGATGTTGGTACATATTGATGAGTCATAGTTGATGTGTATTTGATGTATGATTGGAACATATTGGGTGCATGGTTGATGCACTCATTGATGGTACAGGTTGGTGCATGGTTGATGCACTTGTTTATGGTATAGTTTGATTACAGGTTGTTTGGTACAGGTTGGTGCATGTTTGATGCACTTGTTTATGGTACATGTTGATTACAAGTTGAGGTACAGGTTGATGAATGGTTGATGCATGGTTAAGGTTATTGGCACATGTTATTGGTACAGGTTGTTACAGGTTGATTGGTACAGGTTTACAACAATATATCTCATAGTGATAGTGTGACAGTGGTTCCATCATTCTACTTCTATGACAAGGCGGTTGGACGGGGCAAGTATAGGTGGTTGTAGCCACCTTTCAGTTGTAGCCGGAGAACATAGGGGGTTGTAGCCTCCTTATGGTTGTATCCTCCTCCTGGTTGTAGCCAGAGAATTGGGGAGTTGGAGCTTCCCTCAGGTTGTATCTTGAGAAACTAGGGGGTTGGAGCCTCCTTCCCATTGCAGCTGGAAAAAAAAGGAAGTTGGTGCTTCCAATGAATGTAATTCTTAAATACATATAAGAAAAATCATTCTGTGGTTTTCTCCCACTTTGGGTTTCCACGTAAAACACTACTGTACTGTGTATGTGTGTGATTTCTCATTTTTTCGTTGTTTATTTACTCTACAACTATTGGATGATAATGCTACAATGATATAACACTTGCATTTTATGGTGAAAAAGGATTAAATTGTTCTATTACCGATTCAACCCCCTCTCAGTAATCCAACATCTCCCTATTATTGCAGGGATTTTTTCAAACACTATAAACCACTTTTCCATCCAATTATCCTTAAATTGTTGATGGATGCACCAATCCATACAAATATGTCTTTTTGTGATTGGTGGCTATAGTTCGGTTCTAGGATCAAAGAATAGTGACATCAATTATTGTTTTGTGATGTTCAAGTCTCTCACTTGGTTTTTATCTATGCAGTCCTATAATACTCAAACATCCTAGCCCTGTAATCATAAATGTTGGTTAATTTCCCTTGAGAATTTGTAATGGATGATACAATGGCATCCAAGGAAGTGGCCAATGACAATTGATCGGGCTCTCGAGTACTCATTAAGTCTTGGAAAATTAATCTAAGAGACATCAATCCTTGATCAATTTCCATGTTTACATTTGTTGGTTGTTAGTTGCGGTTTGGTGTGCCTCCCTGTGGTTGTGTCATATTTTGTTTGTCTCTAGGTTCCATGTCAATTATTGTGCTATAATTTAATAATGAAATTTATAAAAAAATAGTTTTTTTTTAATTAACTTTGAAAATTACAAAAATTATGAAATTAAATAGTTTAGGAAATTAAAAATATTAATTGTGAATAAATACTTGGCATCCCTCGGAGACAATGTCAATATCCTTTAGAATTTTTGTCAACAAATTCCAAGGGTCCAATTCACTCAATTCTTTCTCAAATGCATGGCACAGTGGTGGAATGGGAAAAAAAATGTTGCGGTCCCTTTTAATCATGCCCAATAGGAACATACATGTGTTCTTAGAGAGTGTGTGTTTCCTAGGAATGCATGTGTGTTCCTATTGAGGATACTATGTGTCATCTTGGGTGGTGGCTCATGGTGTTTCAATCCTTTCACATCAAGAACGTGTGTGCATTCTCAATAACGTGCATGTGTTCCTGCATGAGAGTTTTTATGCTCACCTCGTTGCTGCTATTTTTTCTAAAAACTTCGTGCACACGCCCTTCATTAAATTGTTTTCCATTGAAGGTTGGACACAACTTCCTCTTCAAGTCCCATCTATAGATCGTCTATCAAGTCCAACACCTCCAAGTCCTCCACTGCAATGTTTCTTATCCCCTTGACTAGTTATCATAACTGTTCTCAAGGAATTTGTCCTACCAAGAACTTCATGATGCTTTTGTATTGTAGGGATGACACATTAACCTAGCCTGGAAGATGAACAAACAATCTAAGCAAGGCATAGGTACTACTTTTTCCTTCCTCATGAAATATTTCCCTAGAACAATCTTAAAGTCATCCTTAGGCACAATGGTGAAAATTATAGTTCCATTCCAATCTCCAAGCTTTAAGATGATTGCATTGGCTATGTCAACCACCTTATCTACTTCCAAGTTCACTGCTTTGTAATTTTTTTGTGTTTTCTCAAGCTACAACCTAAGGTCTTTCAAAACATATTGTTTCATGAAATTATGGATCACCCAACTTTCAGCCATGGAATTGACTTATTTTCCATTCAACAGTAGACAAACATAGAAAAGTATTGTGAAGTATTTCTCTTGGTTTATTGTAGGCTCGTTTTCTAGCACAACACCCAAGACTTGCAAAACACCAATGGAGGATTTTTCCAATTTCTCAATGGTAGATGAATTCAACTTCATTGGAAAATTATTTGCATAATGATATTTATACAAATTCAACAAGAAATAGGATTAGCTTTTTCCTTAGGTGCATCTAGCTCCTTGGCCTTGTCATTCCTAGACTTTATAAATGTGTTTTCCTTTCCGTTTTTGCTAAACTAATTTTCCTATGGAGTATCCACACTCTTCATTGGACCTCCTATTTCCTGTACCTTTTAGTCCAAGAAATTGTTCGTTCTAGTGATGGTTGCTGAAAAATTCTGCACATTCTAGTGCCACATATCACTCTACAAGGTTGCAATCCATTCATAAATTGGAGAAATATATCCTCTTTGAAAATTTCCCCGATCTCCAACATGAGAGATGAAAACTCCTTTATGTAAGATTGAATCCTACCTATATGCTTAATATACAAAAATTGATTCCATGCAATCCAAGACCAATTCCTTGGCCCAATTTGAACCTTCAAGTCTACTTTCATCTCTTCCTAGTTGTCAATATTATCTGCTTAGTTTCTCCACCAAATATTTGTGGCACCTGTAAAGAAAATTGTCATAAAATTCACCTTGGCCTCATCTGAACATACATTCATATATTTCAAGTATTTATCAACATCCCCATAGAATTTATTGAGTAACTTAGCATTGCAAGTTCCATTGTTTAGTTTTGGTTCCTTGATCTTTGTCTTCATAGGCGCTCATGAATTATTCCTTTTGGAAAAATATCATTTCAACAAGTTAATGGTGTTTCCTTGGTCTTTGAATTTCCCAAAAATATCCTTCAATAAGTATTCATCCACTTTCAACCATCCATCAACATCAATGCTCAAGGTTACAAACATAAATTCCACAATTTTCTAACACTCATATATGGGATTGTTAAAAATCTAGTGAATGCGGATAGTCTCCTACTCCAAGGATTTCACATTTTCTTTCCATGCGTGCAAAGAGACATTGCCATCTTTTCAACATTCCTTTCTAAGGTTGCAAGCCTAATATTCAACCTTTGAGTCTTACTATCCTATACAATGTTTTTTTCTTTATGATGTAAGACTAGAGCCTACATCTAAGCCAACCGTTGGCACTTCACCCTAATTAATACTACCTCAACTTGCAACACTGTCATGAAACAACAATCAAAGAATTTACCAAGTTCCATGAGGAAAACTTTTCTTGTCTACCTGCTGCACCAAGGAACCAAGTCTGTATTTTCTAGGTTTTGAGTCACTCTTATGGATACTTGGAAACTCACCCAAAATCCTTCTACTTTGTCTCAATCTCTCTCATATGTGATGAAGTTTTCCTGAACTACTTTGAAACTACCTTTATTTCAAAAAGTGTTGAAGAGTGTGCATTGATACCCACTGTCACAAACCTACACTCTAATTGAAATTTTATTTTCATGCTTGAGTCTCTCCCATGTCTGTTTCGGCACATTAGGTCATACAATGATGCCTTGGCTTGGACATCATGTTCTTACTACAACCAGAATATGCCTCTTCACTTAAGGTATACCTATAAATTTTCCTTAAGCTACAATGTAATGAATTCAACTAAGTCCTTCATAACCAAGTTCATTGATTAATAGGTACATGTCCAACAGTGGAATTTAAAACACCCCAATGTTACCTTAACACTTAGATAATTATTCAATACTTAACCAACATAAAGAAAAAAAAAGAAACAATAACATCCAACACATAAATAAGTCACAACACAAATGCATAGGAAACACCCTAGGTAGGTGATTGACCTTTATTTGGGTGAAAAATGTTATAAGTATAACATAGTATCATATCCAACTGCTTCTGACTCATTTATAGAATACACTTATAAAATACACCACTTCCTACAAGATTTGTCAACCCAATCCTTGAAGAATTTGTAGGCTTGGCTGATGCAAGTCCTTCTTTTCTTTTCACTCAACCAATCGAGTTCACCATACCACTTGTGTGAATCAACAATCCTTATATTATGATGATCTATAATACTACAAAGAAACCCAAAAAACATTCACAGATAAAGACAAGAGCAACACAAGAAATGAGTAAGAAAAATGAACTATTCATCTTATTTAGTAGAATATGAAGCCTTTATATAGGATAGGATGAACATACAATGGTTCTGATCAAAAGTGGAACAATTATAACTAACCAATAGCTAGAAAAGGTCTCAAAACCTAACAACTATCCTAGTTGACCAATTCTTGGTCCTTGAGACTTGTGTCGAACCTCCCAGGTAGAGATTCACTCCATCTTTCCTTTATGGTGAAGTGCGCTGCATCTGGAAGGAGGTGCACCTTTGTGGTAGCACCACACTAGTCTACCTTGAGATGAATGCTCTCCTCCTTGGGGAGAACACCTTCCAACCTGCCAAATTCCTCTTTGTTTAATCCTGGAAGTTTCCCAACTTCTATGAGAAACTACAAAAACTGTTGAACATGGCAGACTGTGATAGACATTTAGCTTGAGTTGGAAGTTGACCCTTGAGACCGACTAGAAAATATGTGTGTTGTTGGGTGCAAGTAGTGGTGGTGTGTGTATCAAACAATGTGTACTGAAGGAGAGGTGGTTGGAAATATGGAACCAACTTAGAGGGGTGAGAGATGGTGACCTCTTCTTCTAGGAGGGGAGGCTCATAACATTCGAGACTGTTCACATTTACCACATCGTGAATACCCAACTATGGTGGAAAGTGGAGGCGATAAGAATTGTCTCCAAATTTCTACAGAACTTTGTAAGCACCATAACAAAGGGGTTTTATCTTGTCATAATGTTGGGAATGAAAGAGTTGATGCTCCATGTGAAACCAAACCTTGTCACTCGGGGAAAAATAGAGCGACTTCTTGTGCACATCATGAATATCCTTATAATGTTGTTGGGAAGATTCTAAAGCCTCAGAATCTTGAACTTATTCATGAGCCAAGGTTTTCAAAAAGGACGAGGTAGAGGTTTTCTATTTTTGTTGTCGAGGAGTACCAA
Organism: Picea engelmannii; assembly: GCA_009831015.1. Taxonomy (NCBI): domain Eukaryota; kingdom Viridiplantae; phylum Streptophyta; class Pinopsida; order Pinales; family Pinaceae; genus Picea; species Picea engelmannii. The sequence continues at coordinate 217,956 of ML792603.1, forward strand.
AAGGTTGGAGCTGTAAAGGAAAGTCATATGGGGCAGTAGGTTGATAGCCAAAGTAAGTTTCGAAAGGGGAAAAGCTAGTAGAAACATGAATTTCCCTATTATAACTATGGTAGACAATGTGGAGGGTGGTATACCACTATTTAGATTTGGTAAACTGAATGCGTAGGGCGTGGACCAGGATACTATGAACAACTTTAGTTTTTACATTAATCTACGGATGGAAAGAAGTGGAGTATTTGAGGTGACACCCCAAGAGATACCATGAATTTTTCCAAAATGTACTGAGTAAATGGGCATCACGATCAGAGATAATACTATAGGGGAGACCAAAATGAGTCCACACATGAGTGAAAAAGATATGTGCAGTTTGAGAAACAATAGTAGTCTTAGTGCAAGGGACAAAAATGGGCATTTTGGAGAAGTGAAAAACAACCACCCAAGTGGAATCATGATGATGAAAGGTCATTGGAAGACCATTGATTAAGTCTATAGAGATAGATTCCCAGGGACGAGAGGGAATAGGTAAAGGTTGATATAGGCCATACTTGCGGTTGGTCGACTTATGTTGACTGTAGAGGGTATAAGCTTAGATAAATTTCTCAACTAGGAATTGTAAAGAAGGCCAAAAGAAGTGACATTTAAGATGTTGAGTATTTTTGAATGTGCCAAAGTGCCCACCATAAGAGGAGGCATGGGATTCGTGAATGAGAACATGGATATCATCAGTACTAGGCACACTTATCTTGTCAATATTATACAACCATCCATATTGAATGTGGTAGTCTAGGAAAGGGGTTTGGTTAATGACAATAGGTTGTTGCTAGGCAATCTAGATGGTACTAAAGAAAAGGTTAGAGGCATATAGAGGCTTCCATTCTTCATAAGAAACACAATGAACATAGAAGATTTGAAGTATCGGAGGAGGGGGGAGGCTAATAAGATCAACCATGTGATTTGTGTCCCCTTTATTATATTTGATGACAAACTGGAACGTTTGTATATAAGAAACCCACTTCAAGTGATGTTGTTCCTGGAGATTAGAAAAAGAATTAATAAAAATAAATAGATGATGATCAATATGAAGAATAGTCTCCTTACCCAAGATATAATGGCACCATTGTTTTGAGGCTTGAGCCAATGTATTAGAAGGGTAAGCAATGGGATGTCCTCCTTGTTTAATAATTGCACCAATCACATGTTGAGAGGAATCAATATCAATTTCAAAAGGTTGTTGAAGATTAGGAAAACAAAGGATGAGTGTTGAACAAAGGGCCTCTTTAAGGCGTTCGAACTTCTCTTGAGCCACATGAGTCCAAAGAAAAGTGGAATTATTGGCCCAATGAGGAAGGGGATTTTCCATCTGAGAGAAGTGAGAAATGGATTTCCTGTAAAAATTGATGCCACCAAGAAACATTTTAAGGTTCAACACCGACTGAGGAGTAGGCCATTGTGCTAGAGCCTAAAATTTAGAAGCGTCAGGATGAACACCTTCCTGATCAATGGCAAACCCCAAATAAGAGACATATGTATGGCCAAAGGAGAACTTGTAGTCCTTGGCCTGAAGGTGATTGGTACAAAACAATTGGAGTATGTTTCACACATGTTGTAAGTGTTCCTCCCAAGTCTTATTGAAGACCATTATGTCATCCATATAGATGAACAAAATGTGGCCCAAAAAACGACAAAATATATCATTGATGAGCCTCTAGAATGTGGAAAGGGAGTTGGTGAGCCCAAAAGGCATCACCATCCATTCATAGAGTCCAAATATAGTTTTAAAAATTGTTTTCCAAATGTCGGTAGTAGCCATACACACTTGGTGATAGCCCGCCGTTAGATCCATCTTTGTAAAATTCTTTTCCACTTTGAGTTTATCAAGCAAGTCTTTGATACAAGGGAGAGGATAATGGTTTTTTACAATAATCTTGTTGAGAGAATGATAATAGGTGACCAAACACTACTTGCCAGTGCCATTTTTGGGAATAATGAATGCAGGGAGGTGCAAGGAGAGAAATTGGGTTGGATATGGCCAACATTGAGAAGTTTTTGGAGTTGGCGTTTAATTTACTCAATCTCATGAGGATCCAAATGGCACAAAGGGTCCTTAGGAATAGAAGCACCAATAATTAGGTCGACAAAATGATCAATAGGGTGCTAAGGTGGAAGACCTTTTAGAGGGGAAAACACATCAGAACATTCATGGAGAAGAGCAGATAGATTTGGTGCAATGGAATCGAGTGTCTCATCTGGTTTAATAGGGAACACCAAGCACAAGGAGAGGGATTTATTGAGGCTTGTTGGATGACATCTTGACCAACCAACATAGGAGGATATTTCAGGGATGAAGAGGTAAGAACATAAGTTAGACCATATTCTTTGAGGTGATAGTAGTAGGTGAAAGCATGATAGATGGCATTATGTTGTTCTTGGTATGGGATGCCCAAAAGAAGATCCACACAATCCAATGGAGAGACATCACAAAGGATAGAATCACATAAAGGTCCAATGGAAAAGGTGACAACAGAACATTGTGTTACCATGAGAGGAGGTTCGTCCTTATGAACCCACCCTAAATGATAAGAAAAGGGATGAGCAGTGGTGGGTAGGCTTAATATGTTTACCAAATATTGAGGTACTAAATTCTTCTGGCTACCATTATCAATAATGAGCATAGAAAGAGACTTCTTCATTTGGAAATTGTGTGTGAAGAGAGGGGTAGTCGAGGTAGCATTAGAATCAGTAGCCATCAAAAGAAAAGAGGGGTCTGTAGTCGTGGGATTGTCTAAAGAGATCTTCTTTGAAGGAGGGGGCGTTGAAGATGAGGACCAATGAGTATCAACAAAAGGAGTTTTGGGAGTAGATAGATTCTATAGGACATGACAATAGGTGGTGTTATGGAAATAAGACTTATGGGATGTGCACCATTTAATAGACTTAGGGGAAGAGGGAGAATTTGGAGAGGAGGGTGCGAAGGAGGAGTGAGGACGATACTGAGGGGATTTGAAGTGATGGGATAGCTTACGCTCAACTGATATAACATGGGATAAATCCTTATCCAGAGAACTATTGTAAAAAAGATCCACCTCCATGTGTAAAAAATTCAATAAGCTAGAATTAAAATTTACTATGAGTACCTCTTCAGAGTCCTGAATATGAAGTTGGATGCAAAGCCTGGTGAAGATTTCAATGTATTCCTTCATAGACTAGCCTCAAAATTGGTGGAGCTGCAATGAGCAAGCTAGAATATCCTGATGGTAGTAAGGAGGATATAATCTTCTACAGAGTGTTGGACATAGAGATTCTCAAGCGCCAATAGGAGGAGTAGAAGATGAGGTAGATGCCTACAAATCCACAATGAGCTAGGTCCCAATGGGTAGAGTATTCCACCGGGCATGGGCAATGTCTTTTATTTGTAAGATAGAAATTTGAAGATTCTCCTCGTCAAATATGCCATGATGAGTGTTGAAATATGTAGAGAGACTTCGAATATAGGAATCCTCAATGTCTCCATTGATATTCCCAGAGTAATTAGGAGGTCGGAAGTGTGCATCCAGTTGCAAAGGAGTTGGATTCTGACGTTGCAATATAATAAGATCATGAAGAGCCAAATCCAACTCTTGGAAAGGGGAAGAGTTGATAAAAGAGGCATCATCCTTTGAAGTGTCCCTTCTTGGAGGCATGATCTTCATAAAATAATGTTGCTCCTATCCAGATCTAAAACACAGGCCAGTGATTTGTAGAGAGGAGGAGGGGAAAAACCCTATCGCACCTCTGGAATGCAAATTGAGTGGAGAGGAGGGGGGGGTTTCCCTAACGCACCTCTGAAACACTTGACAAAAATGAGAGGAGGAGGGGGTTTCCCTAGCACAACTCTAGAAATATTCCTGAGCTGAGAGACAGAGGGGGTTTCCATAGCGCACCTCTTGGGAGAGAGAAGAGGGTGAAAAGAAACCTAGTGCACCCCTTACCTCCAGAAACAAATTCCAATCCTAGCACATCCCAACAAGGGATATGGGTTTTCCTGGATCTACCACTGGAATATCTTACTAGTGGAGCAAAAGCACCTTGGACTGGTGCTCTCATATTGTTTGATCTGTAATACTACAAAGAAAGCCAAAGAAAATTCATAGAGAAAGACAAAAAAAACACAAGAAATGAGTAAGAAAAATGAACCATTCGTCTTATTTGCTAGAATAGGTAACCTTTATATAGGATAGGCTGAACATATAATGGTTCTGATAAAACGTAGACCAATTATAACTAACCAACAACTAGAAAATGTCCCAAACCCTAACAACTATCTTAGTTGACCAATTATTGGTCCTTGGGACTTGTTCCCAACCTCCGAAGTAGAGATGCACTCCATCTGTCCTTTGTGGTTAATTGTGTTGCATATGGAAGGAGGTGCACCTTTGTGGTAGCGCTAGGTTGGTCTACCTCAAGATGCGTTCTCTCCTCCTCGAGGAGTGTGCCTTCCAGCCTGCCTAGATGATGCTTTAACAACTTTGAGGTGTCCTTTCAATACGAAACTTGCCTTGCACTTGCAAGCCCCTTCAACTCTAAGGTGGACCTAAGTACCCCCTTTTTCAACTCATTGTGCCCACATGACTTGTCCATTGACGTTCACATCCAATGGTGCCTCATTGCAAGTGTCATACATCTTCGATTTTCTAATGGTGTGCTCACATCCATGTGTGCCTAGCAAGGTTCACCCAAGTGCACCCAAGAAGTGCGCTTGGAAAGGTGCATCAATGTGTGCCAAGACAATGTGCATCTATCCAAGTGTGCCCAACTAACTATGCCCAATCGACATGCACTCAACCAAGTGCACCCATCCATGTGTGCCCAAGTCATAAACAAGCCAAGTAGTTCTTCTTAGCAACTTGTTTTTCATGCATAATGCATGCCTATGGATGAGGTCATCCATGATAACCTTCTTTGCCTTCCTTTGCCAAGTTCCCTTCCAAGCTTCTCTTGGTGTTGCTAACTAATGTACATCACCAAGGTTTGGGGTGCACCTAGTCTCTGGAAGGGTACCCAACATGTCTTTGGTGTGCCTTGCCATCATGAAAGGGCACCCAAAATTGTCTCTTCTAGACATCAACCTTTTGTCGTATCCGTTTGTGCCGATCAATGACCACCTAGGTGATCATGCAATGGAGGTTCCCAAAACCATTCAAGGCCGGTGATTTACATTGTCCATCATGTCCTCTAACCACACATTCCACACATTCGATGACTATTAACTTGTTGAATGCTCTTTTTGATTGGCACAACAAAGTTGAGTCCTTATAAATTCACTTTCCCTTAGTTATTTACTT
>ML792604.1:0-31226 GCA_009831015.1 Picea engelmannii
AAGTTGTACCTTGGTCTAGACTCCAGACCTCAGACTATTTTCCTACTCCAAGTTTTATTACTCCTCCTCTCGTTAGAGCTACTGATTTTGAAGAAAGGGAAACCTATGTTCCCTCTATCCCTGTAGCCTTTTCTCCAAATCCTCTGTTGTTTCCTTTTCCTCTTAGAAGCTCTGTTCCAATCTCCCCTGTTTGAATCCCTTCCCCTCCTATTTCTCCTCCACCTATCATCCCAATGGCAGGTTTCAATCCTCTTAGAAACAAAATGGATGCCATAGTGGCTGTTAGATATGCCTCCCTAGTCTTACCTCAACCCATGAATGCTCTCCCTACTGAAGACTACCTAAAATACATGCTCAAGTTCATTGGAGAAGAAGACATAACTACTGAAGAGCACCTTGCTACCTTCTACAGTTATGCAAACAATCCGAATACTGAAACGAGGATGTCTGGATGACAGTCTTTGTCCAAAGCCTATATGGTGAGGTTAGGAAATGGTTTAGGGGATTGAATCCTGGATATATTGATGGGATTGAGGCTCTAGACGATGTTTTCCTAAGGGAGTGGGGGGATAAAAAGGATTTTATGTATTATATCACTGAGTTCGGGTCCCTAAAGAGGAAAGATGGAGAATTAGTTTTTGATTTCTCCAAAAGATTCAACAAAATGTACAATAAGATCCCTGTTGAGATAAATCCTACAGAAGCCTCTGCTAAAATCACTTACGCTAGTGCTTTTGAACTTGATTTCTGCCTCCTATTGAGAGAAAGAAGAGTCACTTCCCTGGCTCATATGCAAGATGCAACCCTGGAGGTAGAATCCAATGTCTTAGCAGTTGACAGACTTAGGAATAAAGATGATAGAGGAAGAGGAATATCTGAGGCCTCAACTTCTGGTTCTTCTGCCCCCCACGCTCAAGTAGGTGAATTAACCAAGATGGTGAAGTCCCTGTCGGTAGAAATGGAAAAGATGAAATTTGAAGGGAAGTGAGGTTATAAAAATGTCCCAAATGTTAATAACCGAGCCGGTTTCATAAGACCCAACAATGCCCCTCAAATACTCTTGAGAGAGACCAGAAACAAAGATAGGGATGATCGGAAAATCCAACCCCCCCTCCAAAATAACCTTGTTGTTGATGAAGAAAGAGAGGAAGAAGAGATTGATCCTGAAATTCATTGTATTGGAGACACCTCTCCATTTCCCCATTTAACTCAATCTGCATACGAGGAATCTGTCATGAACAGTCAAATAAATGAGCTAAGTAAGGGTGAGAAGGCCAGTAGCAGTCCCAATAAATACAACCTTAGGTCTTAGAAGAAAGAAGGGAAGTCTGACATTCCTGATCAGCCTTCCAGAGCAGAGAATCCTGCTAAAGATGCAACAAATAACAACAAAGAAAAAAAATCTCAGAACCCCTCACCGATACCTAAAGACCCCGTCCCAGAAGTGAGAGAAATTTTGAGGCCCCTTTCCTCCTTCAACTTTGAGCATGAAATTCAAAATATTAGGATCCCTGTGCCCCTTTCAGAGATATTCAAACATGGATATTTAAAAAAATCTCTAAGCTACTGCAACCTGAGCCATCTTGTCATTCCGCAGACTCAGTAAATCTCCAAGATGAAAAACCAGTGGTCATCCTAGGTCCTATGGTAGAAGATATATATAATTCATCCCCTCCTTTCTATGCGTCACTGAACATACATGATAAGGTGCTTCATAACTGTTTAATGGATTCAGCGGCATCTCATAATCTCATGCCCAAGACTGTCATGGAAGAACTCGGGCTAGAAATCACAAAAGCTTATCATGATTTATATTCTTTTGATTCAAGGAGGGTGGAATTACTTGGGGTCATCAAATATCTGGTTGTGACCTTGTTTCAACTACCCATGAAGAGTGTGATCATGGATATCTTGGTGGCCGATGTTCCTCCCAAGTTCGACATGCTCTTGTCAAGATCTTGGATTTAAAGACTTGGGGGAACCTTGCAGATGGACCTCACATATGCTACCATTCCAGTGTTCAGAGGGGATCATAGAATATTGTACAAAGAAGTTCAGTTGGCCTACATTATTAGTGATGAGGCAGACCCCACCAATCACCCTATCTTCTCCCTAGATACTGATTTGGGGACTAGTTTATTACAGCTCACCGACACCCCTGAACCACCTCTTGAAATCAGAAAGCCCATTACTCTCAGTGAGGATTCTCCTCCAATAAATTCTATTTGGAATATGTTATTTGATATAGCCTCCTCTAAGGATGCTTCTGGCGCCAAAGTGGTCTTTGTTTCACCTTCTCAAGAAATTATATCTCTATCATACAAGATGGAATTTGAAGCCACCAATAATGTGGTAGAGTATGAGGCTCTTATTTTGGGCTTAAGGGATGCAAAAGACATGGGGATTGAAGATATATCAATGTTTGGGGATGTCGAGTTGATTGTTCAGCAGATTAGAAATGTTTATCAGGCCAAACACCCTCGGCTCAGAAGTTACAGGAATGAATTATGGGACCTCATTGACAATTTCTTCTCAGCCTTCAACATTTCATTTATTCCAAGAGATTAAAATACTATGGTTGATTCTTTGGCCGTTTCAATGAGCCAGTTCAAGATCCCACTGCCACCTAAAGTCAGGTATGATGTAGAAGTGAAATACAGGCCCTCTATACCTGGCAATGTCAAGCATTGGAAGGTGTTTGACGATGATCTCGAAGTCAAAAGGTTCCTAGAAACTGCTGATGAGTTTTCTGCATTACACATTGATCAAGATCTTGATTTTGAAGTAGATCCCCACACTAATATTTATCTGAACAAAATTGTTGATCATCATATTATGTAGTTACCAAGAAATCACATCCCCAAGGGACTACTCCCTTTAGAAACATTATTTGACAGAAATCATGTGGCAGTAAAGGGTAAAATATCAAATGATGATGTTGATGTGGATGAGTGAAATATTGGCACAGAACAAGATGCAAAGTTTGTCAAGTTGTTGAATAGCTTGTCAAGGGAGTAGAGAGATGAGTATGCTGAGCTATTAAAAGTATTTGCTGATGTGTTTGCCTGGACCTATGAAGACCTCAAGACATATGACACTAGTGTCATTGAGCACAAGATCCCACTAAAGGAGGAAGCCAAACCATTTATGTAGAAACTAAGATCAATAGATCCTATGTTGCTAAGTATTATGGAAAAGTAGGTAAATAAACTACTGGATGCCCAAATCATTGTCCCTTTGAGATATTCTGAATGGGTAACCAACTTGGTCCCAGTGAGAAAGAAGAGTGGAGAAATTAGACTGTGCGCCAATTTCAGAAATCTGAACAGGAGCTCTAAGAAGGATAATAACCCATTTCCAAAGATGGAACACATATTGCAGAGGGTGACAGGCGCATCCATAATTTCCATGATTGATGGATTTTATGGCTACAACCAGATCTCTATTCTTCCTGAACACAGAGAAAAGACAACCTTCACCACTCCTTGGGGCACATTCATGTATGCCAAAATTCCCTTTGGATTGATGAACGTAGGAGCAACCTTTCAATGAGCCATGGACATAGCCTTCATCGGAGAAAGAGATAAATTCATGATCATTTATTTGGATGACATAACAATCTTCTCCAAATCTGATAAATAACATTGTCAACATCCGAGGAAAGTCTTCTCAAAATGCAGAAGGTTTGGTCTTTTCCTAAATCTAAAGAAGTCTTTATTTTCCATGAAGGAGGGAAAGTTGTTAGGGCACATAGTATCAGCTGATGGGGTCAGAATTGATTCAAATAGGGTGGAAGCTATTCAATCTCTATCACTTCCCAGATCCAAGAAGGAATTTCAGTCCTTCTTGGGAAAAATTAATTTTCTGAGAAGGTTTGTTTCAAATTTTGATGAATTAGTGAAACATATCACAACCATGCTCAGAAAGGGGAATGAAGTAAAGTGGAATGCTAAGTCCTGAGAATCCTTCAGCCAGATCAAGAAGGCGTTGACTAAGGCACCTATGCTTATTAGTCCCAATTATTCCAAGGATTTTCTGATCTTCTCTTTTGCTTCTTTTGACATAGTGGTAGTTCTTCTACTGCAAAAGAATGATGTAGGGATGGAACAACCTATTTCCTTTTTCAACAAAGCATTGAGGGATGCAGAGATCAGATATGACATCATGGAGAAGCAGGCATATGCCTTGGTGAAAGCTCTCAAAGATTTTAGATTCTATGTTCTGCATTAAAAAATCATAGCGTATGTTCCTTCAACTTTTGTGAAGGACATTCTCATTCAGCATGACAGACGAGAAAATGAGCAAGTGGATTACCAAAATCCTCGAATTTGATCTGGAGATAAAACCCACCAAGATAGTTAAAGGCCAAGGTTTAGCCAAGCTATTGGATGAATCTATTTATAAATCTTTGGGGGTTAACTTCATCAAAACTTGCTCAAAAAATCAGCAGGTTGAAGCGTCTAATAAAAATACACAGGATAACCCCCCATTGGCAGAACGTACCTGGTACAAAGACATTATATTTTTTTTGAAAGAGTTAAGGCCTCCTGATGGAATGGGGAAAATAAAGGCAAGATATTTAAAGCTCAAAGATATCAGATATTGTCTTGTCAACCAGGTTCTGTATTGGAAAGACCCTCTAGGAGTACTTCTGAGATGTTTAGACCCACAAGAGGCCCAAAAAATTATATTTGACTTCCATGATAGCCTCTGTGGGGGACATCACTTATGGAAAACCACACCCTACAAAATTCTCAGGGATGGATATTACTGGCCTACTCTATTAGCTAATGCCTGTGTGAAAATCAATGCTTGTATTAAATGTCAGAAATTCTCTAGAAAGCAACAACTCAAGTCCCGACCATTGAAGCCTATAATAGCTTCAGGACCCTTTCAGCAATGGGGCCTAGATTTTATCGGGGACATTCATCCTCCTTCAAGTGGTCAGCATAGATGGATTTTAACTACAATAGATTTTTTCACCAGGTGATCATCAATTTTCTTGAAGATATTATGGCAAGGTTTGGTTGTTCGAACATAATCATCACTGATAATGTTGCATCCTTCAAAGCCGAACCATTGATCAAATTCTGTGAGCAGTTCAAAATTTCGTTGATCCACTCTACCCCTTAATATCTGCAAGGAAATGGATTAGCAGAGTCCTCTAATAAGAGCCTTATAAAGATTATTAAAAGATTGTTAGAGGAAAAAAAAATCATGTGATTCAAAGCTCAAATTTTCCCTATGGGATGGTAGAGTAGCAACAAAGAGGTCTATGGGGATTTCCCCTTTTCAGCTTGTATATGGGACAAAAGCATTTTTTCCTTCTCAGCTTGCCCTGCCTGTAGAAAAATACTTCCAAGACTGCCAAGAAGAGCCTAATGACATGATTAGGAGAATTCATCAGTTGGTAGAAGTCCAACATACTAGAGAGAAGATATTGGACAGAGCCCACGACTGCCAACAGAAGATTAAGAAAGCCTTTGACAGAAAGGAGAGAAAAGAGGATTTCCAGCCGGGAGACCTAGTACTCAAATGGGATGCACCCAGACAAGACAAGGGAAAGCATGGAAAATTTGAAGCCATTTGGATCAATCCCTTCAATATTTATGAAGTATTTGCAAACAACAATTATAGGTTGCAGAATTTGAAGGGAGATGAAGTTTTTGGCGGCCTAGTAAATGGGCACTTCCTAAAAATGTTTTTTTGTTTAAAGTTGCAGTCGGTGTCCCACCATTGTAAATACCATTAATGTTTTATGTTTATTTTTTTTTTTTTTTAATAAAAGACTCCACAACCCAACACTAAGGCACTGAAGCCGCGAAAGGAGTTCTTAGAGCCTCGCAGGGAGGACTCTATCCCCCATGGAGCCTAATGTTAGCACATAAACTTGTCAAAGTCTTGTGAGTTGTGTTTTCTACCTAGGTCTGTGATTTTGTCCATCTTTCCTCCTTTTGCAAACCCGATCATAGGTTTTCTCTTCCGGCTTGTAGTCTTTCTTTTGTTTGCATCCACTCATTTGATTGACCTGTTTTCCTCATTGGATCGCCTGAAATCTATTGGTCCTAAGCCGTTATGTTTTCCACTAGCGACGATCACTTTTATCCTTATCCCTGTTGTTGATCCTTTTAGCTTCCCAAGCCTTCAACCAGTCATCCAAGTAGACATTCACAAACCCCAGTCATAGCCACCAAGCGCAACACTTGAAGAAGTTTGATGTGGACACAAATCAAGCGAGCGAGAAAAGATCAGCTTTCAATGATAGAGATCCTTCAAGCAGATCAGATCGACGACCATCAGATGATCAAAATCATGCATTTGCACCAAGTTTAGCGTCGAACAAAGTTCCATAATTACGAGGCTAATCTTAGCTGCAAATCCTAGGAAGGACACGTGGCACAAGAATAACGTTTCACTGGCTCGTAGAAGGGAGTAGTCAACGGGACGAGTTATGAGAACTCATGAAACGCGAGTTCATGAAATGATCTAGGCTATCTATTTCAGAAGGACACGTGGCGCAAGACTAACGTTTCACTGAATTGCAGAAGGGAGAAGTCAATAGGACGAGTTATGAGAACTCGCGAAATGCGATGTCATGAAATGATCTAGGCCGTCTATTTAAGAAGGACACATAGCACAGGATCCTAGCCAAAGAGAAATTCTTCCCGGAAGGGTCAAGGTGAGAAGTGTCGATGGTATGAGGTCCCAAAATGCCAATGTGATCTGGGTCGTCCGATCGAAGGGGATGCGTGGCACCTGATCTGAGGGATCGCAATTTTGTGACTCAGAGGTTTGAGCATGACGCACCTCGTGAAATCGCGAAACGCGAAATCGCAATGCGCCTAAAGGTTGGGCCCACGATCATAGCCCGTGTTCACATGGAAGGTGGGGCCAAAATAAAAGTAAGTACCTAACTAAGCGATGGGCAACTGAGGGAGTTCAAAGAAATGATCGTGTTTGTCGAGTCCTAAGAAGGTCTGATCATTGATCCATACAGACCGTTTCGCGGTTTCGGGCATCAGGACATTGTGAATCAAGAGGGGTGAAGACTCTCGAAATGCGAAATCCTGATATTTCATATGGGATAAGCGCGAGGTCACGACCCAAGGTCGCATGGGGTGATGAAAATGAGCTACACAAAAGACCAAAGTGCCCAAGTTGATCACAGAGAAAGATCTACACGGCCTCGGGGCATCAGAATTAACTCAAAGGAATCATGGGCACTGCCTAGAACATTCATGGATGTCAGATTTCGTCCCAGTTTTGGTGAAGGTAGTTAATGAAAATGGGGAAGTTGGTTGAAACCTCGTTTCACCACATAAATGGAAAACATGGAAGACCTGGCCATGGGGGGCATACTGTCAGCCGAAAGTTCCTTGTCATGGATTTTCTGTAAAGCCCATACTGTCTGAGTTTGCGTCTGATAGAGGAAAGCATGTGCAGTCTGACAGAAGAAGAAGAAAATGAAAATCTTTGAATGCAGTGGTCCGATCATGTCCCTATGAGCCGCAAGTTGTTCTTAGTATAAATACTCAATTGTAATATTTTTTTAGGGTCGATGGTTGAGCTAAGCTCCCGATTTGTAAAGTTTTAATGAACACTCTGGTTCTGTGGTTATGTATATGCATTTGAGACTTCTTGTTTAATGTAATTCGGTTCCTTTCATCTCTTTGTAACAACTGTGTTAAAACACTCGAACATGGATGATCCAATCGAGGGCAGTTATGTTTTTGTGATGTAGGTTTGATCACAGTGGCATTTCAACCATTTTTAATCAGTTTCTTGTGTTCTCTTTTCCCTCTGATACTGAGAGCCCAAGCATGGATGATCTAGTTGAGTTTCTATGACTGTTTTGTAATGTATGTTTGATTGTAGTACTGGTATAGCATTCTCAGTTTCCTGATGTCGTGAATTCAAGAATATCTTGTATTTGAAGCTTTTCCTTAGGCTGCTGGAAGATCGGATGTCCACAACAAACCTCTTCACTCTCCTCAAGTTCATCCCCCTAATCACCACTATACCGAACTTACTGACTGAAGCTAGACAAAGACCTCACTTGATTGTGTTTTCCAACCAAGTTTATGAGTTTGAATGATACCATACTGAGTCTGCGTCCATTAGACCACCTTTAAACTATTCATTGTGACATACAATTGATGGGTATCAGGCTTACCTCTACAACAATCTAGAGGTGACTTATGGTGCCAACATAAAGGAAAATGTTATGCAACTAGATATGAGTCCCTCTGGTAGGTCAAGGATAAAAAAACTCAACAAGCAAACAACACAATTTTTGCAATGTTGTTGGAAGAGATACAATAATGCACAACTAATGTGTCACACATACATGTGGAGGTAATCCAAGAGAGATAAGGGATAGCCAAGTTCAAGGCATCTAGGCACCACATGTGGATCTAGGTCGCAAGGGATCCAAAGAAGGCATGGCTATAAATGAAATATTGCATCACCAAGGAAGAATTTGACTAGATAGTCAAAGACTGGCCTGCGTAGTGGCAGCTGCTAGTAACAAAACCAACAACAAGGCCAATCATGACACAAAATTCCAAGCCCAAGGACAAGGTTGAAGCAGGTTCCTCAACAAGAAAAAACAACCCAGCCGATAATACTAGAAAGGTTGTAGCGCAGAATTAGTTGTCTGAAAGCAGCATAGTACCAAAAATACCAAGGAGGACAACAACAACAACAAGGATAGGCAGTTAGCCACAGACCATAAATGGGGATACTTCACAGGCTGGGGAAGAGATGGTTTAGGGTACAACAAGTGGGGTGAATCCATCACATACAATAAGAAATCTAGCATAGGAAAAAGAGGTGCACAAAAAGAGGAAGTACATCACGGAAGACCTAGTCATCACCCTGATAGAGGATGATGTAGAGTCAGTCGCAAACAAGGTCCAAGACAAGGGGGAAGAAGTGGTCCGTATTGCAGAGGCAGAGAGAGAACAGATTATGGCCAAGATCATTAAAGTCCATGAAACTCTACAACAAGTACGGAGCCAAGCAGTACCATAGACCACAATGAAATAATAGGAAAAGACATAGCGACCCCCTACGTAGAAAGGAGAGGACATAGTACAAATTGTAGTACAAGGAAAGGAGACATTTACAATTACGTGCAAAATGATCAGAATGGATCAGGAGACTATGCAGAAACCCATGGGGGACATGGAGCAATTTGAAGTTGTCATGGCACAAAAACCCACCAAGGAACCATACAAACTCCAGGCCAGTGCAATGCAAGAAGTGAAATCTAGGGCCCGTGCAGATGAAAGCAACTTGGAGGTGGGTAGAGGAGTCGCTGAAATGTTACAAATCACATGTGACCAACTGACATCGGAGAAAGAGGAGGAGAAATAACACACATATAAAATAGAATAGGGATTAACAACGGTATATGATCGCATCCCAGACAATGCACAAGCACCTGAGAGGAGTGCAAAGGAGAATATCAACATGATTTCACAAACAATTGACATATATAAGAAAGAAAATGAGGATCTCAAAGAAAGGCTCAATCCTATGGCTCCTCCAAAGGTCTGAGAACAGAGAGAACACCGATCTTCACTCCATATAGCTGAGATGGAGAAAGAAGCAATGGAAGTAGAATAACTGTTTGACATAACTGCATAGATATGGACTATTCTGGAAGAAGATGAAAAGGTCCAATGGTGGGACCAACAAGAGGAGAGAATCAATGCCACCATACAAGAGATAAATCAATGGTAGAAAAAAATGAGTATCACAAAGTGCTTGAAGGGAGCTCAAGAAATGAAGACTCTACAGACAGAGTTGAAAACACCGTAGACAAAGAAGCAAGAAAGATAGGCTGAATTGGAACCCCTCCAAGAATAAGAAGCACAAATGATTGCGCAGTTGGAGGAAGAAAAGACAAGTATGGCACAAGAACATACATAGGGCACAAAATTAATGTAAGAGGAGATAACAACGTAGACATTAGAGGCACTAACAGGAAAATCTGCACATATGAGGGAAACAGGAAAGGAACTAGCAGAAAAGTTCTTCTATTTGGACAGGGAAGTACAGGGAGCGTGCACCACCTGAGTGGCTCGAGAAGAGACACATGTCAGTGTTGGGGGGCTATTGGGTGTAGGCCTATTTTGAGAAGGAAGGCTATTCTGGGCACATGCCTGTTTTTGGAGAAAATATCTATTTTGGGAAAGACCTAATTTTGGGAAGGAAGACCTAATTTTGGAGCGCACACAACAGATGGAAAGAAAGAAACATGTAGAAAAATAAGGAAAAGTAGCACGCAAGAGTAAAATCAATGTGGTGCGCAAGAACGCAAACCTAACCATGATAGGGTTAGGGTTTTTGATAAGGATTGTAATGACTATAAGCTTGAAAAATAGTATAAATAAATACCTAGGAGGTCTAGGTTGGGGGTTAGTTGTTGTAAGTGATTTTTGTTGGTTGTTGGTGAGTTGATGACGATTATTATGATTTTTGAGAGACCGTCTATTGTAATAAGGTTGTATAAGAGTCAATTAAGCTATATTTTGAGGGTTAGGTCACAGGTTGAGGAGCCTGGTGTGATCTAGTCCACCTCTCATAGGTTCCTTAACCACATCATGATTGTATGATTCAAGATTTAATGCACGCACCACCATATTTTGTAGCAGATTAAATAAAAGAGCAGAGAAGCCAGATATTTGTGGACGTAGCCCAGGAGGGGGTGAACCATGGTAAAACTTGTGTTCTATGTGATTTTTCTTGAATGTTTAATTTATGTCAATGATTAGCTTATGAATGAATGATGAACTAGATGTATTAGCATGCATGCATAAGGCTAAATATGAATGTATCTTAGAAATGCTTGAATCAATAACAATTTTATTGCATAAAGAAAGATAAAATACACTCCGAGATCCCCACTTATTCCTAGACTGCAAACACCTGGGTATTGCAGTCGCCCATAGAGCTATCTCAGGTGAGATTACGTTGTGCACTCTACGCACAATGTTTCCTTTTGGTTTACTAGAGGGGCCAATAGTTTTAGAGGGTTTTGCTGGAAACCTATTGAGATCCAAACCTAGGTCAACCTAAGAAGAAGTAAGAACTCAGAGATTTAACCAACACTCCACAACAAAACAATTAGAGATTGTACAGACTGACATATGTGGACTGACAAGAAAAAAAGGATTAAATGGAGAACAATACTTTATTCTACTGGTTGATGACTACACAAGAACGACTGAAGTTTTCTTTCTCAGGAAGAAGTCAGAGGCATTCAAACACTTCAAGATATACAAAGAGATGGTTGAAACCGAGATGGATTTGAAAATCAAGTGTTTGAGATCAGAAAATGGAGGAGAATTCACATCAAAGGAATTCATGGACTTATGTGGTGAACATGGAATAAAAAGACAATTCTCAACAACTAGGACACCTCAACAAATTTGTCGAAAGGAAGAATAAAACAATACAGGAAATTGCCAGAACCATGTTGAAATATTCCAAGTTGAGCAACATCTTTTGGGCACAGGAAATACATACAAGAATTCATATCTTGAACATAGGATTGCTCAAAAGTAACAATGATAAGACTCTCTATGAGTTATGGAAAGGAAGACTGACAACTTTGAAGCATTTCAGAGTATTTGGAAGCAAATGATATATCAAAAGAGAATATGGCAGGATTGGAAAATTTGACTCCCGAGTTGATAAGGGTATACTAGTTGGGTATTCACAATTTTTTTTTTTTTATAAATGCTTTAGTCCAAGACTCAACAAAATAGTGGGAAGAATCAATGTAATAATGGAAGAAACATGTGAACAAAATACCGAAGAGAAGGATGGAAAAGAAGGTCTAAAAGAAGAAGAAGTGGAAGAAGAAGAAGCAACACCAGAAGAAGAAGAGTATCCAGAAGCAGAGGAATAGGAATATGGGTAACAAATACCTCCCAAGACACCTAGCTGACGAGTGCATAAAAATCATCCACCAGAACAAATTATTGGGAATAAATATGTAGGAGTTGAAACCCAAAGAAGAATATGTTCACCAAAACAAAGGCATATAGCACTGCTATCTGTAGTTGAACCAAATGATTTTGAAGAGGGAAAAAAGATGAACAATGGATCAAGGCTATGGATGAATAATTGGATCATATAGAGAATAATGACACATGCAGACTGGTTCCAAGACCAAAGAACAAGAATGTGATTGATACAAAGTGGGTTTTCTGAAACAAACTGAACAAATATGGATAGGTAACCAGAAATAAAGCAAGGTTAATGTGTAGAGGATACACTCAGATTGAAGGTATATATTTTGAAGAGACCTTTTCCCCAGTTTCCAGGATGGAAGCAATAAGATTGATCTTAGCCTATGCATGTTAAAACAGAATAAAGGTGTATTAGATGGACATAAACTCAACCTTTCTAAATGGAAAATTAGAGGAATAAGTCTACATTGGACAACTTGAAGGGTTTCTACTATTAAAAAAAGGTATATTATGTTTGTAGGTTGAATAAAACATTATATGGACTCAAGCAGGCCCCCAGAGCATGGTTTTTAATATTGGACAAGTATTTACAACAACAAGGATTCAGGAAGGAAAATGCAAACAACAATATCTACATAAAAGTGGACCGAGACAATAAACTGATAATTGAAGTCTTTGTAGATGATATTATCTTTGGGAGAGAGGATGACAGGATGAGTTCGAAATGTCTTTGCTTAATGAGTTGAATTTATTTTTTGGATTATAGATATGTCAGTGTGATGAGGGTATTTTTATCTCCCAGATCAAGTACATCAGAGAAATGCTAAAGAAGTTTGGAATGGAAGATTGTAAACCAATAACTACTCCTATGCAAACCAGTTGCATGTTGAGCAAGGATGACGAATCTAAGGATGCAGATCAGAGAATCTACAGATCAATTATTGGAAGCTTACTCTATGTGACAACGTCAAGACCGAATGTGATGAAAGTAGTTGGATAGGTGACGATATTTCAAGCAACATTGAAATAAGCACATCTTATGGAAGTAAAAATAATATTCAGATATATCAAAGCAACACAAGATTTTGGATTATGATATCCAAAAGGAAATGGTCTATCTTAGGTTTCCTACACAACTGCAGATTGGGCAAGTGGAATTGATGAAAAAATAAGTACAAGTGGAGCAAACTTCTACTTAGGTGAGTGTTTGGTATCATGTTTGAGTAAGAAACAATCATTGATATTTTTTTCCACAACATAAGAAGAATATATTGCAACAACACCTTGTTGCACTCAGGGTCTCTGGATGAATCAAACCTTGTAGGATATGCAAGTGAAGTATGACGATCCCATTTGAATACTCTGTGATAACACCAGTGCCATTAGTATATCCAAGAATCCAATGATGCATTCCAAGACGAAACACATTTCGATCAAGTATCACTTTCTATGGGAACAAGTTACAGAGAAGAAAATCAAGCTAGAGTACATTGGGAAAAACCAATAGATTGCAGATATCTTCACCAAACCTCTTTCGAGGGAGACTTTGAGTATATTTGACATAAACTTGGAGTAGTTTCTACCCCACAGTGATCCACACAACATCAAACACAGTCAAAAAAGGGGAGAGAAGTAAAAGACATGAAGAATACAAGTAAATAATATTTTGAATTCTTTTCATATACATTAGAGACTTACACAAAGAAGAACCATGAAGAGAAAGAAAAGGCTTGCGGACAGGATGAGTATCCCTAAGGAGAACTACCCTTTTCCATTGATGTCAAAGGGGGAGAGATAAAAAAAGACAGAGGCATGGAAATAGAGAAAAGGAAAATATGAATGGAGACAGGGGGAGCATGAGCAAGAGCATGAGTTTTCCCATGCAATCAATGCTTCCATCAATGCCAAAGGGGAAGATTGTTGAAAGATTAGTTGTCATTAATGTAAACTCTTGAAGAAGTCTGGTAGTCCCAAAGTTATGGTTATGGAACCCGTAGTTGATCAAGGAAAAAGGTCATGAAAGACCATGTAAATGTAGGTAACTCACTCTTGGATGGATAATCCTCGTCATTCCATTTCTGGTGATATGTGGTACGCCATGTGGTTCCTTACGGTTGAGGAGTTATGACCTTCTGAAGTTAGAAGCCCCAAAGAATGGTTAAGAAACCCCTAGTTGGTTACAATTCAATTAATGTAAGGGTAAAGTGGTTATAGTAAGAAAGTAAAGAAGTCCTAAAATTAAGGAAAGAGGTTACCTAGAAAAAGTATACATACACTTCAAGGAGTCGTTCATAAGTACATTCACACATTCATTCTATTGAATATATTCTTGTGCGTAAGTGATCTTTTGGCAAGTCTGCAGCAATGAAATATGAGGTAGAAACAAGTGAGAAGTGCAGGAGTTTCGGGATCACAGAGGAGAGATAGGGTTTTATGAGGAAACCCTAATTTGGATGACCCTCGCGAGTAAGACAACTAGTGTTCCATGAAGCACCTCCACGGGTCACCTAGTGTCTATCACGTGAGGCCCCACATGACAAGAGGTCTTAGTCCCGCGAGGACAATATAGGAGTGGGGGAAATGCTAGTGCTAGGTTGTTGAGGTATGATGAAAAGTTACATGTCATCTCTATTGTGTATCGGGTCAACTACAGAGGCAAATGCATGTTTATGCACTTGTTTTGAAGGATATACTTGGTTGTGGCATGGTGCATGCTTGAGGCATGTTTGGCATTGATACTTGATTGAGGTACATCTTGCATAGATGGTTTAGTGAGGTATACTCTTGCATCTGGTTTGATATATGACAGATCCTTGAGATGCGGTATATGGTTGAGGTATTCATTTGGTATATGATGGTATATGCATGAGGGACATTCTTTGGTACTTTGAGGCACTTCATTGTTAATGTTGTACATGTTTATACATGATTGATGTATGGTATATGGTACATGTTTTATATATGATTGATACTATAGTACATGGTACATGATTGATGCATGATTAACTACTCACCATTGATGTTATAGTATCTACATTTGTCATATCTTATGGTACATGATTGATGCACTTGTTAGTACACAGTTGATGCATGGTATGGTACATGCAAACACTTGTTGATTATTAGTTACAGGTTGATGGTATAGTGACAGTGACAGGTTGGATATGGTGACATGTTACATGTTGATGTGATAGTGACAGTGGCAGTGATAGTGACAGTGGTAGTGGTAGTGTTTGTGGTAGTGAAAATTTGGTCTACACTTATATTTCAGGGTGGCAGGACAAGGAAAGGAAAGGGGGTTGTAGCCTCCTTCCTATTGGTGCTGGAGAACACATGGAGTTGGAGCTTCCTTCAAGTTGGAGCCTAAGAATCATGGGATTGTAACCTCCTTTTGGTTGGAGCCAGAGAATTCAGGGAGTTGTAGTTTCCTTCAGGTTGGAGAGTATAAATAGGGGGTCATAGCCTCCTTCCAGTTGTAGATGGAGAATTGGGAATTTGGTGCTTCCAATGAATGTATTATTTTGATATATAAGAAAAGAATTCTGTGGTTTTCTCCCATTTGGGTTTCCATGTAAATTATGGTGTACTGTGTTTTTGTGGATGTCTATTATGATTTATTGATTTATACTGCTCATGATATATTGCTGATATATTGCTGATGAAATTAATGATTACATATTGTGGTTAAAAGTTATAATAAAGTGCGCATACGAATTTACCCCCTCTCTCAATATTCCAACAATCTCAATCTGTTTGAAGGTTCTGATATAGAGACTCCACCTCAACATTTTCCAGTCTATCTACTAGTTTGTTAGCATCTCGACGAACATGAGAGGGAATGATATTGGAAAAACATGGAAGTAGAGAAGCTACAAAGGAGAATCTGGTGGAGAGACTCCAATTGGTGGACATTCTATCTAGATTTGAACCACAAATTAGCTTGGTTAGGATCTGAATGATAATAACATACTCACCTTCCACGATTAGATTCCTGTAGTTTAAACTGATACCTAAAGATAGGCCTTTAATCAATCCATCAATCTCTACAATGTTGTTGGTGTTGGTCCCTAAATAACTAACATACATAAAGATTATGACATCTTTTGAGTTTCTAAAAACTCCCTTGCACGAGTGGGTCCATGATTCCCTTTAGTGACACCATCAAAATTCATCTTGATGCACATGGCTAAGGCTCTGATCTAAGCAGTAGGGAAGGGTATAGTTGTCTTTATAGTTCAATCCACAACTTGTTGCCTTGGTTTGAATTGCCACTACTAAAAAATGTGAAGGTTGTGACCCTTAATATTTTTTGCCTCTGTTGACCATGAAGAGGAGCCAATGGATTCATGATGGAGGTTTGGATTATATGTAAAGTGTCAGCATCCATTCTGTGTTGATGCTTAAAAATTCATCAGTTGCACTCTTTCTGGATTGCCCAAAGGAGGTGGCCTGGAAAAATGCACCATGCCTAATTTAGGATATGATTATGAAAGGAAGTTTCTAGCTAGTTTTCTATGATCGATTGGAGGTTGCCCCTATTTTTGTTAGATTGGATGAAGATCATCGTTCCTCTGTCCCATAGTTTATTGGCCTCCAAGAGAGATGCTCAATTGTTTCCTCATGATTATGACATAAATAACAAAATGAGGGATTGACAAAGCCTCTGGAAAGGAGACAATCCCATGTGAGGGTTTTTCATTTAGCCAAGAGCCTGAGGAAGGAAGATATTTTAGGCCTTAGCACCAAATTCCACTCTTTGGCATATAATTTTTGAGTCTAGAAGCATGTGTTTGGATTTTATCTCATATGGTTGTTTTATAGTGAAGTTGCCATGACCTTGAGAACCCCATCAAAAAATATCCTTACCTACATGAATGCTAACTTTTCTTTCCCCGAGATATGAATCCATTACTGCAATTTCCTCCTAAAATTTAAAATTAATAATATTGATTTGATAACAATTTATATAAAAATATTAATATTTTCGATAATTTTTGTTTTGTCTCTTTGAAGGATAGATTTTAATTGATATATTAAAAATAGATTGATTATGAAACTTGTTAATGTTGCCTTTTCTTTTTAAACTTACAAAGTTTCTTGATAATTTTAATGATCTTTCATGTATTACCAATTTTTTTTTACATATACATATTCAAGAATGCTTTAGTTTAACGTATAAAAAACGGAAAAAAACTATGATCTCGCCATTTAAATTATTACAACTTGCATATACTTTAAGGCATATAAGTATAGTGAGGGTGTAAATTGCTTAATGTTTTCCTACCTTTTTTTTCAGCTGAAAATAATTTCTCAATTATACAGAAAATACAATATGTTTTCACTTCTGATACAAAGGCAGAGATATCACTGACAGGTTTCTTTCACTCAGAAAATGAGTTACAATTCAAGAGGATTGGCAAGAGGTCAGATCATAAAAAGAGGGGAGCATCAGGAGCTTTACATCAGATTACCATGATCAGAATATCTGGAACGTTCCAACATTGCTGAGAAGAAATCTGTACTAGAAGATTTTGTAAGAATAAGTAGGACCTTCATGGCCATCCAACCATTGATTGAAGAAAAGAGTTCTCGCTTCCCCCTGAAGAGCGGTCTTTGATAACAGGTCTGCTTCCCTGTTGTATTCTCGGGATGTGTGAGTGAAAGATAGATTCTTGAAGTTGGAGGAGAGTGATCTGATTCTATCTTTCCAAGCTAGAAGGGTAATGGTATTTAGCTTGCATTGGTGATTTAGCCAGTAGATGATAACTTTAGAGTCTCCAATCAATTGCAGATTTTTGATATGTAGTCTGGTTGCTAAGAAGAGGGAATGTTTTCCTACCTACAATAGACAAATGCTGACTATTTATGATATTGTTTTGTTATCACTTTGTTAAACCTTGTTAAAAATAATTCCTCTCTATTCTTACATGGTGTAAGAGTATATTTTTCCATAAATACAATAATATTATGAGTGGCATGTAAAATAATGTAAGAGTATATTTTTTCATAAATACAATAACATTATGAGTGGCTACACCATTCAAAAAATATATCTATTTGGTTGGACAAGTTCCATTTAAATAGATCAAATTTAAAGTTTTATACATTAAAGTTAAAAATAAACCTAACTAAACAAGTTTTATGCATTACCATTGTAATATTTGAATTTATTAATTTTAAAGAATAAAACCATATTTTAATTGCTATTACATTTACTTCACATTTAATATGGTAATATTTGAATTTATTAATGTTAAAGAATAAAATCATATTTTAATCAATATTACATTTTCTGTTAAGGAGAAGTTGTTTTCATATCTTAGTTAAATAATTATTTTTAAAAGTTAAGAAAATTATTCTTTCATATATATTTTTTTCATGATCTTGGAGGGAGGGTTAAAATTATTTATGATTGGTTTAAAGTTAATCTTTCTTAGACATAAAAAAACAAGTTAACGATCCAAAGTTTAGAAGTATTTGGTAGGAATGTCAAAATTTACTCCTTTTTAAACCAACAATAAGTTATTTCAAGTAATATGGTTTTCCTCTAATACTAGTGATAGATTAGTTTGCATTCACAAATAATAACCAATAATAAGTGTCCTTAATACTAATTGACAATTAATTTATAATAACTTTTACTACCCACATATATATAATAAAAAATAACATAAAATAATTTTTAAATTAAAATAATATAATAATAAATATTATTAACTTACTACATTAACATAAATTACTATTAAATAAAAATGTGTACATAAAAATATTTATAAAATAATTTATTATTTAATTTAATTTCATTCAATTCAATTCAATTCAATTCAACACTTCCCATCAATGAAATTATTTATGAAAAGCAAAGTATGTGTTTGAAAATGTTGATGAGAACCATTAAACCAAAATTATGTTATGTTAACTTCATAAATGAAGTAATCTAAAAATAATAGATATTTAAATTGATTTTTTTTTTTAACTTTAAATTATGTTATGTTAACTTCATAAATGAAGTAATCTAAAAATAATAGATATTTAAAATGATTTTTTTTAAACTTTATTGTTATATTTAGCTTTCTATTTTACCGATTCA
The DNA here is from genome assembly GCA_009831015.1 of Picea engelmannii. NCBI lineage: Eukaryota > Viridiplantae > Streptophyta > Pinopsida > Pinales > Pinaceae > Picea > Picea engelmannii. The sequence goes on from ML792604.1 coordinate 19,075, forward strand.
TTATTATCTCCATAATACAATATATTGATTTTCATGTGTTGGATACCGTTCACCAAACTAAAATCCAATTGGCACGATGCGCTCTCTCCACAACATGGACACACATGCATATGTAAGGATGAATGGCAAGCAAAACTATATGAAAAATTCATTTGTGGCTCTGCAGAGCAATTCTCATCCATCGCTATCACCATCATGATGATTTACATTGCAATCAACACATTCTATGTGACATATATGACAAAGGAACACATGAAAATATGGATGGAGATTGAAACCCTTGCAACATGTATAAGCACAAGTATTTGCAACATGGTTCAATGGTCGAATTTGGAATGGATAGCAACACCACATGATGGATATGCACAAGTATTAGTAACAATATTGGCCAGAGCCTTAGGCATATCCAAAGTGAGTAGATTGACCAACCATAACTATAAGGGAGGTACTAGTATTTAGTAGAGTAAAGGCATAATTTATTCTTTCCTATGGCTCTGATCATAATGTAAAGAATTTTAATAAACCATATGTTACAATTAGTTAGGCTATTGGATATATATCTATTGCTTTAGTTTTGTTTGGGGATATGGTTGCTTGTTGTTTTTGTTAATAGTGAAGAATGCTTTTAAGATTGTTTCAAATTTATTTGGAGAAAAATTAAGGCTATTTATGATCTGGATCATTTTCGGCATGAAATGAGAGCGGAGATGTAATAAAGAAATGCACAGAGATAGTGCGGATATCCAATAATATAACAGAAATGTATCAGATATGTAACCACAAACACAGAGACACAGTAATACACGATTTCTATTAATGAAAGAAATGTACAGAGACTGTAAAAATACAGAGTGAAAGACTCACTAGAATGGTGATAGCTTATCTCTAAGAAGAGATGTGATCACTACTCACATTCACAATAAGATGGTTACAATGAGGCTCTGAAGGCCTATTTACAATAAACAGGAATGTCAAAAACCATAGACATCCAAAAACCTAACCCTGAGAGATGAAGCGCCAAAAGTCATGTGGGCCCCGTTTGGGTAAGTTGGTACATCAACTTCTCGGGGTCGTAACTTTGACATACTATCTCTGTTTGATGCATATGATACATTGTTAGAAAGATCTATCCGAGGAATACAATTGTTGGTAGAATGTATCATGACATTATTTTTCGATCAGACCATGCCCAAAAAACATAGTTTAGGGCCTCAAAACGACTTCGGAATTTTAGGACCCAAAAAACTGCCAAAAATAGTAAATTACCAAAATTGCCAGAAAATTGTTTTGAGCCAGTTGGAAAAGGTGGGTGGCCACCAATATCCACTTGGATGAATCCTCCCTCCTCAGGAAGAAATGGTATCCATTGTGTTGAGTGCCCGGGGGAGAGGAAAAAATTTTTGTTGAATTTGCTTCTTGATGCACTGCTTGCCTTGTTGGGGAAGTTACGCTGCTTAGCTTGTTGAAGATTGTCACGAACATGTGGCTAGAAGGGTTGGACCTTTTTAACCAATCTGGCTATATGAGGTGTCTGTGTGCAGAAGGAATCTTTACACTTTGTTGTAATCTTGTCGACCTGGTTCTATTGGATAGAAGGTGCTTGGGCCAAGGCTGTAGTGGTTGCAATATCCTTTTGTTCACCCTTTGAATAGTTTGTGAAGAAGTTGAATTTTGTAGTATGAGATACTACCTTGCGACCCTGTTTAGGTGGGACAATAGTTGGAACTACCTTTGGTATTCTGTAGAGATGATCCCACAAAGTAACAATGACACTACGAGGTCGAGACTCATAAACAACATGGCGCTTCCACATATATGGTTGGCCCAAGAGAACATCATAGACATCCAATGGGGAAAAATCACATAATACCTCATCCTTGAAGAGATGGATGCCATATGAAAATCGACATTGTTGGTTGACATGAAGATCTCGTCCTTGGCGAAGCCACCCGATGATGTATGGCTATGGATGTGGTGTTGTCGACAATCCCAACTGTTTGACGACCCAATCCCAACTATTTGACGACCTCTGCTGAGATGAGGTTCTTCTGGCTTCCACTATCAACAATAAAATATAGCGGGGTCCCCTTTACACATCTGTGAATGAAAAAGGTGCTCCCCCTCTTCAGGATCTGTTGGTTCTTCTGGTTGAATTGTTGCGGTCACAACAATAGCAGTGGGGTCTGTGTCGATGATCTGTCTTTTACCAGTATTTTCAGAATCAGATTGAAAATCAGGGTTCGGCTCCTTGTCTTTGATATCGACCACTAATGAATTTTTTAAGCGACATTCATCGGTGTTGTGCCAAGGGATTTTGTGGAAATCACACCATTTTCCGGTGTCCCTCTTTGTCTTCCCGTGACCCTTCTTTTCTTGTGGCTTGGACTAGTTTTCAAGAGTTTGTTTGTTAGGTCCGTCTTTGTCATACTTTGGTTGTTGCATATTTGCAGACCCGAACTCTCGTTTGTTCTGGTGCTTAAATTTTTGCTCGATTTTAACAACATATCGATAAGCAACACCGAGTGATGAGATGTCCAAAAAATCCATTTCAGTTTGGATGTATCTGTGTAGAGTCTCACGGTATTTCAGAACCAAATGTTGTTTGGAGTCTTTGATACCCAGCTTGGTGCGCAAGGTATGGAAGGTATTGGTGAACTTTGGAACTGCTTGGCCCCTCTTTTGCTGTACTGTGGTCCATCTCATGTACTGGTCCTCATAGTTGCCAACAAGGTAATACTGTTCCTTTACCGCATCCACAAAAAATTCTCAAGTGGACTCGACCCCATATATTCCATACTCCTCTATGGAACTTTGCTCCTAGTAAGTTTCCCACCAATGTTTGACATGGGGGAGAGATTTAAGGAGTGTAGAGGTGATCTTTTCCCTATCGGAAAAATTATGAACAGAGAAATATCCTTCTAATAGATTTAACCATTTGTCTAGGGCATCTGCATCTGTCTGACCTTCAAGTACGGGAATATCAAAATTAACCCGTAACTTGAAAGGAGAGGTGCTTCCAAAGTGGTTGTTTGATGAAGATGCACTTTTTTCTATCTGTAGGAGTTGCAGGATGTGGGAAAAAATCTCCATCATTTCATCCCTCTGTCGCGTGAGAGCTTGCTCAAGCAACAGATTGATAGGATCGTCTGCTCTGTCGTTTTTCTTTTCTTCCGCCATGGAGGTTTTCTTGGGCGTGCGAGAGCGATTGTCTTCAAGAGGACAAGATCGATATCCAACTTTCTATATTCGGACCTAGTCGGGGACATGCATTGAAAAATGATCAACTGTAGCCTACTCTGATACCACTGATCCAGATTATTTTCGGCACAAAATGAGAGCAAAGATGTAATAAAGAAATGCACAGATATATCGCGGATATCCAATAATATAACATAAATGTATTAGAGATGAAACCATAAACACAGAGATACAATAATACACAATTTCTATTAATGAAAGAAATGTACAGAGACTGTAAAAATACAGAGTGAAAGACTCACTAGAATGGTGGCAACTTATCTCTGAGAAGAGATGTGACGACTACTTGCATTAGCAAGAAGATGGTTACAATGAGGCTCTGAAGGCATTTTTACAAAAAATAGGAATGTCAAAATCCCTAGACATCCAGAAACCTAACCCTGAGAGATGAAGCGCCAATAGTCATGTGGGCCTCGTTTGGGTAAGTTGGTACATCAACCTTTTGGGGTCGTAACTTTGGCATACTATCTCCATTTGATGCATATGATACGTCATTAGAAAGATCTATTCGAGGACTACATGGTAATACTTTTCGATCGAACCATGCCAAAAAAACGTCGTTTAGGGCCTCAAAACGACGTTCATGACCCGAAAAACCGCAAAACATAGTAAATGAACAAAATTTCCAGAAAACTGTTTTGAGCCAGTTGGAAAAGGTGGGTGGCCACCGATATCCACCTGGATCAAATTAGAAATAGGAAAGGAAGAGAATAAAGAAGTCATTGGTGAATAAATCACTATAATATTCTCTTAAATTATTTAATTTAACATAAAGAATATGAAATTACCTATAGAATGGCTTGCGCTAAAGATACATAAGAAATGTAGATTCTCGTACAACTTCACAATTCCCTTTGTTGTGTCTCCACTATAGTAGATTGGAGTGCATTTTCTAGTTTTGACTTCTCTCAATCTTCTACAYCCAAAACATATTACAATAAGTACTTGTTTCACATTGGACTTAGCCTTTTCTGTCCAATTGAGCATTTGTTTTTATTTACTTTGATGACTTCTTTAATCAAACATTCAATTACTTTAGAGTTTTGTACATACTTCAATTTTTGAACCTAGGTTTTTGGTGTTTTAGTTGCACAAATCGAATCCACTTATAATAGGGTTTGCCAAATTAATTAAAGTAAGTTTCTCAAAACATTCACATGAAATAATAAGATAAAACATCAATTGAATTGTCATAACTCCCTTGTTTCATAAAGCTATACTTTATTAGAAGCCTTGAACAACTTCTAGTTTTGATTAAACTATCAACATATGCAATGGTTACACTAATATGGTCAAGGTGTACCTGTGATTCATGTCGAGCACTAAGCTCTATTTTTGGAATCAAGATTATGTCTAAGCACACAACATATGCAGTGGTTACACTAATATGGTCAAGGTGTACCTGTGATTCATGTCGAGCACTAAGCTCTATTTTTGGAATCAAGATTATGTCTAAGCACACACTATATGTAAAACAATCAATGAGGTATCTAATTTTGTATTATTATATGTTTTAATGTGGTTTTCAAAGCTTCATTACAAAGATTTGTATGCTATTTTTCACTAACTATTCTCATTTGATAGACTATAGATTTAACATGAAGATATTGCACATGGAATAACATGTTAGTGTTTATCCATGATTGAAGACTTTGATTCTAAATCCTAGAGCCCATATATAGGAAGACTATTACAGTTCAGTTCATAGAGAGATTGCAGGTCGTTGATGTTGGATGAAATAATACCATTTAAAGAGTTTCTATTGAGCCTCATGTATATGAAAATAAAAAATAAAGTTAGACCTACTTTGTTTTACATATGGATCATTTTATTTGGTCTTTAAAGAAATACAAAATTTAATTCTCACAAGGCCTCAGGTTTGTATTCCTAGATTAAATTTCTTGCTATCAAACAATTTTCATATAAAAAAAATACTCCAACAATCATTAATCTCTAATTCATATTCATTTGTTCGTGCTCATGCTCTTGCCTTCGTTTTCTTATTTCATTGATTTTTCTTTCTCTCATGGAACAATAGGAGCACACCTGAAGCAAGACAACTTGGTTATTGACTAAATGAATGAATGGGGAAAATGTTTCCAATAACAAGAATGCAGAGGCAGTGGAACATGGTGGTGGAGTATGGCTGCCAAGGAGAATGGTGGTGGAGGATGTTAATGGAGAATGTCGACCAAATATGCAAAGAATCTCAGTGCCATTGACATGAATTTAATTCACTGATACTTGATAATGCATTGAAACTTGACAAAACAAAAGTGTTATACTTTTCTTAATAACATATACTTACAAATGTAATAATACGAGGAAATAGATTTAACATATATTTAAAAATGTGATAGCACCGATAAATGGATTTAATGTAGGCTATATTACCAACAATATTGCAACCACCTTAATAATAAACCCTCAAAATTGACATCCAATAATATGAAAGGAAAAAAATATTAATTTATTTTAATTGCTATAATAAACATTATTAATATTGTTTATATTAAACACTAAAAATAAAATAAAAACTAAAATCAAATACTATAATTCTTAATAAAAAAATCATTTTGTTTTATGTTAAAAAAAATCATTAATAAAAAAGACATCACACTTAATTATTAAGTGAGATGATGCTTTCCCATTATTAACTAAGGATGATGTTTTCCCATTGTTATACATGGATTTTTCTAATTGGTTTTGATAATCACTCCAATTATTTATTAGTGATTAAATACAGTAGATTATGAAGTAAATACATACAAATATTTGTATTCAAATATTATAAGAAAAATAGTAAATACATACAAATATTTGTATTCAAATATTATAAGAAAAATTCAAGTTCATTGTTTTTTAAAACTTGGACTAAGCTAAGCATAATCTATTAAGCAGTTGAAGCTATGTCACATCAAGAAGTTTTTAGTATGTATGGTTTTTACCAACAACATTATCATAAACATTGAACCTTCCTTACTTTAGGTAAGGTTTGGATCAACATACATTAAACAATTTAATGTTAATTTGATATTAAGGATAATGTGTTTTTACATTAATTTAATCTCTTATAATATTTTGTAATTTAATTTATAGCATATATCATTTTGTCTTTTGGAATAGTTTATTTTACAATTTATATAGTTTCGTCTATTTGTGAAAGTGGATATATATATTTTATATCATTGTCATGTTATTATATATGTCATTGTTAATATATAAGTTAAATAAATAATTAAAAAAATATAAATTTAATTATTAATTTTTATTTTATTTTAATAATAATTAAAAAAATAAAAATGATTTAATTAATAATTTTATTGTAATATATAAAATAAATAAATAAATATAAAATTAATTTTTAATTATTATTTAAATTTAATAATAATTAAAAAAATAAAAATTATTTAATTAACAATTTTATTGTTAAAACAAAATGTTACATTATTTCAAGTTCACAGAGTTGGGCATCCCAGGTCTCTCTAGCAATAGCCTCAATGGATCCATTCCCAAGGAAATCTCTAACCTCAAGAAGCTCTATCAATTGGAGCTCACAATTATACTGAAAGAGAGTATTCCTCTCGAATTGGGTAATCTCACATTATTGCATGACTTGAATGCATCGAGTAATAGGCTTATTGGCAACATTCCACGAGAGCATAACATGCATACAATGGTTTTATGTGAACCTTTTATCATGATTAAAAATCATAATAATATGTGAACCTTTTATCATGATTATAAAAATTATAATAAATAAAGATGATTATAAAAATAATAATAAATAAAGACAATTGATGTAAAACTTCTCTTTATTCGTTATTTATGTTCAAATTACAAATATATATATTTAACTTTTTTATAATATTTATTTATTTTATATTTTAATATTTGTATGTTTTATAATTATTTTTAATATAATTTTATATTTTAACATCATTATAATTCAATGATTTTATATTATTTCTAATATAATTTTATATTTTAACATGATTATAATTTAATGATTTTGTATTTTAATATTGTTATCCCCATTTTTTAGGGATAACTAGGAGATCATGTCTTGAGGTCACAGGTTCTAAACATGGAGTATCGAGAGCAGGATTAGCCTGAGCATGGTCCTGGAGGGCCCACCTTTTCTTCTTCCATTGTCTTTGTCTCGTTAGCAACAACAACATCCATCACCATCGGCTTGGTCCTGTATCAGAAGAGGTTCTTGCTCCATGAGGTAATTGGTCCAGGTATCATGGTATGTGCCACCTTTGATCATTAAAACCTTTAAATATATGCATATGATTCCTTTTATCTCTAACAACTGCTTGGATCTTACATTTTCCCACTTGACCATGTTTGGGGGGATTGATAGGGTGCCCTAGCAAGCCTGTGTCTATAGGTTTTGGTTTGCCATTGGGGGGATTTCTGAAAAGCCATCATCCGCTCCCATCATAACACCACTCTTACATCTTGTTTCCCGCTCACCTATCCCATTCCCCTTGTCCCGGCATTGGGTTGACCTATTTTTAGGATTGCACCTTACCTTGTGGGAAGAAGGGGCTAAAGGCCCAGAAGGTAAAAGCAAGCTGGTAAAAGATAAAAGCCTAAGAATAAACCTCGAGATGCTTCGCCTAGGGATCCCCGAGAAAGCAATAAAAGGGTTCTTAGCAAGAAACAAAAGGGACCCGGAAAAATAATAAAACAAGACCTAGTAAGAGGATAGGGGGTCTCATCACAAGCCATCCTATTAGGTCCATGGGTACCTAGCAGTATGACATCGCCATCGGCTGGTTACCACGCCAAAGCAGTGACTCTTGGTTGCATGGCCAAGGGAAAGGGGGTCTCATCACGAGCCATCCTTCTCATTTCTGCGAAAGTACTTGTGGGTAACATTGTCAGCTCTGGTCACCATGCCAAGGTAGTGTCCCCTGGTTAGCTCTTGAACAAAAAGTAAATAAAAAGAATAAAAAGAATAAAGACAAGAATGGGCTTGGAAAAAAATGCATCCATGACAGGTACAACTCGCCTTCTACAAAGGCACCCACAGGTAACATTTTGCATCCTTGGTCTTCATTGCACCCACATGCTTGGACATCCCCTAACCACATTACCCACTTACATGGATTGGATGAGGTCTTTCTTGGAACTTTCCTTTTCTCGTGGACACTAGCCCAATAGGATGCCTTGTCCTTTTCCCTAGACTTGTATTGCAAGCTTGTGTAATGTCTTTGAGCTTTTGACTGATGTATTAGGGATTTTATGCATGTGTTTAATAATATTAATGATGAGATGTGATTGACATTGCTATGATCCCTATGACTGGTAATCCCATGGAGAGCGTAGCTTTTGATGTGCAGGTCCATGCCTGATGGACAGGTACCATTTGGAATAGTACACATGGGGAGATGATCCCACCAGATGGATACTGAGACCCCATCAGGGGGCAGAGACAGGGCAGAGGATGATCAGAGACTTTTCACCAGAGAAGAAGAGAACGTTCCACCAAAGGCACCCCGACACTGCTTGGCCTAGGGGGATTGACCCACTTTCAGAGGGACGTTGGCTCTAGATGGCCCAGGACGTCACCATGAGGCTTATGACATCATCATGAACATGTTAGTAGATGGACAGGGAAGTTGGCACGTGTGGAAGCTTGGAGGAGCCCAATGAGAGCTAACGTCTTGCTTCAGGAGACTACATTTGCCCTGATAGGGGCTAACGTCACCCTAGGAAGGGGTGACGTCTTACCTTTTTTCTTGATTAGGGTTTTAGTCTAGCATTTAATGTAAAAACAATATTATTTTGGTATTATGGCCTTGTCAACCTTTTTATGACCTAAAAAGTAAATTTGGTCATTGATACACTATATATTGAGGGTTTTCACTCTCATTTTTTCATCATAACTCATTCACTCCATAAGGAGGTCTGAAATTTTCACCCTATCTTGGGTATTTGGATGATTTAAGGAAGGCACACTTGTTGAAGGAAGACTTTTTGGCATTTTATGGTGTTTCTCTTGAAGGAAGGAGTTACAACTAGGGTTTGCATGGTTATTTCTTGATGAATTGTAAGCATTTTTCTGTAAAACTTCTTGAATGAATGGTTGTAGTTCAATTTCTTGCATGTTGTTTATGATTATTGCTGAACAAAAACCCTAGGGGACAAGCACACAAGTAGGTCATTGTCTCATGTCCCCTAATAGAGAAATTTTCAGCCATTGTAGGAGAAAAATAGAGCCTAACTGTAGCTACACTCCTTTTTATTCCTCCCTTTTGCTAGTCGTACCATTTAGAATTCAAGAGGAAGAAGACATCCCATGCCTAGGTTATCTACACTCAGGGCAGTTTTTCTTCTAGGGTTTGATGATAGAGCCTTTCTGTAACAACACTGTCCCTCACTAGGCTCTCTTGTCTTGATTTTATCCTTTATGCTAGCCGTCTTGCCAAATTGACCTAAGGAAGGAGGAGAGAGCACGAGGCCTTGCTATAGCAACACTAGAGTGAGCCTCTCTCCCCTAGGGTTTTTATTCTGAGTCCCTACCATAGAAACACTTCAGAACTCTTCCCTCTAGTCCTTAGCCTTCCTCCTTCAACCCTTGATTCCTTCATTTTTGACTCCATTTTACCCTAAGGCACTGATCTAAAGTCCTCCAATGTTGAAGTGAAGCTGATCAAACAACTCTCTAAATTCTTTGAATCTCAAACCCTAACCTACTAACCCTAAGTTGCTGACATCATCATTGGATATTTCATCTTTAATGCAACAACGTTTTACTTTATGAGCAATTGAATGGTGGTTCAAAGCATTTGTTAAATGAAGTGTTGATTGGTTACATTGAATGCCACATCGTTCCAATATTTATTGGTGAAGTGTTATATCTTTTCATTTGTTATTGTTAAACATTGACTTCGTCAACATTTATTGCTAATTGCTTACATATATATATCAGATAGTCTTATGAAGTACTAACCCATTGAAATATAGCTTGCATATATCTGTTTGTTGTTGTCTTGTTCCAGGCAGGGGTTCTTCATTGGGGATTTACTTTATTATTGGTTGTTTAGCCGGGACTTTCTGTTTGGGTGGTGACTTGTGAAGGGGGAAAACCTTATCTTAGTCTTTTTAGCCTTTTGCCTCTTCAAAACCACAGGTCACCAGGGACGTCTCCCTTGGGCCTAACCTCCTTAAAGTTAAAGAATCTCCCCATCATGGTGACATTGGGTGGGATAGGTTCCTGTTACGCTAGTTTGGCCTTCAATCTTATAGCCTTTTTCCCAGCTACAAACTGTGCGATAACAAACATCATTATGATTTATATCATAATAACTATTTTTCAAGCAGACATTATATTATAAGAAGCTTGGATCTCCACACGGAACTAGCCAAATGCCCAATGACATTGCCAACAACTTGTTGAGCTAACCCCTTGGGCTAAAATCCCCCCTGTACTATTCCCAATGAGCAAAGAATATAGAGTTTCCACAAAGATCTACAAAAACAATGTTTTAGATTATTTTTTTGAATAAATCAAAGCATTTGAAGCAAAATATCTCCACTTTATATTTTTTGACTAAGTTTTTTTTTATTTAAAAATAGAAATGGGTACGATTTCTATTAAAATCTGGTTGTGTCCAAACCATCCAACAAGATAATACAAAATATATAGACAAATTCTATCTTAAGTTCTAAAAAATTCAAAATTGTTTCCTAATAGTTGTGCTAGCCTTGTTGTCCTAAGCCTATCACTATCTATTCAATTGGTATATTGTCGAATGAACTGATTTAACAAAAAAACAATTTAGAAGAACTTTACAAATACTCTGATCTAGAAGAAATCATGTCCACTATGAGATTCCTACTTGATACCAACCTTGGATGTTTAGATGGCTTATACCATTTTCCTTTCCAAGCCTAGTTCCTGTTGCATGGTGTCTTCCTCCATTGCCTTCACTAGTTCAATATAGACTTATGGTCAAACTAATAATTGGGGTGAAGGGGGTTGGGGGTGTGGCATAGATTGATAGGCCCCAACATAGGCTTTCCCCTCTTTCTCTAATTTCACAATCCTCTCTTAAAGCAAGCCCACTTTCTCTTCCATCTGTTTATACCTCTGAGTATGGTTTTCCATGAATAATTCAAATTGCCTTTCCTTCTTTCTAAGAGATTCCACTTATAGATCTTTTCCTACTATTTGCTTGTCCATAATATGAGATTTCATTGCATGTCTTTCTCCCAATATTTCCTCCACCCTTCCCATTTGCAAAAATAAATAGAGAGATAATCTTGAATTTCACCCACATGTTGCTCACACCCTCTTATCCCTCTACACAAATCTACATTCTCACAAATTACATACTTCTTTGAGTGGCCATGGTTATTAGCCATTATTTCCCTCTAGGTTGAATCCTTCTAGTTTTCTTCCAATCCTTGCACACATGTCGCTCTCCAATCTGATTCCAAAGACAAGACACACAAGCTAAACAATAGGTTCACTCGAGGGTGCATCGACCCTCTCTCCACATTAAGAAATTAGCCTAAAACAAGGCAACATTTCCAGACTGTCGAGCACATAAAACCACATGCAAGAAGTCATCTCATCCCTTCATCTTTGACAAATTCCACCACCAATGCGAAGGAGTGAGAAATTTCTTGGTATTGAAGGGGATTAGATGTTCATCTATTCACCACCTTCATGTCACCATTTGTTCCTGAAACATGGTTCCATCACACTTTGAGATATGGATGGAGGGAAATATATTATGGAAGGTTAGATAAAATTGGGTCCTCCCTATTTAAGCTTACCATTCCAACTTCTATATGAACTTCTTCATTTTCTTTCAGAGTGTTGAGAGATCTCAAAACATGAAAGTACTAGATGGATCCATAGCTCTTTACTA
>ML792604.1:41460-66618 GCA_009831015.1 Picea engelmannii
GGTTGAGAAACAACAATCTAGGGACATCTAAATCATCAAAATCACTGAAGATTAAGCCTGGCCTAGGCCACACAAAACCTTAATATAGCTAGATTTTTTTATGTCTCCTCTCTATAGCAACGAGTTTCGAACCTAGGTAACCATGTAAAATGAGGTCTAAGGAAAATGATCGCTCTATCTAGATTTAACTATTATAAATGTATTTTAAATTAAATATTTTTATTTTATTTTTTATTATAAGAATATAAATTATCATCCAAAAACTTTAATAAAAAAAAATAAATTTAAATTATTATTTTTAAATAAATTAAAACATCTCACTTATTTGCATAGTTGTAATGTTGACATTAACCATTGAAAAATGTACAATGTTCTTAAGTTATTATTCCAACTCATTCATAGCTCTTATTGTGAAATACCTAACACAACAGATACTATGGGGTCAAAGCTTTGTCTCACTCACAATAAAGTGTTAGTGCCCATGTTTAAACTTCTAGTTACTTTACTTATATACGAAATTACCCATAGTGGAACTGATTCTCCTTAATGGGTTTTCTCATAATTCATTGAAATGAAAGGTATTTTTTAGGTGTGGAATTTCATCAATTGGTTATTTTTAGACCATTTTTTAACATAATATATTCACTATTTGGTTAAAAATTCACTTATGTTTTACAGAAATATGATCAAATTGATAATATTCGCTAAAATTTACAAGCACTACAAGGAAAACATCTTGCAGCTGAGGTTTTTGCAGAGGTTTTTAGTGTTACAATATTGGACAAAATTTTCAAAAAAACCTTTGCTATTCGTAGCGGAGGTTTTAACAAATGTTCCACATAACTAAGAGAATTTGGGTGGGTGGGTGGAGGTTTTATCAAAGGTTTTTTTGTCAGTGTTTATATTGGTCAATTGCATCGGTGCGATCTTAAGTAACCTGCACCGATGCGTGAGAAAAACTAATATTCAAATATTTTTTGTAATAATATTGATTTATATTTTTGTTATTGCATTTTGATATACTAATTGCATTAATGTGTTATCCAACAGATTACATCTTTGTTATTTGTAACAATGTAAATCATCCATATATTAATTAATCAACAATGCAACATTTCACAACATTCGACAATGCTATAAAATAAGAAACCCATTTTATTATATATGAATAAGAGACCCATCATCATACAAAATGAGACAACGTAAAGGTCCACAATAATCAAAATGCAACCAATATATAATTGTTACACTTATTGGTAACACATCCTCTTGCAATTCAGACAATATGTCGAGTACATTAAACAAAATCCTTGATTTTCACAGACAAATATCCCAAAACATAGAACTTGCAGTAACATTCAATTATATTGATTGTCATTCATTACTTGAACTGTTGTCATCGCTTGAGCTGAGTGCATGCCTCATTTATTCATCACTTGTAGGTGATATTGTACTTTGGTTATTTAACCTAATGTTTTCTTGATCAACTTGTTTTTGATGTTCCACCTCTTCATCTTCCATCTACAAACATAGAAGTAAAGTGTAATAAGTATATCTACATTTATATATAGTAGAATATACATGATTGTGTAAAAAAAAACGTACCATATTAGTGAGTGTTTCATAAACAATAGACATTTTTTCCAAGCCATGTTGTATGCCATCTATCAAAATCTCTTCTGTTGCATGCACTCCATATTTTTTTCTTGCATGTTTAATACGCCATGACAAATCACAGTCGATATAATTAATATAAAGGTTTATTTTTGTTCTATTAATTATAAAACAAGAGAATTTAAACAACATAGCCACTTACAAATTGTTCAATTAAACCTTGATATTTCAACATACAAACACAACCCATACTTAAACCAATGTCTATCAATTATTTGTTTGACTCTTCTTTGTATGATAGCAACTATTAGAAGACATCCATGGACAACTGTAAATTAATTATTTAAATATAAATATCACAACAAATATGAAATATTAAGTAAGGCCTAAAACGTAAGTACTCACAAACTTTGCGATCAACCCTTTTCTTCCTCCTCATCTTGTCTTATGTGCTGAATGGGTTCCATTTTTTTTTCTTGCAACACAACAATTGAAAATCAATATTTCATGTGATAATTAAATTTGATGTACATATAAGAATAAATGAAATATTACATACCTCTGATGCACATGTTACGAGGAAAAAATCTCTATGGGTTAGGGATAGGACCATAACAGACAGAACGACACCAAGAAATCAACTCAAATCTCAAATATGCTAGATAAATGGAAATTCCAACAAAAGAAATGCTAGAAGCCTACCTCTTCCATAGGTTCGTAGGATACCACCGTTGAGCTCACAATCCAATGCTTTATACCTACAACTTGTCCTTAGCATCCAAGATACACATGCATATGGAAAATGTATGAAATGTTAGCATATAAACTAGCATAATCCATCAACATGTATAACAAATTTACCCATGGACAATAATAAACATTTTCAACATATAATTGGACGAGAAAGATTATTTCTATTAATATAATCAACATAAGTACATAGGCAACAACCTTCTGTATCAACAACTTGTTGAAACCAATAAACTAAGCCCCTCCACCTGGGCCTTCACTACTTCAATCCTCCATAAGGAAAACTCGCAAGTTCTAGGAGTAATTGGGTTCCTCCTTCACAGGATAGGGAGAGCTTGGGGGATGAACATAAGGAAAGTTCATACTTAAAGTAATAAGGGATGCAGACTCAAGGATGTAACATGAGGCAAAAATTCTCTAAAGTGTACTTTCTCTCAACTTTTCTCTCCTTCCTCAAGGCTTGTATGGTTCAATTTATAGCCTTCAAAGGGAATTTAAGGGTCGAATCAGAGCGTTTCCAGGATATGAAAGGAGAAGGATCATGGATCCCGTGACTTGGCATGGAAAACATTAAATATTTTTAATTTTGAGAATAACATCTGATGCACTCGGGCTGTAATGGAGCAACTTGATATACACATGTTGTATAATTGTAGCCTGTGTATATGTACAAAAATTTGAATTTTTGACTTTTGACTGAGCAAGATGGGGAAACGTAGTCTGTAGAGGGAAAGGGTAGACCACAAAAGAATGATTCATAGAGTGTGGAAAAAAGTGCTATAACAAATCCCCCCTAATGTGTGAGGTCAGAGGAGCAATCACAATGGCTGAAATACATTACAATTCCCAAAAGTGGAGTAGTGAGGACCTAGCTGGAGGAAATAGTCACTCGTCAGAATATTACAATACATATTGACTTTCTACACATGGCTTCCAATTTGAATTACACTGTAGATCCATGCGCATATATAGAATATAACTTCTCATGGCCATGAAGAGGCAATAGAAAGTAGACATATCCCATAGGTGGTCATAGCCATGAACAAAACACAATGGAGTCCAGTCTCAAAATCAATTGATGATATCTAGATACAATGAAGTACAATCTGATATTCCATGATAACTGAAGTCATATAGGACTGGTGCGATGAAACACAACAGCAGGTATGAGGTGCTACTACTGTGAGTTTGAGGTCTTATACGCTAACCTACGATGGTGCAATTCTTCATCGTGTGAATAAAGTAGTTGAAGTCGAACATAATGATAATTTGTTTGATTATCGACCATTGAGGTATACCTTTAAAAAACGTGAGACAACCACCGATGATGAAAGTAGGCATCAAGGCATTGAGTACATTCAACAAGTGTGAATAAATGTTTTAAGGTCAAACACTTGAAGAATCCATAGAGAATGCAACATTAATGTATTACCAACTGTCGATGATGAGAGAACCTGCAACTGATGACTGCAAGCCTCTAGGTACTCTTATGACTCTAGATATCGATTCCATAATAGATGAGATGAATTTGATGGAATGAGATCCGTTGAAAGGAGGGAATTAAGGTATCCCCCATCATCTAGCGTGATGTACACAGAAACACTTGATGACTAGGAAGAACTTAGAAGAACATGATATGCATGAACCAATGACCATGTGCATCTCTCGCATGCACTATATGCAAGTCGTACAGGAAAGAGATCCTATGAATAAAAATCATTAATGAAAGATGACGACATAGGCCAGTAAACCACCAATAGGGTCTAATGGAATCCAAGACACTGCACGAATCCCAATGTGTGGATAGATTTCTTGGCATTGAACATGAGGGAAACCGCCCAGTCAATGACCAATGAAGATATGTCATCTGTTGGGTTCAAGGTCACCTACCAATGGTGAAATTATGCCTAGGGTGCAAGCTAGGACAAAAAATTGATGATATTCTGAGATGCACTTATAAACTAATGGCCGACATGCAAAGTCAAGAATTCTGACGAATGACTGACATTGGTTTAGACTTCCTTTGAGAAATAGCATGA
This sequence comes from Picea engelmannii, assembly GCA_009831015.1. Classification (NCBI taxonomy): domain Eukaryota; kingdom Viridiplantae; phylum Streptophyta; class Pinopsida; order Pinales; family Pinaceae; genus Picea; species Picea engelmannii. The sequence goes on from ML792604.1 coordinate 45,864, forward strand.
TATAGATGGATAACTTAGGAAACATAGACTCAAGACTAGACATTGACAAACGTTTGTGACACAGGAGGCATCGAAAAACTATCCATAAAGACTGGAAGAATAAACAGTCAAATGAGTAAGATGTTAGGATCTGATCCTAACACCTCTCCATGGGTCATTAGTTAGTAGGATATGTTTTCTATTTAATAAAGGCCAATGCTAGTTAATAAGGCCTAATAAATAAAGAATAATAAGTCAATGTAAGAATACCTAATAGAAGTTTCCACTTCTAAAAAGATCTTCCTCTAGAAGTTTCCTTAGAAGGTAGAATTAGTATAAATAAGAGTAGGAGGCATTGGATATCTTATCTTGGAGATTATTGTAATAGAGCTCTGCTCTACTGGAGGTTTCCCCCTCGAAGAGGCAAGTGAACATTGCTATCATAATAAATTTTCTCTTCCTGGTGATTATTCTGGTGTTTATTATTATTATTATTTATACTGGGGGAATCGACAATTCACGGTTCTCGTACTCGTGTGACACGTGGTCGATACCCATCCGCTACCACTATAACCCCAGGTGTGCCACATAGACCGCAAGGATGGAGCACAAGTAAATTGGGGTGAGAATCGAACTTGAGACCTCCTTTACATATTTCTTTCCATTTACACAACACTTTCCAATCGGTCTACACCCTTGCGGGCATGATTATTCTGGTGTTATTATGGTGTTCTTCTGTTATTTTTCTGGATATATCATTATTATTTTTTCATTTCCTGCTAGATATTTTCAGTTCTGCATAATATATTGTATCAGAAATATTGCAAGTGGTATCAGAGCTCTTTCCAGGGAAAGACTTGTGAGCTAAATTTTTTCAGGGTAGAGACGTATTCCAACATCTTTAATCTACAAAGATCTTTCATTACACGCATAAACCTGTGGTCAGGGAGTCATACATGTAGGAAATACAAGTGTTTCTTGAGCGCACATCTATTGGCCACCCTTGTAACCCCTGTTGGTACCCCTTTGAGTGGTAGTGCATCAAACAACACCTATATACAGATCGATCTAGGCATCTTGAATCCCTCCGTAGATAAACCGATTGGGCACCTGACTGTTATAGTGTCATTGAGAACAACAATGGGGAAGCAACTCTCTAGTAACTTGGTAGTGAGGTAGTATGTCTAAGGGTACGATCTAGACTCCTTAGTTGGTTCCCTAAGATATTGGGCCGAGTACTACTGCTACACCCCACATGTATATAAGAGAGCTATAACACAGGGAAACCTCTTGAATGAAGATTCCCTGTAAACCCTAACCCTTGGGAATAGAATAGAGAAAGAAAATGCAATATCTATTACAGTGCAACCTTGTCATTTGCATTGGGGTTGCAAAATTAATACATCTTTTCTCTTGTTAAGAATTTGGGCATTCCGCCTCTACAATATTATTCATCTCGGAGTGTAACTCTGCAGGAGTTAAAAATAAAAATAAAAAAAGTTTGGGCCTGTCAACACCCTTATTTGTGACCTATCCCATTGCATTCCTCTCATCATTCTCATCGTAGTGGTACCATTCAATTTTAAGCCTTTTTTTTCGACGGACCCAAACCCCTCTCGGATGCCTTTCTTGAGACCTCTCCCATTGGATTCCTTTCTTTTTCTTGATCACCCGGGTACCTATCAACTTTAAGCCCATTTTTTCCATCCCAACACCTCCGTTTCTACCTAAGACCTCACCATTCCTACCACTCACTCTCAGTCCCAATAAACCTTGGAGGATCGAATGTCCCACCTGGAACAACAAATTCCTGACAACATGGCTTCCCTCCGCAACAAATTCTCCACAACCCTTGACCAACAAGTCAACAAATTGGTGCAAATATTCAGGGGTAAGAATGTTGAGCCAAACCCAAAAGAAATTCAGTCTTCTCATTATGAACATACTTATTCCTCCCGCTCCCCTTGGGGTTATCCAACTTCTTGGAATAAGGTTCCCAAAGTTTCCATGCATAAATTTGATGGTTCCAACCCAGCCAGGTGGGTTTCTCAAATGGAAAAATATTTCTCCCTTCATGATATTCAAGATGATGAGATAAAACTCCATGTATGGGTTTTGTACTTGGATCAAGAATGTTGGAAGTGGTGGAATTGTCATAAGAATTGTTTTCCATGACCTACCAATCGAAACATATTCTCCAAATCAGCTTGTGCTTGTTTTGATAGGGAATCACAATTTTTGGGCCAACTCACTAAGCTGTGCAAAAATGGATCTGTCACATACTTCATCATGAAATTTGAACAATTGGCTATCCATATAGAAGGATTATCTAATGAATTTTACCTTGAATGTGTTATCAATGGTCTAAAAGAAGCTATCAAGGCTCATGTGAACATGCATCATCCTACTACCTAGTTGCAGGCATGTCAATTGGCCAAGGAAACCGAGACCATTCTCCGGGCGCCATCCCTGAAGGCTCCATTTACCATTATTATGGAAATATTCCCCTACGTATAGGTGAAATTTCCCTTGGATTACAGACCCCTAATACCAAGATAGAAAAACGCAAGTGGACACTAACATCCCTTTGAATTTAGTTTAACTAATCAGAAAGAGAGAGAGGGAGAAAATGTGTAATGTACCTAGTTTCGAAGTTTGTCCTCGTTGCTTCTAATATGAGCTTGATATCCAAAATCCTTAACGCAACTTGATACCTATAATGCAATAGACATCAAAGAGAAACAAATAACTCCTACTATACAATATTAGATCAAACAAATTCATCTACTAAGATTGAAGGAACAATAGACAAGCACATGCAAGAATACACAAGCTTGAAGGAAATAAGCCAAGTATATTAAAATGAGAACCCAAAGAGAATTCTTACAAACATGTATGATGATGAAAAACTCCTCCAAGCTCTCCTCTTCCATACCCTTGCATGAATCCCAAGATCATAAGTTTGATATATGTGTCTGTCTTTCTTCACCTCGGAATGGCCTCCTTTTATAGGCTTGGGAGGCTCAACCACCATGAGTAGATTTGGGGATTAGTTGAGGATATGAATCCTTTAGGTTAGGATATGATACTAGGATAGTTCCATAGGATAGCATTCGATCCAAAACAACCTCATCTCCAAGAGCCGACCTTCAGAAAGAGGTGGGATTCTCCAAATTTTCCTATAACCAAAATCTACGCTCCCCTATAGTTAGAGACAGAGTGTTGATCCTATATCATCACTACCTAAATAAGGTAAAGGGGGCATTGATATATGGGGTATCAGTCCCCTAACATGACCAGGGTGGTGCTACCCTTCAAAAACTCCCCCAAAATGGTCGATTTTTCAAGTAAAAAGTGTGTTTCTGGCCTTGAAATGATGGGTTTTTTACTTGAATATGACTTAGGGATCATGGAAAATGTTATTTGATGGTTTTAATGAGTTAAAACACATATAAATACATATAAAAGTGCATGAGACACTTATTAAGGTGCATACAACACTTGACGACACTTGTGACACTTACTAAGGTGCATACGACACTTTTACGACACTTGAGACACTTAGGGTGAGATACTTAAGTGTGGAATTTTGATGTGTAACAAATTTCCCCCTAAAGTGTGAGGTCAAAAGAGAAACTGATGGCCGAAACACTTTACAATTCTTCAATGCAAGGGTGTGGAGTTGGAGAACCTAGAAGAAGATGCAAACAATCGTCAAATAGTATTAATATAAGTTCCATTTTCGAGTTAGGAATACATATGATCGGAATACGAGATGAATCAAATCATGACTGCCGACCAATACACTACAGATCCATGAAAAATAATGAATAAGGATATTGCCACCAGAGATACAATGTGCATCCATAACTCCATGACATGAATTGATTGTAGCCATGAAAAATACATAGTGGAGCTATGAGTGTTGATTAAGGTTGGTTGTCATTAATGTCAATCCTTGAAGAAATTCCCGTAGCAGAAGGTTTGGGTAATGGACCCAAGTTTGTTTGATGTAAATATGACTCATTATTGTCTTTTCATGGTTGATAAGAAGTAAATATGAATGAAATCCAAAGTGGTCCCCTAATGGTGAAAGCCCTCATGGGAAGATGCTTTGTGGAGTGAGAGAACCCATTCTTATTTGAGCAATAATGAGATGAAGGACAATGAATTTTTTAGCGAAACTATCCTAGATGGATAGTTCTTGTCATGCCATTTCTGGTGGTATGTGGAACGTCACATAACTCCTCACGGTTAGAGATTTATGACCATGTGAAGTTGGAGAACCCCTCATAAGTCTTATAGAATCCCCCAAGGGTAAAAGTGCTTTGCAAAAGAAATTATTTTAAATGAAGAATCCCTAAAATAAGGAAAGTGTAAGGCTACATGAAGATATAAATAAGAGGCAAAGCTCACTCATTATACACACACTTGTACATATTGTATATCTAGTTTCTTGTGTAAACCTTCTTGTAAATACTTGTGGATACATCTGAAGTGGCGAAAATCTGAGGTAGCATGAAGGGTTGACGACGAAATTATCGAAATTACAACAAAACCCTATTTTCTTAGGTGTACGTGTGTTGTCCGTGTACAAGGTGCGTACATGTTGAGTTATACGCGGGTTGTCTATGTACAAGGTGTGTACATGCTGAGTTATACGCGGGCTGTCTGTGTACAAGGTATGTACATGTTGGTAAATCCATGGAAACTTGAAGAGATGAAGATGCAGAGGTTCTAGATTCTGAGATCAAGCTCCCAAGAAGGTCTAAAGTGCTCAGATACATCAAATCCATCCATTGGTTCAAAAGAGATTGTATTTGTGTAGTGGTTGATGTATTGAGAAGTTGAATATCAAAAATGGTTTGATGACTAAGATAATGTGAGGGATATTATACTTGTTCATGATTACACATACCTATGACTAGAGAGAGACATAATTTCCTTGAGTAAAGGTTATGTATGAGGATGCATGCACAGGATATAGTTACTGACGCAGACGAGGTGTCGCACATGCATACCCCGTAGGGTCTCTGCACACACCTCCCACTCACAGGATCGTTCAATTCCTCATATGAGCCGAAGCGGCTCTTTGAATCCCCTGCTAGAATCCTCTTCTAAAACAAACCCGATCCATAGGTCCTTTAACTCCCTTCACGGCCTTTTCGCACTTCACCATGACCTTTCCCCGACTTAATATCGGGGTTCGGGGTTTCGTGCTTCCTGCTACCAAGAGTCACTGTCCTCTCGAATCCTTGATCACCGATGCACCCTTTTCACACGCTAGCCCTCCTGGCTAGGTTCCTAGTCCATATGACCAGAATTCATAAGACCGCGGCCTTATCTTCCTATCGGGATTTCAGGCTTCAAAACCCGATGCGCTCCTTCACAGGCTGGCCCTCCCGGCTCAACTCCCGCTCATATTCCCAATCCCCGTGATCGTGGTCAATCCTCCCATCGGGGTTTTGGGGTTTCCCAGGTCGAGATGCACATGTCCCCTGGACTCTCGATTCTCTGATCCTCGATGTGATTTAACTTCAGCTAGCCCTCCTGACTCAGCTTCGGGTCCATATGACCATTACCTCATGACCACAACCTTACCCCTCGTCGGGGTTTCGGGGTTTGCGATGCCAAAATACATACGCCTACGAGATTAATGACTTCTCAAATCCCGACTCTCCACTGCACTGACAACTGGCTTCCACTATGGCTCTTTCATCAGCATGATGTGTTGACAACTGGCCCCCACTGATCGGGGTATCGCGATTCGCGATTCCAAAGTGCACAAATAACTTGTCACCAGGATCACCGATATCCCGATGAACTAAAAACCAATGGACAACTTCCTTGTCGGGACTTTCCCGATGAGACTGATCTCCTCCACGCATCCCTTCCAGATAGATGGTCTCGATTCCTCCAGGATTTCAAGACTTTCGATGTCCCAATTTTCTTGCCCTCAGGAACTCCGAATTCCCGACGGCCAATATCCTGACTCTCTTCAGATATCTGACACCTATCCCTTTGAACGGATGTCTTAGATTACGTCGGGGTTTTCAACTTGGATTTCCCCGATCTCTTGTCCATGGGAATGTCGATTTCTCGATGCACCTTAGTATCGACGGCGCTCGATCTCCGCCACGTGTCTCTGCTAACGGACGGTCCAGATCACTCCAGTGTTTCGAGACTTGTAATGTCCCAATTCTCACGGCCTCGAGAATCCTGATTTCCTGAGTGCCGATATCCCAATGGCTCCACCTCGTACAACTCCTACCCAATCTGACGGCTGTCGGGTGTTTTTCCCAGATCTGACGGCTCAGATCACTTCTTCTGCGCGCCTACTCCAGAGGCTAAATTTTGGTCATCTCCTCCCGATCCAACGACTGACGGGATTTCTGCTCTAGATCTGACAGTTCAGATCCATCCTTCTTCTGCGCTCCTCCAACTACTAAACTCTGCGTGCCTTCTCTCAATCCAATGGTTTACGGGATTTCTGAGTGAGATCCGATGGCTGATGGTCTCCTCCTTCTGTAGGCTCCTCCTGAGATCCTTCTGGATGTAGAAATCAACGGTCCAGATCTCTCTCCTCTGTCGATCCAATGGCTGCTGAGCTCTCCTGAGCTTCCTATGCACTTTCTCCCCGACTTAGAAGAATTTCCAAGTTCTCAAAGGCCTCCAACCTTTGTTCTCTTCTCTCTCTCTCTGCGAGCTCCTTCACCTTGAGCTTCACTACGCGTATACAATTCTGACCCTCCTAAACTTTGGGTACTCTGAACCCCTCCAAAGAGTTCCTATCTGCACACAGACTCAAATGCCCACTTGGCAGAGTGTTTTCTTCCATAGAACGTTCAACAGTTATATCTTCTTCTCCTGTGCACCTATGCACCTGCTCAATGCTCTCCTAGCAGAGCTCTCAGAATCCTCAGTGATTCTGTTTTCTTCTTCCTGAACTTCTCAACATAAGTCCTTCCTCTGTGCACTCCTTGAACTGGCTCAATGCCCTCCTGGCAGAGCTCTTCACATAATCCTCAGTGATTCTTCTTTCTCCCTTCTGAACTCACAACAGATTTCCTCTAACTACACCTTGTACCGGTTCTCAATGCCCACCTGGCAGAGCTCTACAGAATTCACAACAGAATTCTGTCTGCAACTGTGTCTCTCATACACAACCTTGACTCCAAGGTATTCAACAACCTTGAGGTCTTCCTCCTGATTTGTTGACTTTAGTTCATGCGCCTCAACACATCTTTGTCTGACTCCACAGAGTTCAGAAGTGCATCCTCTATGCACGGCTCTCAGAACCCACAACGTTCTGTCACACCCTCCTGGTGTGAAGCCTCAAAGATCTTCCACTCTGAAATCAAACACACTCCTGCAGAATGCATCAACAACCATACATTCACAACACACATAGAGAACACACACAGACATCCATATGAAATAGAACATGTGTAGGAAAAACTACTTCTGTATTCTATTAAAATGGAAAATGCCTGTAATTACAATGGTGTTCTCAAGCTCTCTCTCTGGCTCTTCTCCTACTACCATTACGACTACCCAAAATGAGATACCAAATCTCTTTTACCTGAGGGGGCTCTTTGAGATCTTCCCTCCAAACTACCTACCCTATTCAATTACATTGAATGGGTTGTCTAGTCCAGAATCGGATCTAGATCTCAGCCATACACACATTAAATGCCTATCTTATCTACAGCTTGCGCAAAGACACGACTTCCATGGCTCACCAGCCTAAGCATTTAATTACATTCAATTTCAAATTTGAATGAGGACTGTGCCTCTCTTCAGCTTGAATGCATGTGCTCGATGTGGCTGGCTGGCTGACGTGGAGAGATGCTCCTGCATCAAACTCCTCAGCTGCAAAATCATGAGCTCCTACTCATGCGCTTTCCCTCTAAGCTATTGGAAATCCTCCTGGATCCCATATAAGTCTTTGGATCTTTCCATTTGATCCATCTTCCTGTTGCTGCTGGTGCTTCTACGCTGTTGCTGCTGCTGTTTCCTTTCTGCTTAGCCTCTCCTCGCTGGCAGTTTCTGTTGATTCGATCATCAACTCCATGATCTCTTCGATCACTGCATCCAGCTGCTCCCTTGGCTGGTCCTATTTTTGCAGTCTCCTCAGCTGCAAAAATTTTTGGCACATGAGAAGATCACCATGATCTCCCATGCCTCCTTCATCAGTTTCCAACTTCACCTGTTGGATGTGCACACTCTACACTTTCACCCTTTCTTCCAGGGCTTCTATCTGTTCCCATAGATCAACAAAGAAAATGCTATCTGCCCCTTCTTCCTCTGCTTCTGCAACCTCCCCTGTTACAGTCTTTTCAGCTTCCTGGTTGAAAATATTGAGACATTCCTCAGAATGCTCATCATTCTCTTCTGCTTCCTCTGCTATTAGCTTCAGTGCTACAACTTCCTCAGCTTCCTGGCTGAATTCATTGAGCCATTCCTCAGAACGCTCATTCTCTTCAACTGCTTTTGCTTGTGCAATCTCAAACACCTACTCCAATTCCTCTCTGACAGTCATCGTCCGCTGAGACTATTCTGTTGTTGCACCATCTGCAACACCAATTTCTGCCTCCTCCTGGGCACATGATAGAAATACTCCAATTCCCCCAATCATCAGAATATCATTCTGATCTTCCTCCTCTTTTTTCAGCTGCATCTGTTGATCCAAGTCCATCTGCTCTATCAACTCCCTTGGCTGATCCCAACTCACTTTTGGGTTTATGAGACCCACAAATAGTCTCATCTGCTCATCCCTTCCCACCTGGAAATATGGGATGCTTCCGCTGCCCTCCTGGAAGACTATGAGATCAATCGATCCCATCTTCATCAACACTCCTTGTTGAATTGAACTCTCCTCTGAGTCCATGATACTTTCAGCTAGTCCCGCATTCTCATCTCTGCCCACCTGGCAGTTTAAGATGCTTCCGCTGCCCTCCTGGAAGTCTTCGAGATCCCGCAACGATCTCCTTTCATCACCCAGCTAGCAGTGTGAAATTCCCTGGCTGTCCTCCTGACAGTCCGTGATATCCCGCAGTGATCTCAGCTCGTTTCCCACCTGGCAAACTGGAATTTCCTCTCTGCCCTCCTAGCAGTCCTTGAGATCCTCATCTGATCCCAATTCATCCTCTTCATCATCGAGACCTCTCCCAGTCTCTGGCTCACAGACATAAATCATCTTTTCCTCTGTGGTCCTAAGGTTTTCAGCATACCTCAACCATCTCTTTAACAGCCTGCACTGCCCTTTGACCATCAACTCCTTGACTGACCATTTTGCTTTTGCCTTCTTCATGGGCAATTCACACATCCATCTCATCCTCCTATCCTGCCGCATCCGCAGTTCGAGTTTCTCTATGTCTGCCTTTAATTCATAGAGCTCTTTATCCCTTTCCTTCTCTATTTCTACAAGCCTTTCTGCCTTGCTTTTCTTCCTCCCAGCATGCCTATGGTCTTCAGTAACCATGGTGTTGTCTTTGCCTGCTCTCCCAGCAGTCCTGCTGCTGTCACTCCGCACTAAGAGTTCTACCACCTTCATCACCCTACAGTCCCCCTGACTGTCTTCTCGACTGCTGCCTTCCTACAAACAATCGTCACAGAGCCCTCCAGTGCTCTGTCTTCCTTTACCTTCTCCCTCTTCTTGAAATATACAAATAGAGTTCTAGCTCTGATACCACCTGATGTGTATCAGAGTATTCTCTTCCTCTTCCTGCGTCTTCCTGCCTGAAATATACAAGCAAGGCTCAAGATCTGATACCACCTGACGTAGGCAAGGTGTCACACACGCATACCCCATAGGGTCTCTGCATGCACCTCTCGCTCACAGGATCGTTCAATTCCTCATACAAGCCGAAGTGGCTCTTTAGATCCCCTGCTGGAATCCTCTGCTAAAAGAAACCCGATCCACAGGTCCTTTAACTCCCTTCACGGCCTTTCCGCACTTCACTGTGACCTTTCCCCGACTTAATATTAGGGTTCAAGGTTTCGTGCTTCCTGCTACCGAGAGTCACTGTCCTATCGAATCCTCGATCACCGATGTGCCCTTTTCATGCGCTAGCCCTCCTCGCTAGGTTCCTAGTCCATATGACTAGAATTCATAAGACTGCAGCCTTATCTTCCTATCGGGATTTCAGGCTTCAAAACCCGATGCGCTCCTTCACGGGCTGGCCCTCCCGGCTCAGCTCCCGCTCATATGCCCAATCCCCATGATCGTGGTCAATCATCCCATCGGGGTTTTGGGTTTTCCCAGGTCGAGATGCACATGTCCCCTGGACTCTCGATTCTCCGATCCCCAATGTGCTTTAACTTCAGCTAGCCCTCCTGGCTCAGCTCCGAGTCCACATGACCATTACCCCATGACCACAAACTTACCCCTCATTGGGGTTTTGGGGTTTGCGATGCCAAAATACATATGCCTACAGGATTCCCAACTTCTCAAATCCCGACTCTCCACTGCATTGACAGCTGGCTTCCACTATGGCTCTTTCCTCAGCCTGATGTGTTGACAGCTGGCCCCCACTGATCAGGGTATCGCGATTCGCGATTCCAAAGTGCACAAATAACTTGTCACCGGGATCACCGATATCCCGATGAACTAAACACCGATGGACAACTTCCTTTTCGGGACTTTCCCGATGACACCAATCTCCTCCACGCGTCCCTTCCAGATGGACGGTCTCGATTCCTCTGGGATTTCGATACTTTCGATGTCCCAATTTTCTTGCCCTTAGGAACTCCGAATTCCCGATGGCCAATATCCCGACTCTCTTCGGATCTCTGACACCTGTCCCTCTGAACGGATGGCTCAGATTACGTCAGGGTTTTCAACTTGGATTTCCCCGATCTCTTGTCCACGGGAATGCCGATTTCCCGATGCGCCTCAGTACCGACGGTGCTCGATATCCGCCACATGTCTCTGCTAACGAACGGTCTAGATCACTCCGGTGTTTTGATACTTGTGATGTCTCAATTCTCATGGCCTCGAGAATCCTAATTTCTCGAGTGCCGATATCCCAATGGCTCCACCTCGTACAATTCCTGCCCAATCTGACGGCTGTCGGGTGTTTTTCCCAGATCTGATGGCTCAGATCACTTCTTTTGCGCGCCTACTCCAGAGGCTAGATTCTGGTCATCTCCTCCCGATCCAATGGCTGATGGGATCTCTGCTCCAAATCTGACAGTTCAGGTCCATCCTTCTTCTGCGCTCCTCCGACTGCTAAACTCTGCGTGCCTTCTCCCGATCCAACGGTTTACAGGATTTCTGAGTGAGATCCGACGGCTGACGGTCTCCTCCTTCTGTAGGCTCCTCCTGAGCTCCTTCTGGATGTAGAAATCAACGGTCCAAATCTCTCTCCTCTGTCGATCCAATGGCTTCTGAGCTCTCCTAATCTTCCTACGCACTTTCTCTCTGACTTGGAAGAATTTCCAAGTTCTCAAAGGCCTCCAACCTTTGTTTTCTTCTCTCTCTCTCTGCGAGCTCCTTCACCTTGATCTTCGCTGCGCTTATACAATGCTGAACCTCCTGAACTTTGGGTACTCTGAACCCCTCCAAAGAGTTCCTATCTGCACACAGACTCAAATGCCCACTTTGCAGAGTGTTTTCTTCCACATAACATTCAACAGTTCTGTCTTCTTCTCCTGTGCACCTATGCACCTGCTTGATGCCCTCCTGGAAGAGCTCTTAGAATCCTCAGTGATTCTATTTTCTTCTTCCTGAAATTCTCAACAGAAGTCCTTCCTCTGTGCACTCCTTGCACTGGCTCAATGCCCTCCTGGCAGAGCTCTTCACAGAATCCTCAGTGATTCTTCTTTCTCCCTTCTGAACTCACAACAGAGTTCCTCTAACTACAACTTGTACCGGTGCTCAATGCCCACCTGGTAAAGCTCTACAGAATTCACAGCAGAATTCTGTCTGCAACTGTGTCTCTCATACACATCCTTGCCTCAAGGTATTCAACAACCTTGAGGTCTTCCTCCTAAGTTGTTGACTTCAGTTCTTGTGCCTCAACACATCTTTGTTTGACTTCGCAGAGTTCAGAAGTGCATCCTATATGCACGACTCTTAGAACCCTCAGCGTTCTGTCACACCCTCCTGGTGTGAAGCCTCAAAGATCTTCCACTCTGAAATAAAACACACTCCTGCAGAATGCATCAACAACCATACATTCACAACACACATAGAGAACACACACAGACATCCATATTCCACAGAACATGTGCAGGAAAAACTGCTTCTGTATTCTATTAAAATGGAAAATGCCTGTAATTACAATGGTGTTCTCGAGCTCTCTCTCTGGCTCTTCTCCTACTACCATTATGACTACCCAAAATGAGATACCAGATCTCTTTTACCTGAGGGGGCTCTTCAAGCTCTTCCCTCCAACCTACCTACCCTATTCAATTACATTGAATGGGTTGTCTAGTCCATAATCAGATCTAGATATTAGCCATACACACATTAAATGCCTATCTTATCTACAGCCTGCGCAAAGGCACAGCTTCCACGGCTCACCAGCCTAAGCATTTAATTACATTCAATTTCAAATTTGAATGAGGACTGCGCCTCTCTTTAGCTTGAATGCATGCGCTCGACGTGGCTGGCTGGCTGACGTGGAGAGATGCTCCTGCATCAGTTACAGTCTGGATATAGTGATAGGTTACAGATCTATGTGAAATAAGTTACAAAAGGTTAGAAGTTTTCAAGAAAAGGGAAACCCTGGTTTTCAGAAGGCATACACAGGCTACATAACAGATAGGGTGCGTACATATGCTGTCTGAATAACAGATAGGGTGCGTACATACGCAGGATGCATCACTACAGGTCGCATACATGTTGTATAATTGTAGATACATGTTCAGTTCAGGTACAAATTGATTACAGGGAAGTTGTACAGATTGGATACAGGTCAGTGGTACAGGTTGATACAGTTGTACAACAATATATCTCACAGTGACAGGTTGACAGTGGTTCCATCATTCTACTTCAGGGTGGTAGGACGAGGCAAGAACAGGTGGTTGTAGCTACCTTCCATTTGTAGTTGGAGAACATAAGAGGTTGTAGACTCCTTCTGGTTTTAGCCAGAGAACTGGGGATTTGGAGCTTCCCCCAGGTTGTAGCCTGAGAAACTAGGGGGTTGGAGTTTCCTTCTAGTTGCAGCTGGAAAACAAAGGAAGTTGGTGCTTCCAATGAATGTAATTCTTCAATACATATAAGAAAATTCATTATGTGGTTTTCTCCCGATTTGGGTTTCCATGTAAAATACCAGTGTACTGTGTATGTGTGTGATTGCTCAATTCTTATTGCTCATTATTGGATAATAATTCTACATTGATATAACACTTGGTTTATTTGGATAAAAAGGATTACGATTGTGCTATTACTGATTCACCCCCCACTCTTAGTAATCCAACAAGTGGTATCAAAGCAGGTTCCTTCAGAAATCAGTTTAACCAATGAAAGGTAGATCATGGAAAGTACCAACTTGTATAAAAATGGAATACCACAGTTTGATGGATAGAAGTATGTGTTTTGGAGCATAAGGATGAAGACATATATAAAAGCACAGGGATTTCAAGTTTGGCAATCAATTGTAGATGGATACACATCACCAACAGTTCCACCAACAAATGACAAAGCAATGAAACTCAATGAGAATAATTCTAAAGCTACAAATGCACTTTTGAATGATCTTAGTGATACGGTATTCATCAAAGTTGCACATTGTAAATCCGCTAAAGAGATTTGGGACAAGCTTCGAAATATTTATGAAGGAGATACAAAAGTCAAAGAAGCAAAACTTCAAACTTACAGAGGTCAATTTGAACAACTAAAAATGAAGGAAGATGTGAATATTGTAGCCTACTTATGACGAGTTGATGAAACAATGAATGCAATCGTAGGAATGGGAGAAGAAATTGAAGAATATGTAATTGTTCAAAAGGTACTAAGATCTCTTCCTATGGGATTCAACCCTAATATATCAACACTAGAAGAAATATTAGATCTAAAATCATTAAGCATGGACTAACTGCATGGATGCTTCACAACATATGAAATGAGAACTGAACATAAAAATCCAAATGTAAAAGAAGCAACCTTCAAAGCATCCAAAAGATCAAAGCAAAAGAAGAAGGGACAAGAAGAATATAGCAGCAACAACAACGTCTCGGAAGATGATGAAGAAGTGGCCAACTTTTTCAATAGATTGAACAAGGGAACCAACGGTAGGTATAAAGGTAAGCTTCCTTTAATTTGTTTTAATTGTGATGGTATTAGTCATTTTGCTAACAAATGTCCTCATAAGAAAAAGAGAAATGATGAAGGTTACTCAAAAGCCAAAAACAGATATAAAGGAAAAAAAACTACAAAGAAATATTTCAAGAAAATATTATGCATCAAAGAAGACATCTCATCATCAGATGAAGATGAAATCAGTGACAGTGAGACAAGAAGAGTTCTATTCATGGCAGTAAAAGATTCTGACAAAGAAGACTACGAAGAAGAATATGAAGAAGCCGAAGAAGGATATGAAGAAGTCAAAGACGAAATTGAAGAGGCAAAATTTGACTATCGAGAAGAATTAATGTGTGCCATAGAAGTTATCAGAAGAGAAAAGAAGAAAAACAAGAAACTACAAGCAGAACTAGACAAGAAAAAGGACACTCGAGAACTAGAACAAATGATCACAAAATTGAAGGTTCAAATAGAAGAAGATATAATAATTGAAGAAGCACTCAAAGAACAACTAGAAGAAAGGGACAAGATCATTGGAAGCTTGGAAGCAGAGATTGTTACACTAAGAAAGGATATTCAAAAGAAAAATATGCAGAATAGCTCAAAAGTTCTGGATGACATTATCAACAGTAAAAAATCTCATCTTGACAAGTCTGGACTTGGATACAATCAGACAGAAAAGGGGTCAAGCTCCAAAACAACATATCAAGAAACAAATCCAAAAAGATATGCAGAAACAATCAAAGGGGATAGGAAGATATACAAGGAAGATTACAGGGAGACTCCTCCACTGAGAAGATTCAGATTTTAGAATCAACAACAGACAGATAGGCCTCAAGAAGAAGAAGAAGGATTCATAAGAGCACCTCCTTTCAGAAGATCTTCAACTCCCAAGTATCAAACTATATGTTTTGGTTTATGTTATGCATGCAATAATTTTGGATATAAAGCTATGAATTGCAGAGCTAATAACATGAACAATAACAAATTTGAGAGTCATACACAAAGGGGTTATTCAAGAAGACCTAGTGAAACACAAAGAAGAAGTTATAACATGTTTGAATCTTTGAGCACTGAAGTGGAATGTTACAAATGTAACAATTTTGGACACATGGCCAAATATTGTAGAATGGCAGTCCCTCCTAAAGAACCTCAACAAAATAACAACAATCATAGATAAGAACCTCATAAAACGACATGGATAAGAAAGCATGATCAGTATAGAAATGAAGAATGCACAGTATCTCTACAAGATAAGAAAAAGAAACACAGTTGGTATGTTGACAGTGAGTGTTCAAAACACATGACAGGTGATAGAGACAAATTTCTTACATTGCGAAAGGAAAGAAATGGATCAGTCTCCTCTAGAAATGATAATTCAACCAAAATCATTGGAGAAGGCACAGTCTGAATTGGGAACAAGAATAAAAAGGCACAAAATGTTCTACTGGTAGAAGATATGAAACATAATCTTCTAAGTGTGAGTCAAGTGTGCGACCAAGGTCATAAAGTTACTTTCGATTCACAAAAGTGTGAGATAAGAAGAGAAGGTTCAGGGAAATTGGTCGGTACAACTGCTAGAACTTCAAACAACATATATGTGTTAAGTGAAATTGGAAATGAAAAGTGTTTTCTAGGAAAGGAAGAAGAAAGTTGGCTACGACACAGAAGAATGGGTCACATGCATTTTGATAACCTTGTCAAAGTCAGCAAAAGAGAATCAGTCAGAGAAATTCCCTAGATCACGAAACCAACCAACACTTTATGCAAGCATTGACAACAAGGAAAACAAACAAAGACCAGGTTCAAATCAAAGGAATACTCAACAACAAGACGATTGGAAATTGTGCATACTGATCTAGTTGGACCAACTACAACAAAGGGATTAAAAGGTAAGATATACTTTATGTTATTAATTGATGATTATACAAGAATGACTGCAGTTTTCTTTCTCAAGAACAAGTTAGAAGCTTTTGAAAACTTCAAGATGTACAAGGAAATGGTTGAAAATGAGATGGATTCAAGAATCAAATGCTTGAGATATGTTAATGGAGGAGAGTTCACTTCAAACGAATTTATGGACTACTGCAGCAGTCATGGAATAAAAAGGAAATTCTTCATTACTAGGACACCTCAACATAATGGAGTTGTTGAAAGAAAGAACAAGACAGTACAGGAAATGGCTCGAACAATGCTAATGGATTTCAAATTGACAGATATATTTTGGACACAGGCGGTGCATACAACAATTCACATTCAAAATAGAGTAATGCTCAGAAACAACACTGATAAAACTCCCTACGAGCTATGGAAAGGAAGACCAACAAATGTGAAGCACTTCAAAGTTTTTGGAAGCAAATGCCTCATCAAAAGAGAAGATGGCATAATGGGAAAGTTTGACTCTCGTGTGGAAAAAGGAGTAGTTGTTGGTTACTCAAGTACAAGGAAAACATACAAGTGTTACAATCTAATATTGAACAAAGTTTTGGAAAGCATCAACGTAACAATTGATGAAACAGGTAGACTAGAATCAAAGGAAGAAGAAAACAAATCAATGGAACAACTTTTCAAAGAAGAATCAAAAGATGAAGTAGAAGAGTAAGATGAAGAGAATCTGACAGAAACAGAAGAGAAAGTTCAACAAGTATATCTAAAGACACCTAGCAAAAAAGTACATAAGAATCATCCTTCAGATCAGATTATTGGAAATAAAGATGCAGGAGTTGAGACTAGAAGAAAAATCCGTTCACTAGAACAAACACACCTAGCACTCTTATCTACAATTGAACCAAACTGTTTTGAAGAAGCCAACAAGGATGAATTTTGGAATAAGGCCATGGATGAATAATTGGATCAAATAGAGAAAAATGACACTTGGGAATTGGTTCTAAGACCAAAGAATAAGAATGTGATCGACATAAAATGGGTTTTCAGGAATAAATTAAATGAAGATGGACAAGTTGCAAGGAACAAAACTATATTGGTATGTAAAGTATATGTACAGATTGAAGGAATCGACTTTGAAGAGACATTTGCCCTAGTTGCTAGAATGGAAGCAATCCTTTTGATTTTAGCCTATGCATGCTCCAAAAATGTTAAAGTATATCAGATGGACGTAAAATCATGTTTTCTGAATGGGGAACTTGAAGAAGAAGTCTACATTGAACAATCAGAAGTATTTCAGTTGTCAAAGAACACATATTATGTGTGCAAATTAAAGAAGGCCTTGTATGGTCTAAAACATGAGCCTAGAGCATGGTACTCTAGACTGGATAAGTATTTGTAGTAGGTAGAGTTCAGAAAAGGAAGTGCAGACATCAACCTCTACATAAAGGTAAGTCAAGGTAATATTTTATTTATTGAAGTTTATGTTGATGATATTATTTTTGGTAGTGATGATGACAGGTTAAGCCAGAAATTTGCAAAAGATATGCATAATGAATTTGAAATGGAATTACTTGGAGAACTATCCTTTTTTTTGGGACTTCAGATACGTCAAAGAAACCAAGGAATATTTATTTCTCAAACCAAGTATATCAAAGAAATGCTAAAGAGGTTCGGAATGGAAGATTGAAAACCAGTTATCACTCCAATGCAAACCAGTTGCAAATTGAGCAAAGATGATGATTCAGAGTCTATAGATCAAAGGTAATACAGGTCAATGATTGGCATCCTACTATATGTGACAACATCCAGACCATATGTAATGCAGGCAGTTGTACAGGTGGCACGATTTCAAGCAGCACCAAAGGAGTCACATGTGTTAGCAGTGAAGAGGATTTTCAGATATCTCAAACGAACATAAGAGTTTGGATTATGGTATCCAAAAGGAAAGCATCTATCACTTATTGCCTACACATATGCAAATTGGGTAGGTTGTATTGATGACCGACGAAGCACCAATGGAGAAACATTCTACTTGGGTGAGTGTTTAGTATCATGGCTAAGCAAGAAACAATCATCAATATCTTTATCTACAATTGAGATAGAGTATATTGCAGCAACATCATGTTATACACAGGTTCTTTGGATGAAACAAACTCTGACAGATATACAAGATGAGTATGATGAGCCCATTCCAATCTATTTTGATAATACAAGCACCATCAGTATCTCGAAGAGCCCGGTGATGCACTCCAAGACGAAGCACATTCCAATCAAGTATCACTTTCTACGGGAGTAGGTTGCAGAAAAGAACATCAGAGTTGAGTATGTGGGCACAAAAGAACAAGTGGTAGGAATCTTCACAAAACCACTTCCACGGGAATCCTTTGAATATCTTTGCCAAAGACTTGGAGTTATTTCTGCTCCAAAATGAATGCAATTTGAATGATTATCTTATATGTATTAGATTTACATGAGGAAGCACCATAAGAGGATAATTCAGTCAGGGGGAGAAACCCCAGATGGAAAGATACCTCTTCCATTGATGAAAAAGGGGGAGAGATTTATCAGATGCAGAGGACAGAGGCATGGTTCTAGGGGGAGTAGATTTATCAGATACAGAGGACAAAGGCATGGTTCTAGGGGGAGCATAGTGATATGATTTCAGTATTGCATCAGAGTGTTTCCATCAATTCCAAAGGGGGATATTGTTGATTAAGGTTGGTTGTCATTGATGTCAACCCTTGAATAAAGCCCCGTAGCACAAGGTTTGGGTAATGGACCCAAGTTTGTTTGATGTAAATATGACTCATTATTGTCTTGTCATGGTTGATAAGAAGTTAAAATGGATGAACTCCAAAGTGGTCCCCTTATGGTGAAAGACCTCATGGGAAGATGCTTTCCAGAGTGAGAGAACCCATGCTTATTTGAGGAATAATGAGATGAAGGACAATGAATTTGTCAGTGAAACTATCCTAGATGGATAGTGCTTGTCATGTCATTTATAGTGGTATGTGGAATGTCACATCTCCTCACGGTTAGAGAGTTATGACCATATGAAGTTGGAGAACCACTCATAAGTCTTATAGAATCCCCCAAGGGTCAAAGTGCTTTGCAAAAGAAATTATTTTAAATTAAGAAGCCCTAAAATAAGGAAAGTGTAAGGCTACATGAATATATAAATAAGAGGCAAAGCTCACTCATTATACACACACTTGTACATATTGTATATCTATTTTCTTGTGTAAATCTTCTTGTAAATACTTGTGGATACATCTGAAGTGGAGAATTTCTGAGGTAGCACGAAGGGTTGACGACGAAATTCTCATAATTACAACAAAACCCTATTTTCTTAGGTGTACGCGGGTTTTCTGTGTACAAGGTGCGTACATGTTGAGTTATACGCAGGCTGTTTGTGTACAAGGTGCATACATGCTGAGTTATACGCGGGATGTCTGTGTACAAGGTGCGTACATGTTGGTAAATCCATGGAAACTTGAAGAGATGAAGATGCAGAGGTTCTAGATTCTGAGATCAAGCTCCTAGGAAGGTCTAAAGTGCTCAGATACATCAGATCCATCCATTGGTTCAAAATAGCTTGTATTTGTGTAGTGGTTGATGTATTGAGAAGTTGAATATCAGAAAGGGTTTGATGACTAAGATCATGTGAGGGATATTATACTTGTTCATGATTACACATACCTATGACTAGAGAGAGACATACTTTCCTTGAGTAAAGGTTATGTATGAGGATGCATGCACATGATACAGTTACAGTCTGGATACAATGACAAGTTACAGATATATGTGAAAGAAATTACAGAAGGTAAGAAGTTTTCAAGAAAAGGGAAACCCTAGTTTCTAGAATGCATACACAGGCTTCATAATAGATAGGGCACGTACATACACTGGATGCATAACAGATAGGGAACATACATATGCGGGATGCATCACTACAAGTCGCGTACATGTTGTATATTTGTAGATACATGTTCAGTTCAGGTGCAGATTGATTACAGGGAAGTTGTACAGATCGGATATAGTTCAATGGTATAGGTTGATACAATTGTACAACAATATATCTCACAGTGACAGGTTGACAGTGGTTCTATCATTCTACTTCAGGGTGGAAGGACAGGGCAAATATAGGTTGTTTTAGTCACCTTCTGGTTGTATCATGAGAACATAGGAGGTTGTAGCCTCCTTCTGGTTGTAGCCAAAGAACTGGGGAGTTGGAGCTTCCCTCAGGTTGTAGCTTGAGAAAATAGGGGGTTAGAGTGTCCTTCCAGTTGCAGCTGGAAAACAAAGTAAGTTGGTGCTTTCAATGAATGTAATTCTTCAAGAAATATAAGAAAAATCATTCAGTGGTTTTCTCTCGATTTGGGTTTCCACATAAAATACCGGTGTACTGTGTATGTGTGTGATTGTTCATTTCTTATTGCTCATTATTGGATAATAATTCTACATTGATATAACACTTGGTTTATTTGGATAAAAAGGATTACGATTGCACTATTGTTGATTCACCCCCCCTCTCAGTAATCCAATAATCAGATGATAAAACATAGCCACAAGCCAATGCAATGTGGATCTATGTGACAATATATATATATATATATATATTCCTAGGCTATGAAGGAG
>ML792604.1:66779-87522 GCA_009831015.1 Picea engelmannii
TGTTGTCGAACATGGTAGAAACCACTTGATTACCGATCATTGAGGTAAACCATTAACAAGTACTACAAGGGAAATCACCAATGATGTCAATGACTCCTAAGGTACCCTAGTACATTTCGACGAATGTGAATAAATGAGCTGAGGTCGAACATTCGTGGAATCATCCGATTAGAGGTCAATGATGTAAACCTACTGTCGAAAGTGAGGAGGCCTGCTATTGAGGCATGCAGGTCCCAAGGTACTAAATGGTTTCTAATTCTAATTCCAAAATGATGTGTTGAAGTCGACAGGAAAATCCTCATCGAAGGAGGGCCTTCATGTATCCCCGATCATTGACATGAAACTAACACAAGAAAGTGAGGTAAGATGGTGAATCTAGTGAGTATGGAGTGACACAGGAAATGGAAACTGGAAATACTGCAGATGGATGGTTTGAAGTGAAATTTCCCTTGAACATGATAAGGCATGAAAATTGACTTGGTAGCATTGACTTGACGAGTACAAAGAATGTAATGTGATGACAATAAGAGTGCTCTTCGATTGGACAAAAAAATATGGAGACACATGGAATTGGTATGACCTAGAGACAAGCCGATTACCCAACTGTAAGATGAGACACAAACATGTGCCATGTTCAAGGGAGACAATAACTGCCATAAAGGATTCCCAAAAAATTGACCCACTTTCTTCAATTCCCCCCCCACCCAGATAGATGAGTACCTCTTTTTCATTTAACAATCTCGAGGAGGGTAACACATGATCTATATAACTCACCTTCGGTAAGTTCCTCTTCTTTTATTTAACAAATTAGAAAAAGTAAGGGTTTGTTCCCATATGGGTCCTTCAATGTGTAGTTTAGTGAGTCTAGAGAAGGAAAACTTAGTGGTTTTAATGTTTAGAGAGTTTGAAAATAACTTAAAGGCGAATCCATGGATGAATTTTTGGTAAATTTAGTCTCCCAAGCCCGAAAAAAGTGTAAAAAAATATAGGGGAGAAATCTTCTAATCATTCTTGATTAGAATGTTCCTTTTTTGTAACTAGGCTCGTGAGGCAAAAAAAGAGATAAAATATCACTCAAAAGATGACCTTTTAAACCTTTTAATGAGTGTGAAAGGAAGCAAGATCACTCAACAATATTTTCATGTTTAGAAAGTTTGAAAAGAGCTTAAAGAAAACTCCATGGGGTTCCTTTTTCATATAACCTTTATGAGTTCAAAAAAGTGATAAAAGTTTACTCGATCACATTCTCATGTATTCACGAGCACGAGAAAGAACAAATACTAAGCTCAGAATTGGTTTCATTTTTAGAAAATCTTGAAACAAATTAAACTATGCTTGTAATTTCCCATCGTAATTTCCAAAGGTTTTGAGGGGTACCCATGGATGATTGGTACTCTGACCCCAGCTTGAAAAGCTAGAACCTTAACTCTAGAATGATAGTCAAATGCCGGAGACATGTCCCCACAAGATTAATTTCATTCGTCGACACTTATATTGTCACCGATTTCTGTATCGGATGGAGGCAAAAAGGTCAACTGACAAAGGTAGATGAAATGAAGGTTCAAATGCGAGACCTAACAAAATACTTGACTTGAGATCTATGAGATCTAGCCAAAGACTCGACTCGATATCTACGAGATCTAGTGAAAAGACTCTACTTGATAGGAGAGGTGACTTTTTGATTTTTTAATGAGCTTGACACATGAAAAGAACTATTCTCATGGTTCTGGGTTCAATCCCCAGATTTCTTTTCATTTTTTAACGAGCTTGCTATAGAGAGGAAAACTATGCTTGTAGCTTTTGTTTCATTTTTTAACGAGCTTTCCACATAGAAAAAAAAATTTGCTCAAAACCTCTGTTTCATTTTTTAACGAGCTTGCAACAGAGAAGAAAAATTGTGCTCAAAACCTCTCCTTGATCATGGATTCCAAGAGGACAAGGCTCTGGAAGGAATACATATCAAGGGAAAAACATCAGCCATAGCTTCCATTAGATCTTTGCTATATGGAAGAAAAATACTCTGGAAGGAATACATGTTGATGACCTCGATAAGGGTAGGGATATCTGTCTCTAATATCCCTATCGAATATATGACCATGCCAACTACTAGATATAAGTCAGGAGAAGGGATATATTCCCTCTCATGCAGGGTTGAAATCATGGGGCAGGTCATTACATAATTGGCCTGCGTTGGGATGGACATCGCTAGAATGTAGGGACTTTTTGGGGAAGGAAGATGGTTGACCATCAGATGAGGGTCAATGGATGAAAGTTGGTCAATCATTACTATTTTTCCATTGTGAGGGAAACATATCACTCGAAAGAGAGTGGACACAAAATCTCTCATAACATAGACATAGTCTCACCCGAGGAGCAAGTTAAAGTCCAAGGGGTCGTGAACTACCATAACATCGACGTAGGCAATTTTTCCTCCCAAATTAACCTAAAATAGAGGAAGGATTCCTAAAGGTTGACTAACTCTTTTGTCAAAGGTCAACAAATTTTGAGTCACAGGCGCAAGATGCACAGAACCAAAATCTTTCCAAGCATTCGCGAATACGATGTTAACAGAAGCACCTTTGTCTATTATAGTGTTAGGAATATTCCTATCACAAACCTTTACGGTGATTTGGAAAGGAACGTAAGAAGGAAGATGAGGTTCTTTCAAATGATTCCAATTAATAAAAATCATTTGATTGCTTGAAGGGGGTGCCATCGGGACGGGAGGAGTGCCCCCTTGTCTGGGTGAATCAATATTAACAAAGTAGACCTAAACAAAATCCTCACTTTTTGAATGAGGAGTGGGATTGACTGATGATAGAACTAGATCGACCACTTTGGTTGCACTCTTAAAGGGAGGAGTGGGATTGATCGATGATAGAACTGGATCAATCAATTTGGCACTCTTCAGATGAAGAGTGGGGATGATCGATGATGAAACTAGATCAATCACTAGGGTTTCACTTTTTATATGAATAGTCGGGTTGATCGATGATGGAACTGGATCAACTACTTGGGTTAGTGGTTCAACCGAGGATGAAACCAGATTGACCACCCGATCAACGAGACTGACTGGGGATGGAACTAGATTGACCAGCCTATCAACTAATGACGTTTTGGGAGAGATATTATGGATCAATCAATTTGGAACTCTTCAGATGAAGAGTGGGGATGATCGATGACGAAACTAGATCAATCACTAGGGTTTCACTTTTTACATGAATAGTCAGGTTGATCGATGATGGAACCAGATCAACTACTTGGGTTATTGGTTCAACCGAGGATGAAACCAGATTGACCACCCGATCAACGATATTGACCGGGGATGGAACTAGATTGACCAACCTATCAACTAATGACGTTTTGGGAGAGATATTATGATAACCAGTTGAAAGTTGAATATTTTCTAAAAGATAAAAAGTCTCATCCATACGAGGGAAAAGGTAAGAGTAATGATCACCTTCGCATAACATAAAAGGAAGTTTGAAATTTCTATTCTTCTTACCAAACTTAACATCACTAGTTGATAGGGTGCTACTAGCATGTTCAGCAGGAGATGATGACATGGAAGACCACATTTATAAGACCTTGGGGAGACCATGGAAATCCCTCAGAAAGTGGTCACCCTTACAAATATTGCAAGGGAATTTGGGTTTAGGATTCTTCGTTCTAGACTTGTCGACTTTGTCAACACTCCCAATACAATTAACAATAGTTGGTTGCTCAAATCCAACATGACCTGATGCAGTTGGAGGCTTGGTCTCTTTCTGATTCTTCTTCTTCTTCCCCTTCTATTTCTCCTTCTTCTTATCAACTTGGATACTTTCTTTAGAGATTTCACTAGGAGAAGAAGGAGAAAGGGAAGGAGACCTGATGAGTGAAGAAGGAGAAAGGTTGACATGAGGTTGATTTGTGGGTGGTGTGCTTAAATTCAAGGTAGTAGGTGCATTCAAAGCACTGGGAAAAATTGAGATCACTAGAGTGGGGATCAACCAAACTGGTAACCCAATGGTGAGTCCCAGAAGACTTTGTGTGGTAATGCACATAGGACCAACATTTCAAAAATAAGGAAAGGAGAAAGGTTCCTTGGGAAAAGGGGTTCCTTCGTTGGTACTCCTAGGAATTGATGCAATGACTCGACCTAAGTTCCACTAAGGAAAACAAACAACACACTCTACAAATCTAAGAAGAAAACAATCAAACAAACCTTCCGAGAATGAAACCACTAGTTGGTGATGAAATCAAAAATCATGAGATCAATATAGGAAGGGGCTAGGATAGAGCGGGTGGATCAGTTATGTTGGTGACCTTCTTAACATACTTACACCTTGGTACAAGTTCCCACACATTTTTACCCATGGATGTACCCTCCAAGGAGCCCAAGTGAGTTTGACCAACATCTAAGCCAGACATAACGAAGACTCCTCTTCACCATCACCTTATGTATCAAACCTATAGATATATTCCACTAAGGTTACCAACTTGCAGTCAGCCTCCAAGAAGGTACAATCGACAAATGGGAAGTGACGTATGGGAAGGATAAAATGCCCGAAATTCTTCAAGAGAACTGAAGACAAGTGGACCATAATACTACCGAGAACCTCGAATGGATTCAGGATTCATGAAGCTCCAATACCAAATGAAACCAGTCGTTTATCAGAAAAAAACCCCAATATACGATCTTTCCACTACATGGGTTAAGATTCAGAGGGGAAATATCTGTTTCTCTCCCACACACAAACTCATGTTTAACCCCTGCGTGAGAGGGGGATCCTGACCATGCTTATATGAACAATTGGATTTAACGCTCCCTAGCACAAGATTTTATGTTTTTCTGATGGATTTGGAAAGTTATCCTCACAACCTATTCCAAATCCCTACACTTTAAGCTAATGTAGGTTCTCTACAAGATAATATAAAAGTGTCTGATCAATTTTATAAGCACTTCATTTTATGGCTGTTGTTTACTCAAGGGTGGGAAAGTGAAACTTATGATGTTTTAGACTTGGCTCCAAAAGAATGCAGAATAATGAGATGAAAATATTTTTCTTCACTGAATCCTACATACGGGATGGAGAAGAGGTTCAACTTTCTTAAAAAAAAAACCAATTCCCAAATGCAATCTACTAAACTACCCAAAAGCAAGAACAAAATTATATTCTTTATTTGATTTTAAAAGAAAGCAAATGCAAATCCTTTAATGCTTCATTACTTTCAATCAAAATGAAAGAGTCGGATGTAGATACAAAAGACACGAAGCGGAAAGATTTCAAACAAATAATGCACTCAAAGGATAATGAGAACTAAAAGAAACAAGTATGATAACTTGTTCAATCAAGAAATAAAAGATGCAAAAGAGAAAGAATATAAACACTCACGAAAATCCTCAAATGAAGAGCAACAAGAAACATGAATAAAGATAGCTTGTCATAAGATTCCTAATCATCCAAAAAAGAGAGATGTTTCAAATGAAGACAAGAATACTCAATACCAGGAAACCTTTGCAAACCTTATTTGATGAACATTCCTAAACAGTCAAGCAATCTAAAATCTTTATGAGATGAAGATCAAATAAACTCAAAAGGAAAAAAGAACCAAGGGATCATGTTAACCCAAGGGGACCAAAACTAAGAGAAATTTTTCAAACTCAAAGGATAAACATAAATGAGTGATAAATGCCCAAATCTTAGCAAAACAATGTTAAGAGTATTCAAAGGTCTCTGAGAAAAAATCCCCTTAGGATTAGACTGAGAAAAAGTTAGTAGAAAGGGGTAGAAAAACCTAGAAAAGAAGATCAATTTTCCTATTTCCAAAGGGAAATATTGCTACAATGCTATGGTATACACTATAGGGGATATTTGATCCTATATCAACTCTCCGGTGTACATTGTAGAGGAGCGTTTCCCTTCCCAAAAACTTAGAAAAAAGGATAAAAACTCAAAAAAAATTGCTAAAGACTTTGTGAAATATTCAATGAAGAAGAGAGAAAGGGAAGTAGATCATAAACAAACAAAAAATAAGATATGAAGTTGGGAAAAATCTCAAATGATCCAAGGAAATACAAGTCAATGTCCTTCCCCAGTGGAGTCGCCAATTTCTGTTACAGAAATATTTCCCTGCGGGCAGGTGAACTTTCCCTCGGATTACAGACCCCTAATACCAAGACAGAAAAACACAGGTGGACACTAACAACCCTTTGAATTTAGTTTAATGAATAAAAAAGAGAGAGAGGGAGATAAGGTGTGTGTTACACAATATTTCCATCACCCCTATGACCATTAATGTTGTGAACATGTTGGCACAGGGGTAGAACCAGGGTTCAATGCTTCAACAACGCACCAACAAAACCCTAACTACCGACCCTTTCGGTAACATCTGTGAAGTAGATGAAGTCTCACTCAAGGTAGAGGCAGGGGTGGTTGTAGGAATCATGTGTCTATGACCTAGATGTGACACAGATCTATGATCACACTACTTAATAGAGCACTTAGCAGTTAACTTTCATTAGTATTTAACCCTTATTCACATCGCAGGTCCAAACCCTAATTACAGAACAACACAGTATTCAACAAGATCTAACACATCCAAGCACTTAGCATATATAAATATATCATATCTAACATTCATTCACATCACTAAGCACTAAGATACTATATCAGATGCATCTAACAAATATTACTACAATAAGCATAAATCACATCAATAACATAACAACCATAATGCACAAAGCAACCACAACACATGATATATGTGGTTCACCTGAGTGTGGGGATACATCCACCAACTCTTCTTCTTCTTTATTGTATTTTTTCAATCTTCTTACATGCACAGAGCCACAAAACCAACTCCACATGGGACATGAGATCTGCATGCACCTCGCCAGATCCTCCTTCCCCGAGCTAGGTTCAACACAGAGCATTCTTACAATCACTTGCACTTAGCTCTGCAAGTTCTCAACACAAAGTATGCATAAAGAAATCACAATTATTCACACTTAGCACGACACATATGTCACTCTATCACATAGCACCTCCTACTACATTGCCTAGCTATCTATTTATACATTAAAAAATGGGCCTAAACATGGGTAAACCCATGGGCCGACATCCCATACCCGTTACATAAAACCTAAACCCAAAAATCCCTGAAAAGGGGGCGAGATCCCGAGATCTTCGCTTCGCCTTGTGCTCCGCCTTCGAACAGCCTGTCGAAGTCCCAAAAATGGTCAAACATGAACAAGGTTATCCAAAACTTGGCCAAGGGATAATAGGCCCCCAACACTCATCTGTGACTCATATCGAGTCACTCTGATATGGGTAGCTCTGTCTCAAAGGCCTCGAGCTTGGCTCAAGCTACCTCAACCTATTGCTTCACTAGGGCCTCCTGCTCGATGAACTCCTGAATAGTTTTTTTAGTCATAGGTCCTTCCAAGCACTGTTCTATTGTGGTGACCACTTATTCTATCTTTGCACCTCATCCTTCAATCTCCTAAAAAAGTGTACAAGCTTCATCCTGCACTGGCTGGATCTTCTGAGTCACTTCCATGACTTTACTTTGAATGGCATGGACCTACTGCTGGACCATGCACTATTCCTAGGACTATTTCATCCTCTTGATCGCTGATAGAGGCTTCAACTGTGCTTATACTGATGTTGCTTGCTGCTTTTCCTCCTAGAGCTGTGACTCCAGTGTCCTTAGTTCATGATCCTCTACAAGGCGCTCGTAAGTCTTCACACTTCGACTACTAAGATATTTACATTCTAAGGCCAATGCCTTAATTCTCTGGACTGCACTTGGGGAAGTTTCTTCTCTTTGGTCTCGTACTTCCTGCAGAGTGTTTGGCACTACTTGTAACTCCAATTCTACTACTCTTTGTTGGAGTTGTTGAATGGCTTCAGCAAGCTTCCCCACTTGACTCTCCACTGGGTCTTATTCCATCTATTCTAAGCCTGTCACAGAGCGAAGTTCTCTAGTGACTTCTTCTTTAACTCCAATCTGATTGGCGAGAAACTGTTCTTTATCCTTTTGGATCTGCGCTCTATCCTCTACGAACTTTGCCTGGAGGTCGTATTTTTCTTGTTGAGCAACCTAGCATTTCTCTACGGCTTCCTCTTTTGCTTTCTTCAATGCCTCTGTGGCCTACTCTTTTTTTTCCTGGACAAAATGAAATCGAGCTTCGGTTGCATATGCTAGTCTGCACAACTGGGCAGGCTCATCTCCCAACTCAATCCCTTCAGATGATGGAGGTGCAGTAGAAACTGTGTGGCTGGAGTAGAGGGCTTGATGTACCCCTTTCAACTCTGCTTCAATCTGATCATACATGGTTTATTGTTTTGCTTCATTGCATTGTAAAATATTTTATGATGTATCTGATATGGCGACGATAATGAGGTTGATGTCATCTACTATGAGCACAGTCTGCAACTTGGGCTTACTAGCTTTGGACTTCTTCCGCGATGAAGGTTTTGTGGGGGAAATCTTTATTTTATTGGATGTCTTAGAATCATCAATGGGCTCCCTAGGTGGTGTTACTTCGCCCTACTTCTTCTTATCTTCTTCCCCTTTGTCCTCTTCCTTGTCTACTTTGTAACCTCCTCGCCCTCTAGGTGAATCTGAAGCATTCTCTTCTGATGTGCTCTTCATTTCCTATACCTCTTCCTTCTTCTTCCTTTTTCTACTGCTAGGTGCATCATACTCTTCGCGAGGGACCATAAGACTTCTGATGAGGTTAGGTTCAAATAGTTCTGCCTGGTCGACTGGTGAAAGGAACTCTGCAGGCCATTCGTTAGTTATTTCTTCCATTTCCTCCTCTGTGAGATTATAATAATATTAGAGCTCTTCTTTATGTTCGTTTGTGCACATAGTGATATAAATAAAATGTATATCCATGTGGAACTTTGCAAGCATCCTGAACCTGTACAGGGTGTTCGATGTCATACGAGGAAAAGACTCAATATCCCTCTTCAACTGTAAGTAATAGGTGTGGAACACTGCATTTGACTACCATTTCTTAGCCATGTTGCTTGAATACTAGAGCGTAGTGAACTTCACAGCTAAGGGTTCAAATGGATCAATTTCAAGGAAGGTCGCACCTTCTGGCATATCCCAAGCAATGAAGGTGATGAGGATCAACAAGCAACTGAAATGGAACTCATAGCCCTGATCCTGAGCTTCGTGGAAGTCTTGTTCTAACTGGTTGAAAAGGTATCCCACCCAGTTCATTTGTATCCCTTCAATGCATTTTCCCATGAGGACAACAACGAACCCTGTGACCTATGTGGGTCTATTCTTCCTTACTATCTTACCAGCAATCAACTGGCAGGCTAGGCGCATTGCACCATTCTAGATGGAGGCTACCTTGTATCCCCACTTCCTCTTCTCCACATCTTCATAGGTATCTTTGATTCTCTGGGCTAGGGTGCGATTTGTAGCCTTCCCTAGATAAAATTCTTGTGGGTCTGGTCCTTTCATGCTTAATCCGATGATCTGATGGATCATCTCCGGATCTAGGGTGATACATTTATCCAGCCACAGATAACCAACATGGAAGCAATACAACAGGATTTTAACACACGCGTTAACCTCCTGATGCCTTCCAAAGTGGGGTATCTTCATTACATTCAGGATGGTGGACATCGTGATGTCCATGGTCCACGACTGGGGGATTATCTTCGAATTCTTCCCCGTTGTCTTGGTCAATTACTTATGTGGGGCGAGCATGCCATAGTTCTTGCGATCTCCCAAGTTGAAGTCACTGATCTTCAACATCATAATCTGTCCTAACTGTGGTCCAACTACACATATCCCCTTTGGTAGGTACACGGTGATCAAAGTTTAGTTGAAGTCCCTCGGGACACTGTCACGACTAACCATGCCAACCAAAGGTGGGATGTAGTCGGGCATGATGGATGGGATGAGCTTCGTGTTTGCCAAGTCATCATGATTCTTACTCCATTTCTCTGTCCTATCTCTAGAGGGTCCAGATCGACATGTAGTCAATGGGGATGCTTTCACTCCTCTAGTTGATGAGGCTTGTGCTCTTGCGGACAAGACCTTCTCAGCCATTAGGTCTATGAGAATTTCCTCTACGAAATTTTCCACTGCACTGCACTCTTTCAACATACAAGCTTGAGATCGGATATCTCAGGTCGGTGAACAAACACTCAATGTAACAGAACGGGTGGCAAGGTCTCAATAAGCACAACATGATAAAAATGAATTCTCTGCGGGATCAGATACTCACAGTTCACAAAAGTGTTCTCGATGCAACATTTGATGGGATAAATAGACATTGTCGTAACAGATTCCTCCAACGGGTCAAAAATCATTGATTAATGTGATTCCATCTATTATGGCGTGGTCCCAATGGTCCAATGCCGATATTTTCGGCCATAACTGTGTTTCTATACGTTCTGGAGCATTGGTCTAATGGTCGGGACACCTCTAATGTTCATATTTATGTGCCATGGAAAAGTGCCAATCTACATTGTTCTGCTATTCCGATGAAGTTCAAGTTCTACAAACCTTCCTTCTGCGAAGTTCTCTCTGGAACTTCTTGTAGTTTTTCTAACTTTTCTTTCTTCTTGCTGAACTTTCTGGCTTTCTTTCCTGTAATCTGAGTCATTGGGTTCCTCTTTCCATTATTGTTCTTATCTCCCCTTGGCATAGTAACTTCGCACTGCTAAGGATCTTTCGAAGGGTTCGAGATTAATACTTCTTCTCTTTTTGGACTAGGTGCTCTACTCTCCTATATGGACAAGTATTTCAAGTTTTCCTGTGTTCTTTCAACTTCGATAGTCCAATCTCTGGCCCTTAGTTGCTTTGACTTGTCCTCCTATTCTTATATTAAGTGCATTATTCTCCTAGTCATGAAATCTCTTAGTTCTTTCTTTTTCTATTCTAGTTCATCCTCTTCTTGTTTCCTTCGTATCTGATCTTTCTCAATCCATTTTTTCCCTAGAAAAATAGCAAACAGGGCATTGTTCTCAACAAAATTAATGATCTCAAATTCTTCCTCTATAGAGGCGCCATGAGCACTCATAGGTATCTGGGTAAGTATTCCACATAGGGTTATCATCTTTCCTTTAAAAAATCCTATTCCTCCCAATAAAGGAATCATAGAAGGTTTTCCAAAAATTTCCCAAGTTCTTTCTGTCATAATATTCACCTGTGTTTCTTCATCCAGAACACAGTGTATGTCAAAGTCTCCTATTCTTGTTTCTATACACTCCTTTTCTTTTAATATCTTTGATAAGTTGATGTCTCTGTGATCATTCAAGATTTCCTTCATCTATAATAATATAGTCTCTGATTCTTTCTGGGTTTCTACCATATCTTTAGTTTCTTGGCCTTTCTCATGGTTTTTTTGTCTCATATTCATCTTTTCAACTTTAGAAATCATTCAGGGGAAATCCAAAACTTCATGGTCCATAGCTTTAAAACAAAGAAAACTAGGACCTCTACCAGGAAATTCCTTAGCAAGATGTCCTGGTCTTCTACAACTATAACAAAGAGTTAATCCTCTCTTTCTTTTAAATGATCCCCAACCTTTCCTGTACTGCACACTAGGATCACAGTAACTAACCTGCAAAAAATTCTTTCTAGGATCCTGCATCCATTTGTTAGTCCAAACATTCTTTCTATGCATAGGAATAACATATCTCTCATTACTTCTATCATATCTACTCATATCAAATCTTCTTTCTTCCAGTTGTGCCCTAGTTTTTAGACTAGGACAAAATTGATCAAACATACCTAGATCCATTCTTTCGAAACAAAAATTTTCACTTATCTTACCTTTCTCAGAGCACAAATCTTTAATATATTACCTCTTTTCTTCAGATTTGATTCCTTTCTTAGCATAGAGCTTCGCAAGTCAAGTAGAATACTATGCACTACAACATCAGATCTACGCACAAAGCTTTCTCTTTTCTTCAGTTCCCAACAATCATAGTTTCAAGCCCCAACAACAGAACCATTTTTTGGCACAGGTGTAGAACCAGGGTTCAATGCTTCAACAATGCACCAACAAAACCCTAACTACCGGCCCTTTTGGCAACATCTGTGAAGCAGATGAAGTCTCACCCAAGGTAGAGGCAGGGGTGGTTGCAGGACTCAAGTGTCTACAACCTAGCCGGGACATAGATCTGTGATCACAGTACTTAACAGAGCAGTTAGCAGTTAACATTCATCAATATTTAACCCTTATTCACATCGCAGGTCCAAACCATAATTACAGAACATCGCAGTATTCAACAATATCTAACACATCCAAGCACTTAGCATGTGGAAATACATCAGATCTAACATTCATTCACATCACTAAGCGCTAAGATACTATATCAGATGCATCTAACAAATATTACTGCAATAAGCATAAATCACATCAATAACATAACAACCATAATGCACAAAGAAACCACAACACAGGATATACGTGGTTCACCTCAGTGTGGGGCTACGTCCACCAACTCTTCTTCTTATTTATTGTCTTCTGTCAATATTCTTACATGCACAGAGCCACAAAACCAACTCCACAT
Source organism: Picea engelmannii (assembly GCA_009831015.1). Classification (NCBI taxonomy): domain Eukaryota; kingdom Viridiplantae; phylum Streptophyta; class Pinopsida; order Pinales; family Pinaceae; genus Picea; species Picea engelmannii. Next base: position 79,319 of record ML792604.1, read on the forward strand.
GGGAGAAGAGATCTGTGTGCACCTCACCAGATCGTCCTTCCCTGAGCTAGGTTCATCATAGAGCCTTCTTACAATCACTTTCACTTAGCTCTGCAAGTTCTCAACACACAATATGCACAAAGTATTCACAATTATTCTCACTTAGCACGACACATATGTCTCTCTATCATGTAGAATATCCTACTACATCGCCTAGCTATGTATTTATACATTAAAAAATGGGCCTAAACATGGGTAAACCCATGGGCCGACATCCCATACCCGTTACATAAACCCTAAACCCAAAAATCCCTGAAAAGGGGGCGAGATCCCATGATATTTTCTTCGCCTTGCACTCCGCCTTCGACTAGCCTGTCAAAGTCCCAAAAATGGTCAAACATGACCAAGGTTCTCCAAAAATTGGTCAAGGGCCAACAAAACATATCCTTTGTCTTTAGAAGGATCAATTTCCTTAATCCTTGAAGAAGAATGAAGATAAATTTTCCTAGAAAGATGGAAATTATCTTTTCCCTTGTAAAAAACCTTATGAAGTGGGATTATCGCACCTTTCTTAGTGTTGAGGGTGCTACGATATAGGGTTTTCGCAGGTTTCACCACAGTGGCCTGTGACATCGTCACAATTTTCTCAGTGTTAAGGGTGAGACGATTTTCATACGAAGGAAAAAGAGGAATTTCTCGAAAGTTATAGAATATAAGCTTCGAGGGTGAGGTGGCCTCCGATCAGTTTGGATCTGAGTCACCTCCCTGATCTCATGGGATCATCCTAACCTCCTCACCCTATCCTTTTCAACCTATAAAAGGAGAGGATTTCTCATGGGGAAAGTTATCTTGGGAAAAGTTGGTTGGAAAGTTCTTGAGTTTTGTAGCTTGGAGTTTTTGGAGCTTGTATGTTGGCTTTGAGATTTACTTTGTCAAGATAGATTGTTGAACTTAGAATTCATGGAGCAGAAGTGTGTGGGAAACAAGGAACTGTTGGAAGGGATCTTACAAGATCAAGGCATTGGTTGTATTCTCTTTTTCATATCTTTAATATAGTGATATATTTATTTCCCATAAAATTGGTCTTATTTTATTGTATGACTCATTGATCACATACATAGGTTTTGTTGAGTATACGTTGCTACTTTCACTTCATTGACTCGTGTCTTTGTACAGGTTCGACATCCGATAAGACTTGAAATGGAGCGAGGATGACACTAGAGGGGACAAATGATGTTTAAAAGGTACATCATTTATCTGTTGTTAGTTAGTATGCTTGATAATTAAAACTTAGGGAAAGTTTTATATTCTGTCTTGTTTTGTTCTAGTTTCGGGGTGAAACTAGGGAGATCTGTTTGTGTCTGCACTTAACAATTTGTCCGATAATAGTGTGATGCACCTAGTTTTGAAGTTTTACTTCGCTGCTTCCAATCTGAGCTTGATTTCCAAACCCCTTAACACAACTTGATACCTATAATGAAATAGAAAACAAAGAGAAACAAAGAACTCCTACTATACAATATTAGATCAAACAAATTCATCTACTAAGATTGAAGGAATCGTAGACAAACACATGTAACAATACACAAGCTTGAAGGAAATAGGCCAAGTATATTAGAATAAGAACCCAAAGAAAATGCTTAGAAACATGGATGATAATGAAACACTCCTCCAAACTCTCCTCGTCCAGACCCTTGCATGAATCCCAAGATCATAAGTTTGATATATTTGTTTGTCTTTCTTCACCTTGGAATGACCTCCTTTTATAGGCTTGGGAGGCTCAACCACCATGAGTATATTTGGGGATTAGTTGAGGATATGTATCCTTTAGGTTATAATATGATCCTAGGATAGTTCCATAGGATATCATTCGATCCAAACCAACCTCATCTCCAAGAGCTAGGCTTCAGAAAGAGGCAGGATTCTCCAAATTTCCCTCTAACAAAAATTAATGCCCCCATATAGTTAGAGATAGAGCATTGATCCTAGATCAAGGCTCCCTAAATAAGGTAAAGGGGGGATTTATATATGGGGTAACACTCCCCCATCATGGCCAGGGGGGCGCTACCCTTTAAGAATGCCCAAAAAATGGTCGATTTTTCAAGTAAAAAGTGTGTTTTTGGCCTTGAAATGATGGGTTTCTTCCTCCAATATGACTTAGGGATCATGGAAAATGTCATTTTATGGTTCAAGGGGTTAAAAAACATATAAAATTGTAGAAATGTGTATGTGACACTTAGTAAAGTGCATACGACACTTGACGACACTTGTGACACTTACCAAGGTGCATACGACACGTTTATGATACTTGCGACACTTAGGGTGAGACACTTAAGTGTGGAATTTTGATGTGTAAGAACCACCTATCCTCACCTAGGGGCTACACCTTCTCTGAACCAAACTTTGAAGGTCTAAAATGTTTGTCCCACAGAAATGGCGGAACGTCGCAAGCAAGGCCTTTGCTACTATTGTGATGAAAAGTATGCACCATGGCATAAATGTAGAGAACAAAATTTCTTCCAAATTAATGCCTCAAATTCCTCTTCCTATGATGACATCCCATCATGTGAGGTTTCATACCAAGAGGCGGCTCAACCAGTGGATCCTGTCAAAGATCCAGTTGTCACGTCGATGGAATCTGTGGACCCGGTCATCTCGCTTCATGCACTCTTAGGTATTTCGTCCCCACATACATTGAAGATCAAGGGATACAATAAAAATAGGTCGGTTGTGGTGTTGATTGATAGTGGTAGAACTCATAATTTTATTCATCGCAGGCTCTCTGATGAGATCCATTGCTTTGTCTGCCCTGTTTCTAATTTTCAAATCCTCATCGCAAATGTTGGTACTATTAAGTGTGGGGGCCGTTGTGAGAATGTCCAACTCCAAATGGGTGATTACCATCTGAAAATCCACATATTGTCTATTTCCATGGGTGGTTGTGATATGTTATTGGGTGTGGAATGGCTTCACACTCTGGGGCCTATCACAATGGATGATCAAGAATTATATATGAGATTCACCCAAGAATCTCACCCCTATACTCTCAAGGGTCTCCAAGCGGGCTCTCCTGAAATCATCAACTCTCACAGGATGGAAAAATTATTAAAGAAAGGCCACCATGGTGTGATTTCTCAATTTAATTCCATCCAGGTCATTGAACAAGCCTCTTAGGTAGTTCATCCTTGCCTGCAACTCATATTGGAAAAATACCCCAAGATCTTTGAGATTCCTACAACCTTTCCACCTTCCAAAGGTGAGCATGATCATAGAATCCATCTCCTTCTAGGTAGTCAACCCCCTAATGTATGTCCCTACATATATCCCTTTGATAAAAAAAATGAAATAGAAAAGATGGTACACGAATTACTAGAGGCGGTGGTAATTCACCCTAGTACTAGCCCATATTCTTCCCCAATGGTGATGATTTTAAAGAAACAAGGTACTTGGTGCATGTGCCCTGATTTTCATGCCCTGAATAAAATGACCATCAAAGATAAATTTACCATTCCTGTCATTGATGATTTGTTGGATGAAATCCAAGGTTCTTGTGTATTCACCAAATTATACCTTCGCTCCAGTTATCACCAAATCCGGATGAAGGAGGTAGATATTCCGAATACTGCTTTTAGAACTCATGAGGGACATTATGAATTATTGGTCATGCCTTTTGGCCTTTTCAATGATCCATCCATCTTCCAAAGTCTCATGAATACGCAATTGAAACCTTACCTTCAGAAGTTTTTCTTGGTTTTCTTTAATGATATCCTCATTTATAGCCTCACATGGGATAACCATGTTCTTCATGTGGACAAAGTCCTTCACTTGTTGCAGGAAAACCAATTGTTTATCAAAAATACCAAATGCTCATTTGGCACCAACGAAGTGGAATACTCGGGGCACATTGTTAGCAGATATGGGGTAAAAGTGCACCCAAAAAATATACAAGCTATGCAAGAATGGCCACGCCCAATGAACTTAAAGCGCCTAAGGGGTTTTCTTGGTCTCATCGGCGATTACAGGAAAATTTTCGACCATTATGGAAAAATTTCTAAGCCCTTGATTGACCTCCTTAAGAATAATGCATTTCATTGGACACCTATTGCTAAGCAAGCCTTCAAAGAGTTAAAGAGGGCCATGTGCACTACCCTTGTATTACCAACTCCTGACTTCAACAAAACCTTTGTGGTGGAATCATATGCTTCTAGCATAGGTATAGGTGCAATGCTCACCCAATATGTTCGACCCTTGTAATTTACTAGCCAAGCGTTGAGTGGTCACAATCTGGGCTAATATACGTATGAAAAAGAAATGATGGCCATTCTCCACGCGGTACACACCTGGCAACCATATCTCTTGGGATGTCATTTTCATATTAAAACAAATCACCATAGTTTGAAATAGTTTTTGGAGCAACTATCATCCCCAGAACAAAATAAGTGGTTGACAAAAATGTTGGGTTATGATTATGAAATCATCTACAAAAAGGGAAAAGATAACATAGTAGCATATACATTTTCTAGAAAACACAAGGAGGATGACTCCCTCTTTGATTTATCCTTACCAGTCTCGTATTGGATTGAAGAAGTGCATCAAGAGTGGCTAATGCACTATACTACCTCCAAATTAATTCAACGTGTTCAGGAGGACCCTAATCCTCCAACTTTATACACTTGGAAGGATAATATTCTCCGATATAAGGATTGCTTGGTTCTCTCACCCTCCTCAACACTCAATCCCAGGCTCTTAAATGAGTTGCACTCCTCAACTATAGGGGGTCATTATGGCTTCCAAAATACATACGATCGTTCTCATCGTTATTTTTTTTGGGCAGACATGAAGAAGGATATACTTCAATTTGTCATAGAATGTGAGGTGTGCCAACGTAATAAAGGTGAAACGGTCAAGTCTCCAGGCATCCTACAACCCTTACCTATTCCAAATTCTCCGTGGACATAAATCTCCATGGATTTTATAGTGGGCCTTCCCAAAGATGGGAACAAGTCTATCATCATGGTGGTGGTTGATCACCTCTCCAAGTATGCTCATTTTTGTCCCTTACCTTACCCTTTCACACTGACACTCATAGCACAAGTATTCCTTGATCACATTTTCAAGATACATGGCATGCCAACCTCTACTGTCTATGATCATGACCCAACTTTCATCAACACATTTTGGAAAGAGTTGTTTAAATTGTAGGGCACTCAACTAAACATGAGCATATCTTATCACCCCTAGTCTAACAAAAAAAAAAGTAGTCAACAAATGTTTGGAAACCTACTTGCATTGTTTTACTTCAGACAAACAACACCAGTGGGTGCAGTGGCTTCCTTTGGCATAATGGTGGTACAATAATTACTATGATATGGCCACTAAAATGACCCCATATGAAGCGGTTTATGACCAAATTCCACCGATAATAATTACCTATCTTCCTGGCGCATCCAAGGTCCAATATATTGATACAATGCTACAAGTTTGTACAACCACTCTAGCGGCTCTGAAGGATAACCTCCACATGGCCCAAAATTGCATGAATCAACAAGAAGACCAACATCATTCAGAATGGGTTTTTCAGGAAGGTAATAAGGTGTTTCTTAGGCTCTAACCTTACAAGAAAACATCTCTCAAAGTTTAGGGACATCACAAATTGGAACCTAAGTTTTATGGACCCTACTAGATCATCAAGCACATTGGTTTTGTGGTTTACAAATTGGCCCTTCCTTCTACTTCCAAAATCCATCCGGTGTTCCATGTCTCCTGTCTGAAGAAAGTGGTGGGACAAAATTGCAAAGTCCAAACCATCATGTCGGAATTAGATGAATAAGGTTCCTTGTGGCTCCAACTAGAAGTAGTCCTAAATAACCATGAACGTTAGTTGGGTGGCCGCACTATCAAGGAAGTGTTGATCAAGTAGAAGGACACAACACCAGAGGAGGAAACCTGGGAACTCATGAACATACTTCAGTAGTTTCTGTACCTACAACCTTGACGACAAGGATTCTTTTGAAGGGGGAGGGAATGTTAGGATCCGATTCTAACCCCTCTACATGGGTCATTAGTTAGTAGGATATGTTTTCTATTTAATAAAATCTGACATTAGATAATAAGGCCTAATAAATAAAGAAGAATAAGTCAATGTAAGAATACCTAATAGAACCTTCCGCTTCTAAAAATATCTTCCTCAAGAAGTTTCCTTAGAAGGTAGAATTAGTATAAAAAAGAGTAGGAGGCATTGGATATCTTGTCTCGAAGATTATTGTAATAGAGATCTACTTAAATGGAGGTTTCCACCTCAAAGAGGCAAGTGAACATTTCTATCATAACAAAGTTTGTCTTCCTGGTGATTATTCTGGTGTCATTCTGTTATTTTTCTGGATATATCATTATTATTTAGTCACTTCCTACTAGATATTTTATGTTCTACATAATATATTGTATCGGGAATATTGCATAAGCTCTTAGTAGTGATTTCAACTTCCTAAGGCCATACTAAACTAAAACCATTGATGAATGGACTCAAAAATTTATGTTCTGTTCAAAGGCAACAAAACTGTTGCCGATAGAAGATAATACTCTTTTCCTGCCCTTATTTTTTGTTTTTCAATTTTGTTTTTTGTCTTTTTCATATTATTAAAGGATGAAAAAGAGGTTAAAAAATGCTATGATACAAGGGAGGAGTGTCACGAACAAAAAAACTAGTTCCATGCAATGGAACATACTTATGCTCGATGTATGGGAACACACGCAGGATATGGACACTCAGGTGGATGTTTCCTCTTGGGGTAAGGGGTGTCAAGTTGCAAAGGATATATGAAAGGCACTGCTTGGTGAATGCTGAGAAATGCCGAGGAAATGGGATTATAACGAGGAAATGGGAGCCTACATTAGGCTAAAAAATGTAAGTTTGATAATGAAATGAAATTACAACTCGACATTTGCAGGAGTCCCATGGGTAATAGCCAGAATAGTAGATTGAGGAGAAATATGAGGTTTCAATGCAATGCCATAGTGAGACTATAAATGACTCCCTGACCAATGGAGTAACTTCTGTATGGGAATCAAGTGGAAAAAAAAGGTTCTAAATGGGGCACACATGTTTGGTAAGTCTCTACCACTTAATAAAAATGCTTCTTGTAACAACAAGGAGGTTTCATGTCGCTAAGAAATGGGTTCGTACCTAAGGTATATGAATTGTGGTCATAGGACGATGCAAAAACACAAAATAAGGTGAAAACCTATCCTATATTCTAGTGGCGATATATACTTGTTCGAGGCACAAAAGGGCTAAGGAATGCTAAAAATCTGTCATAGCCTGAAAAAACCACTTCAAACGAGGTCTTACACTGCATAATTAGTCCACATGTTTTCAAAAATAGAAAATACAGGGAGAAAACTATATAAAGTGGGTAAATATATATACAATAATATACAAAGCTCATGCTCGAGCTGGAGGGCTCAAGCATAGTACTTTTTTAGAGAGAGCCCATTTCTGGGGTGTTTCAGCATGTTCCCTTCATAATCCTCTAACTCATAGGCTCCTTTTTCAAGGACATGTCTCACGATATAAGGATCATTGCACATGGGATTGAATTTTCCTGCCCCCATCGGTTCTTTAGCTTGGTCATAAATAAGGACCAAGTCGCCTTGTAATACCCTTGTTTCCCCTAGCTTGTAAATATAAATATAACCTGCTAAAATACTATCGACAGACTGAATATGTGTGGATGTTGGAATTGATGAACCTTCTTTTTTTTATAAAAGGTAATGCATGTATTTATGTTACTAAATAAAAATGGAAAGTGTTGCATAACTGCTAAAGGGGTTTTCCAAGGTAGATCATGATGCATGAGAGAGATGGCAAGGTGAACCAACAATGGTTGAGATGACCCCCACTAAACCAATACTTCATTGGATTTAAATCATTCAGACCCAGAACAATCCTCTGACCCAGAAAAATAAATTACCAATTAGGCTAGTAGTTGGGAAGTCCCCCTCAAGAGTCAATGAGGATATGGACATAGTACCCATCTGAAAACTTCCTGACCTAACCACAAAATGGGGATTTAGACCCATGAAATATTGATGAGGAAGGAAATAAAAGAAGGGAAATTCATGGGCATATGAAGAGGATGCAATGGGAATGGGTCTGGTGACCGTTTTCTGAGGAGGGAGAGCATGTGCAACTCTCTGGTTCTGAAGAGAACCATTTTTTTTTTTTT
>ML792604.1:88878-114931 GCA_009831015.1 Picea engelmannii
TATATATATGTTATTATTATTTTATTTTGGAAATGGAGGCTAAAGTTCATGGAGCAAAATAGATCTGAGACCAAAAGAGTAATTTATTATTATTTTTAATCCCAAAACACACCAGGGAATAACCCATGACCAAATGCTTTAAACATCTCATGGTCTTCATAACTCCGGGAGTCTAGAGATCCAGGGCTCGAGGATGTTTGGGTGATGGGATTCCATGAGCCAAAGTCACCGAATACCCGAATCCGTCCTTTCCCTGAGCAAAAGGTTGCATAAATAATAAATACAATTATTTATATTATTGTATTTAATGTGATTGATTAACGAAATTGATTAATATAATATATCTTTAATAATATATATATATATATTATTTTATAACCCAAATTAGTTCACTATATTTAAACCATAACGTAATTACAAGGGGGTCCCTTTTCGAGACTTCAAAGCTTCAAGAGTCTGGGAGAATTGAATGTAAAGGATGTGTGGGAGAGACGAAAGAGATTTTCCTGGAGATCTCTCTCTCTCTCTCTCTCTCTCTCTCTCTCTCTCTCTCTCTCTCTCTCTCTCTCTCTCATGTCAAATATTAATATAATATTCGAAAATTTTAAGACCTGGGCGTAATTTTCAAGGAATATAAAATTATATATTATATTATTTTTAAGGTTCATCAAATTGATTACACGTAAATGAAGACAACTCCTCTGAATAATTAATGTTGTGGTAATGTGTGCCAATGGGGTCACTTCAGAGCTTCAGGACTCTAAGGCTCTGGGAGACTGGAGTATAAGGAATGTGGTGGAGAGTCGAAGAGGGTTGACCTGAAGTTCTCTCTCTCTCTCTCTCTCTCTCTCTCTCCCTTATTTCAAATATTAATAAAATATTGGAGACTTTATAAACCTCGACACATTTTCCAAAGAGGTTAATATAATATATATTAAATGGGTTTATTGTGATATTGGTATGTGATAAAGTACCAACCCTATTTTCCTTTTTAATTTAATATTAATGGGAAATCACATGAAGTGTGGACCCTTCGGGAGTTCTGGACTACCAAGCTCCGGGAATTCGGGACTCTAGGATGTTCGGGGGTAATAGATTGAATAAGTAACGAAGGAATGAAGGTCTGAACCTACCCTTTCTCATTCTAATGGCTACACAAATATCAATATAAACATTTAAGGTGATGAATTATATTATAAATTAATATAATTAATTATATTTGCACAAAGGTATAGTATGAGTGGGACCCTCTTAAAAAATTCGACAATCAGGAGATTTGGGTTCATAAACAAATGATGAGGAATTTCACTGAAGTCTGGAAAATTAGGTATTAATGGGAATTGATAATACTAAGCGCCCCCTTTCATATACATTAATCCTATTATAATGTAATTAAATACAATTATATTATAATATAATTAATAAAAGGATAATTTGTGGTTGAATATAGTTAATCCTTTTTCCCAACAAATAAAATAAACATGCATATATTTATATATATACATTAAATTACGTGAAAATGAAGCATGGAGGAATTGAATTATATACCTTAATTAAGGTTAATCAACTTAAGTATATTATGGAGAAATTATCCTCATTATGTTAAAATACAATTACTCATAATTATCATATGAGTAATTTATTGAGTTAGTGTTAAACTACTTCTAAGAGGGAAAAGAGAAAGTAAATATTTCAGTAATTATTGGGCCATGGGTATTGGATTAAGTGAAAAATTTATACCCCATCCCTTAAAAATGTACTTAGTAATCGGGTGTGTGACATAGTGGTATCAGAGTGGGAAACAACACTTGCCTTGCTTGGGCTCATGAATGAGTCACATAAAATTTTATAAGAGAACTTTTAAGGGGTAACACCCTATCTTAACCCATTCATAAGAAGCTTATTTAAACTAGTACTGAAGAGAGGAATGAGACTTTTTGTTGTTGTTATATGTTTTAAAAATTTGAACTGTGTGTTTCTAGTGTTCCAAATAAGGAAGCCAACTTCACCTTACAAATTGTATGTGTTGTTCATAAACTAGTAGATAGTTAACTAACATAAGATGTTTTATTAGCACTCAAATAGTCAATGGACAACATGAAATCTACATCGTAAAGAATGGTGACACACCATGAGTTGGGGGAAATATCCTACAATAGAGAAGAATAATCTGATGAGAGGAGGGCGGTGGAAACCCCTCTAGATTTGGATGAAACTGTAAGAAGCCTCATACTGGAATTATAGGAAAAAAAACTGAAATTAATGTAGTCCTATTGCAAAGCCTGTCAGATATACAAAGGCAAATGCAACATGGACCAACAACTAGTAATGTGGACATACATCATACTAAGAAAACCCAAAGTCCACCTGAGATACATAAGCATGGTCCTAAAAGTGGCCACACAAGGAGGAGCACATCAAACAAGGCCCAACATGGAGCCAAGAGACATTCAACAGAAGAATCCTCTAGTGAGGAAAATGATAACTCCAAGGAATTTTCTAGTAGTGAGACTAGTTCACATTCCTAGAGGAGAAGAAATAAGAGCAAACATTCCAAGAGCCATGACCCTGAAGATTTTAAGAAAGACAAAACACCCACTTTCGATGGAGAAATTAAAAGTGGGGAAGAAACAAAAGTTTGGCTACTTGGATTGAAAAACTACTTCATAGTCCAAGACTACTATGAAAACTTAAAGGAATGAACAAACATTTTCAACTTGAATGGAAAGGCCTCCATTTGGTGGGAGGACCTTAGGAATGTGAAAGGAATCCATGAGAAGGAATTTCCATGGAAACAATTTGAGAAATACTTCAGGAAGAAGTATCCGTTGGAAAAATACTTTGATGGGAAGGACAAAGAGTTCTATGAACTCAAGCTAGGACAACTCACAATACATGAATATATCAACAAATGTATTGAGATGATGAGGTATGTTCCCTACATAAAGGATGAAAAGGTAAATATGCAACGATTTATTAGTGGAATTCCTCAGTCCTTCTGGGACATAATTGAATTTGATGAACCAAAGACTTTGGAAGACACTATCCAGAAGGCAAGGTACTTTTATGAGCAATTCAATAATAATGCAGAACCTCATAAGGATTGGAAGAAGAAAAGTAATATGGGATTCAAGAAGAAGGGGTTTAAATCCTCAAGATTTAAGAATCATGGGAAAATCTCTAAGATGAGCCTTCCTACTAAAAGTGTATGTCAGTATAATTTTCCATCTCAGAGTGGTAATAAACCCTTTGGATCAGCCCCATGCAAGACTTATAATACAAAGAGAGAACCCTTGAAATGTTGGGGTTGTGGAGAAGAAAATATGCTGAGGGATTTCCCACATAGGAAACATGACAATAGGAGGGTCTACAACATCCAGGAGGATACCATAGTCAATGATGTGGCTAGGATCATGCCACAAATTTATGCAGCCCTGGATAATAGACAAGTTGATCACTAAGCTTCAATGGTGGAGATGGAAGGTATGATTTCCAACCATCTAGTTTCCATTTTAATTGACCCTGGTTCTAATATGAGTTATGTTTCCCCCCAAACTATTGAGAAATGTAAATTACGGAAAGTAAAACATGCTAAATCATGGATGGTACAACTATCCACTGGAACCAAAAGAAAGGTAACAGAGGTCATACCAGCATGCCAATTCATTATGAATGGATTACCCACCCAAGAAACCCTAAACATGCTCCCTTTAGGATCTTATGACCTGTTGGTTGGCATGGACTGGTTGGATGCCCATAAAACCAAGTTGGACTGTTACAGTAAAACTTTGGAGTGTGAATATGAAGAAGGGAGAAAAATAACCCTACAAGGAATTCAAAATACTGTCTCAGTGAGACAAATATCAACCCTTCAAGTGAAGATTTATTGTAGAAAATTATGTCCTTTGTATGCAATACAAGTGTTGAACTCTATTGAGAATAATAAACCAAGCCTAGAGGACCATTCCATATTAAGAGAGTATAAATATGTGTTTCTAGAAGAGGTTCTAGGTCTACCTATAAGAACAGATATTGAATTTTCAATAGAACTTGTACCAGGAGCAGTGCCAATGTCTAGAGCACCCTATAGAATGAGTGCATTAGAGCTAGTTGAGCTCAAACTAAAGCTAAAGAAGATTTTGTACAAAGGTTACATTCAACCTAGTGTGTCTCCTTGGGGAGTACGAGGTTTGTTTGTGAAAAAGAAGGATGTCACATTCAGGTTGTGCATAGAATATAGAAAACTCAATAAGATGACCATTAAGAATAAGTATCCCTTACCAGGAATTGATAACTTGTTTGACCAGTTAAGGGGTGCTACAATTTTCTCCAAGATTGACTTGAGGTTTGGATACCATCAAGTCCGAATTAAGGATGAAGACATCCACAAAACAACCTTTAGAACAAGATATGGGCACTATGAATTTGTGGTGGTGCCATTTGAACTTACCAATGCACCAACCACTTTTATGTGCTTAATGAATAATGTACTCAGTAAGTTCTTGGAAATATTTGTGTTGGTTTTCATTGATGATAACCTAATCTATTATAAGAGTAGGGAAGAGCATGAATAACATCTCAAGTTAGTGCTTCAAGTGCTAAGAGAACATCAACTTTATGCCAAGTTTAGTAAGTGTGACTTTTATCAAAACCAAGTCCATTACTTAGGCCATGTTATTTCTAAAGAAGGAGTGGTAGTTGATCCTGAAAAGATAAAATCCATTATGGATTGGACTACCCCAAAATATGTATATGATATCAGATCCTTTATGGGCCTAGCAGGATATTATAGAAGGTTCATAAAGGGATTTTCCAAGATTGGATTCCCAATCGCCTCCCTTTCGAAAAAGGGAGTTAAATTCATTTGGACATTAGAATGTGAAAAGAGATTCCAACAACTGAAATACCTTCTAACCAATGCACCTGTGTTGAATATTGCAGAACCAAGCAATGAATTCCTTGTGTGTATGAATGCCTTCAAGGAAGGGCTTGGAGGATTCCTTATGCAAGGACATGTGATTTTCTACAAATCCAAAAAATTGAATGAACATGAAATCAATTATGTGGCCCATGATTTGGAATTGGATTCCATAGTACATGCTTTAAAAATGTGGAGGCATTACCTCCTAGGTAGAGGATTTGTGCTTATGACGAACCCTAGTGGGTTGAGATATTTGTTTGATCAACCAAAACTCAATGCTAGATAAACTAGGTGGATGGCTCTCCTAAGTGAGGTTGATTTTGAAATAAAACATATCAAAGGAAAATAAAATAGGGTGGTTGATGCCCTTAGTATAAGTATGAAAGTGATTCACTTGGAAGCTCTGAGCACCTATGAATGAGACATCAAGGAGAGAGTCAAAATTTCACAAGAAACAGATGCATTTTTCAAGACTGTAAAATTATACCTAGAGAAAGAGCCCACAATGCTGAAGTATGAGGGCTATAAATTATTGAATGATGGACTGCTAACTTAAAAAGGTAGGTTGTATATTCCAAATTGTGATGACTTGAAGAGGTTTATAATGGATGAAATACATAAAATACCATATACTATTCATCCTGGTTATCAAAAAATGATCACAACCACTAGGAAACTATTTTATTGGCACATATTGAAAAAGGACATAGCTGATTACTTAGCTAAATGTCTAGAATGTCAACAGGTTAAGGTAGATTACTGACATCCAACATGACTGTTGCAGCCCCTACCAATTCCAGAATGGAAACGGGAAACCATCTCCATGGATTTCATCACAGGGTTACCAAAATCAACCAAGCAGAATGATTCCATTATGGTAGTTGTGGACAAACTAAGCAAGGTTGCTCACTTTATTCCCATCAATTCAACCTACAAGTCACTAGATATTGCCAATATTTTCATGAAAGAGATATTTAGGCTGCATGGAATTCCTAAGGAAATCATATCAGACAGAGATACAAAATTTACTTCAAATTTTTGGAAATATATGTTTGCTGGTTTTGAAACTAAATTGCTATTTAGTACAAACTATCACCCTCAAAATGATGGGAAGATAGAGAGGGTAAACCAAGTGCTAGAGGACATGTTAAGATGCATGTGATGCATCATATCAAGAGTTGGGAAGACTGCCTACCACTGGTAGAGTTTTCTTATAACAATGGCTATCAAGAGTCATTGAAGATGAGCCCTTTTGAGGCCTTCTATGGTAGACAATGTAATATTCCAATCAGTTGGAATAACCCATTAGACATAATTAAACTCGGGCTAGATATGCTAAAAGAAATGGAACAACAAGTAATTCAAATAAACAAAATATGAAAATAGCTCAGGATAGATAGAAAATATATGTAGACAGAAAAAGGACTCCTAGAGAGTTCAAAGTAGGGGATCATGTGTATCTCTGAGTTAGGCCCAAGAAAAGTTCCTTGAGAATGGGAGCTTATGCCAAGCTTGCACCTCAATATTGTGGACCCTTTGAAATTTTGGATAGAGTTGGACCTGTAGCATATAGACTAGCACTTCCTCCCACAGTGAAGGCACATAATGTTTTCCATGTTTCGTTGCTGAATAAATATGTACATGATTCTAATCATATAATTGATTGGTCTATGATTAAGGTGGAACCAGAGGGAGAATTCCTGCCAGAGACACAATGCATAATATACAAGAAATAAAACCTACTCAGGAACAAAATCATTGCACAGGTCAAGGTGCAGTGGAAATACTTTGGTCCAGATGAAGCTACATGGGAAATGGAGGATTACATGAAACATGCATACCAATTTTTTGTTTACTGATGTACACATAGAGCACATTGATATGTATAACATTGAGGATGATGTTACTTAAAGGGGGAGGGAATTGTAATACCCCTATTTCCCCCATATTGTAAATATAATTATAACCTGCTAAAATACTATGGGAAAACTGAATATGTGTGGATGTTGGAATTGATGAACCTTCTTTTTTATAAAAGGTAATGTATGTATTTCTGTTACTAAATAAAAATGCAAAGTATTGCATAATTATTGAAGGGGTTTTCCAAGGTAGATCATGATGCATGAGAGAGATGGTGAGGGGAACTAACAATGGTTGAGATGACCCCCACCAGACCGGTACTTTACTGGATTTAAATTATTAAGACCCAGAATAGTACTCTGACCCATAAAAATAAATTACCAGTTAGGCTGGTAGTTGGGAAGTCCTCCTCAAGAGTCAATGAGGAGATGGGCATAATACCCATTTGAAAAATTCCTGACCTGACCATGAAATGGGGATTTGGACCCATGAAATATTACTGAGGAAGGCAAGAAAAGAAGGGAAATTTGTGGGCAGAGGAAGAGGATGCAATGGGAATGAGTATGGTGACCATTTTCTGAGGAGGGAGAGCATGTGCAACTCTCTAGTTTTGAAGAGAACTAAAAAACGAATTTGTTTTGGGTACAAGAATTGTTGGGCAACGTTTTCAGTCCAAGATGATAAACAAGGTTGTAGAGAATATGAGTGATTGAGGAAGAACTCATTCCATACCCCCTTTCTTGGTGGAGAGAAAAACGATCTGCCAAGTTCCTGTGGGATTAGGAGAGTGGCCTTCGTCCCTAGTTGTTTCTGAATAGAAGGAATAGTCTCTCTCAGAGTATCATGATCTAGATAGGGGGTGGCCAATGATAAATTCATCCAGGAGTTGTTGTGCCTAGGGGTTGGGTGGAAAATGACACACCTTTTAGTAGTTGCATCAATATATAATTTCTAGATAAGTATAGTAATTGGTTAGATCTCTATAGTGTTTAGATCAGAGAAAAAAATATACTATGTTCTAGAACTATGTAAGTTTAATTTATGACAAAAGTGACATGAGAAATTTAAGTAGAATAAAGAGAATGTCTTAGCTAAATATTTTTGTATTTAATTTCTTGTCTCTTGACTATATGTGTGCTAAAGTAATATTTATGGGAGTGGATGTTGTGGTTGAATGTGTTGTACAATTTAATGCATGCTGGGAAATTGATGACTGAGTAGTTAAAAATATCTATAACACCTCTGAAAGAAGAGAGTGTGATTTTTCTGCATAATAGTTATCCATTTTAGTATATCTTCAAATCCCCTTCCAAAAGATTTAGAAGGTATTAGATCTATGTGGACTTTAGGAAATAATCCCAATTATGGGAAAACATAAAAAGTCCTTATAAATAACTATTGAGGAAAAATAATTAGGACGTAAACATGAAATTGGTCTAAATGAAATTAAAATACAAAAGTTCTCAAAATTATATTTGGGGCATGTTATCTCAGAATCTGTACTTTCCCAAAGCCCATGACAAGTGAGGGAGATTGGAATAACAAACATGATGTCCTATCATTTCCACCTCAATAGGAAATTCCCACTTTTTAGGAATGGATAGAAGTCTAACCCAAGGGAGGCGTCCCCAGTGACCTAAAGGGTTGGGTGAGACAAAGATAAGGATAAAATTACCCCCCCTCTCACTGGTCACTCAAGTTAAATATGTCACAAGGTTTATGTCCAAGAAAGATGAAGCAATTGAAAGTGATGAAGTGTACTTGCCCAAAACAAGACACCATAGCATATATATGGCAATTTCAAGTACACAAATGATTGTAAAGATTCAAGAGACAGTAAACCAATTGAAAATATGCTAGATCATATAAAAATACAGCAATGAACAAGTTTACAAGAGCAATTAATAAATTGTAACAACTGCAATAAAAGCTCTTTACAATTGCTTGAAAAGACAATGAAAATATAGCATTTAGTAAGAAAAATGATAATCAAATGTCATAAGCAACTTATGAAGTGTTTAGCTAGGATTCAAAGTCAATTATGCAGAAAAATTGATGCAGTTAGATGGATGTAGCAAACATTTATAACAACAACAAGAAACTTAGAGATCTAGGCTAAATTATTGTTAGATTTAATTAGTAATAGCTTAAGAGAATAGTGTTTGAGTGTTTGATAAACCTTCCAACAAAAGAGAGACAAGAGACTAGGGCCTTCAGGGTTTATGGAGTCCATTATATCAACAAATTAACTTGGAGAGACAACAATGATTATACTTGTCTAAAATATAACAAGGTGGAAGCTTGAGAAGTAGTACCTTAAATTGTCAAGCACCAAGCCTCAAAGAGAAGATTCAACTAGGGTGTAGGAAATTCTAGGCCCTAATGATTTCTCCTATCCTTAGACTCTTGAAAAATATTTAATGCAATAAGAACTAGAAAAATCTTCTAAAGTGATAGCACTTTAGGTCTCTAGAAGTTTGCGTGGACAAGATCTTCTTAAACAAAACTAGCAAAATAAAGAGCAATAAAGAAGCACCTTATGTTTCTTACTCCTAGGGTTTCAAGAAATAAATTTCATAATCTTACATATGAAAAAGTAAACATACCATATACATTTATCATGAAATGAAAATTTCAGATTCACTTACTTCACCAAGAATAATCAAGCACAAAAGCCTAGATTTGCCAAAATTTCACCAAGAAATGATCCAAAATGCATCCAAAATAGCCTCTAAGAAAGTGTTCTATGGTAATTTCAGAAAATAACCCCTTTAAGGAGAAATGTTTTTTCCTCCCTCTCATGAGAGGTGCATTTTGATGAAAAAATGAAATTAGGAAGCCATATTTATATGGGAAATCCTGGCTAATTTACCCAAAAGTTGTGTCTTTTCACAAAACAGAGCCTACATGTCAATTTGGCTCTTAAAATTTAAAATTAAAGTATTTTCAAAAATTAAAACCCTAATAGGGTGACATCATCCTTTCTAGGGTGATGTTAGGCCTTCTCCCTGAAGGGTTGAGGTCATCTATCAAAACGTTGGGCCTCCAAAGGCCCTCCTCCATGCCACACATCCCAAGACTACAATATAACCCCTCCAAGTGTCAAACCATAGCCCTAGGTGACGTCATGGACTACTAGGGTGACGTCCAAGGCCTCCAAAGGCTAACATTCAGGTGGGGAAGGGTGGCAACTCATCATCTGGCTTACCAGGGTGCCTCGAAAGGAAACATCCTCTTCCTTCATTGTGCAAACCAGTCATCATGATCTTGCCCCAACTCTGGGGTCTATACATCCATCCTTGGGCTCCAATCCCTCAAGAAGGTCAGAACTGATAATCTCCTCATGAATACATATCCACTGGGAAAGGTCTTGTAAAGACAACAAGTATGCCCTCCAGGGGTCCATGAGTCACAAGTATCATAGCAAGCAAATCAAATCCAATAATTAAATTACCCAAACATGTGCATCAAACCCCCCTTAACCCCAAACACATGCTCAAAGACGTTATGAAATTTGACAAGTTAGGTTTGGAGAGGGTCTTAGGGTGTCCTATTGGGCTAATCCCTCTTAAGTTTGGGGTGTTTCCCAGCTGGAGTCTATTCCAAGTCATGCAAGTATATGAGGTGGAATGGGGTAAATATTTGGGCTTGGGGTGCATGTGATAATAGGGAAATGTAGAGTCTTACCTCTGAGTGCCTTTGTGGAGGGTGAGCTTCACCTTGTCATGGATGAAATTGTTTCCTATCCCCTTCATTGCCATTTATTCTTATATTTATTTCTTTTGGTCCTTTTCTCTTGTACTACAAGGGAATAATTGAGGGCCATTGTCCTGGATTAATGACTAGAGGTGATACTGTTATCCACAAAAATTTCACAGAAATGAGAAGGATTGCTCGTAATGAGACGCCCTTTCTCTTGGCTATGCCACCAAGAGCCACTACCCTGGTTTGGTGACCATATAGGTGGTAATGTCATACCGCTACATTTCCATGGTCATAATAGGGCGGATTGTGATGATACCTCCTATCCATCAGCTAGTACCTTGAGTGTTTATGTTATCTTGTGGGTCCCCTTTTCTTACTAAGAATATTTTCACTGCTTTCTTAGGGATCCTTGGGTGAAGCATATCGAAGGTTTCAAAATTGGATTTTAACTCTTGCCAACTACTTTTACCCTCTATGCCTTCATCCCCTTCTTCCCATGAGGTAAGGTACAACCCTTCTTAGTGTAGCTAATACCAATTTGAAAAAAGAAAGGGGAAATGGAAGGAATAAAATGGAAGTTGGTAAGTATTGAGGGAATGAATGATGACTTTTCAAAGCTCCACCCAGTAGAAACCCATCCTAAAGGGAAATAAACTTACTAGGGAACTGTGTCACCCTTCCATGTTTGAATTAGGAAAAGAGCATAATTTCCAAGCAAAACTCATGAAATGAGGAAGGATTCAATACAACATGTTCAAGTGCTTCAAAAATTAGAGTGATACATACCATGATACCCAAACTCATTACCTCATGGAGAAAGACTCATTGCTACTTTAGGACCAGGCTAGTGTGATGGATGCTACTACTGGCAATATTTGGAATACTCTTGAAGAAAAGAGGGGCCCTCCAGGACTATGCTTAGGTCATATGACTCTTGACACTCCATGTATGGAACCTATGGGCATCGAGACACGATCTCCTTGGTTATCCCTAGGTTAGGGGATAACATCTGTCTCCAACTCGAGGACATGTGCTCAATGTAGAGCACATGAGAACCTGAACATATCTGGTATGACCTGTTCCTGGTAAATCTCAACAAAATATATTAGTAACATCTTGGGTGTGATATCATCCCTTGTTCATATATGATATAAAAATTGAAATAAAACAAATTTAATCATGAGCATACGTGTGTACACAATGAAACAAGACAAAATGAAAAATGCAACTACAACTATGCTAACATGATATGAAACGATATATACAATGGATGCAAAATGCATACCTACCTCTACTTACCTATTGGTTGAATGCTAGGTGTAGTCATATAACCAGTGAAACCATCCCAACAATATTTTATAACACCTGCCTCTGTGCTTCATCATAAAAAAAAACAATGACAGGTTAAGAACAAAACCAACATGAGTTAGATCATGTATCATATCATAGGAATCGTAAAGTCTAGCTCATGGAGATGGGAGGGAGGGAAAAAATTATGCCAAGTTACACTTCTAGGAAAGTTCTCAATCCATCTCAGAAAGGGATCTTGAAAAGTCAAAGAATAAAAATACTAACTCAAAGAGTCTAAAGCTTGGCTAGCTTGGATGTCATCACATCCTGAGGTCTGAGAAGGGACTAGCAAGAACCTAGAGGATGATTGGAAACTTCTTAGGGGAGAGTTGAACGATTGAGATAATAAGCTTCTTTTTGTAAATACTGAGAGGAGGTGAATCAATATTTAGAGGAATTAGTATTTTTGAACTTGTACTTACATCATATCATGTATGCAATTTATATCCAATCAGCAATGAAGACTATCCAATGAACAATGAAGAATGGTATAAGAAATACACCGATACACCATGCAAAATATATAAGAAGTAATAATGTATTATTGTTCAAAATAAGTAATGAATTCCAAAGGTAGCTACAACTTCCAAATATAAAGGGAGGGATAAACCTCCAAAAGGAATATACAATCCTCCAATATCAAGAGAGGGTTGACCTCTCCATCCTTTCCCCTTGCTTCCACCCAAGAAGATATGAGAGATAATTAAACTTTACATTAAATTGTCACCATCGACAAACCATCACATAGAACTTGATAATGTTTTCCTGAGACTTATTCAACATCTGAAATTCTTCACTTCCTGGAATACTCTGATCCTGTAGATAATATTACTCAATTCATTCTCTGAAACTCCTCCAAGTTTCACTCCTTGAATCCTCCCAGAAAAGGAGTTAGAGAGAAAATGGTAGACCTTATTCAGTTTTGGTTTATTTAGGAGAGAGAACTTGTACATAATTATTCGTGCTCAATATTTAACATCAGATTCTAAAATTAGTACACAGAAAACTACAACATGTACTCTTTCCAATGCATTTTGTCTCACTTTATTTGGTTTCTCTATGAAGACGTTATGACTATTTTACCCGGAACACCTGTTTATGACTAACTTCAGGACTAGTAAAAAACCCTATCTTCCACATAGTGTATCTCCAAAATTATAGCGAATAAAGAGATAATGTTTTTACCAAAGGTACCTAGATATGTCTTCTCAGTAGCCTCCAAATTTCACCATCTGAATTTTTCTAGAAACAAATTTACATCCAAAATGGTAAGATGACCTGTAAATAACATACCTTAGAACACATCACCAAAATACTTCATTCTCCCTTGAAATTCAGCCTTCTTTACTTCAAATTTCCTCAGAAATTTGACTTATATCTCCTTGTTCATTAATAAACTTGTGTGTGTTGAAAAATGAATGTATAATGAGATGTATTTATACTCTTTGTGTCACTTCCTTTTAACATTAGGGCCGACATGTAGTTTCTTCTTCAAGTCACATTGTCATATTCAAAAATTCATTTCTCCTCAATCGTGAGGATCCACGTGGCGTTCCACATACCACTGAAAGTGGCATGACTTATTCTATCCATCCATGGGTGTTGTATCTCCATGTGTAATTTCATTCATGCCTATCTACTTCGATCAACTATGGGGTCCAAAAGCCAATGGCTAAGGTTGACATCAATGACAACAACCAATCTTCCAACAATCTCCCCCTTTGTCATTAATGGAAACACTCATGCTCCCCTTGTCATCATGATCCCAATTTATCTCCCCCTTTGACATCAATGACAAAGGGTGGGGCTTCTCACCTTGAGTTCAATGACATAAGGTGACCTTCTTCTTTGGGGATACTCCCCATGAACATGTGGCACTCAATAATACTTCATCCTTATTTTTGGCCTTTGGGACTTTTTCTTCCCTGGAATCCTTTTGTGTGGCTTCTTTCTTCTCTCTCTTCTTCATGTCTAGGATGTATATGTTGTTCAGTCTTCTTGTTGCAGTTGAAACCAATCTTCCCGAGTTATTTTCTCTGATTTTACATTTTCGGGAGTCAAACGTAAGAGTGTATCCTTGATCACATATTTTGTTGACACTGAGGAGATTATTCTTCAGATCTTCAACCAATAGGAATTTTCTTGCTTTTACATTTTCACTTCCAAGATTTACAGTTCATTTTCCAAGTATTTTTGTAGATGAGTAATCTCCAAATGCAACATTTCCACCCTTTTTCTTTAAGCTGGCAAATTTGCTTTGATCTCCGGTCATATGAGGTGAGCACCCACTGTCTATGAACCATTCATCTTCTTCTTTGCATTCTTTAGTGACCAATGCTATTTGACGGTTTTTATTGTGTGTAATTTCTTCCCTTTTCCATGTTGTAGTTAGTATAGGGACATTTGGCATAGGATTATCTTCCTTCATCTCTCCGTAATCTCATGCTTTGTGACCAAGATTATTGCACTTGTAGCATACAATATTTTCATCAATTAATGGGTCAAATGGATTATAATTTTTGTTGACATGTCTATGAACATTTCCATATCTGCTATTTTCACCATTCATGTAGCTTGCAAAATTATTCCTTTCATTTATTCTACAATTAATTGCTTTGTGTCCAAAATTTCCACAAATATAACAATGTCCAAGAATGAAATTTTGATACCTGGGAGTAAGTGATCTTCTTTGTGGTGTGGTCCATATGGGTTCATGATCTATTCTTCTATATTTTCCTTCATAATGAGTGATGGGAGAGGATCTTCTTGATGTCTCATTCCTTCTAAATTCTAGTCTTCTATCTTGTTGTTCAACTTGCTATGAAGTGTTGGTTTCATCATTTTCATCTTCCTTCTCTTGTTTTGTTGTCTTCAAAATGTCATTGTATCCTAGTCTTGTCTTCTCATTTGGAGATATTTGAATGCTAAGGATCTCATCTAATGTTTCAGTGTTTTTTTCAAACTTCTTCAACTTTTCTATTGTCAATAGTAAATCCCATTTTGTGTGATCCAATTATTTTTTCAATTTCTCATAATATTCTAATTGTTCCTTTAATCTATCAATGGTCTTTTCAAGATTTCAATTCTCTTCTTAAAAAATACTCAATTCACCTTTTAGTATTATGTTTGTGTTTCTACGCTTGTTATTTTCAGTTTCAACATGATTCAACTTTTCAAGATTCTCATCTTCTTGTTCACTCTCTACGTTGTCTTTTTATCCCCAAAAGGAATCAAGGCTGGTTTCTCCAACTGAATCTTCTTCGGAAATGATTTATTCTTATTTAGAACTCTTGTGATCATCATCCTAGGTTTCTTGGGTTATGAAGAGGACTTCCCCTCGATCATTATCTTCTTCATCACTCTCATCTGAGGAGATTTCATCATCCTTGGAGTAAAAACTCTTTTTATTGTTGAGACTTCTCTTTTTATAGTATCATTTTTCATAAATATGTCCTATTCTACCACAGTTAAATCATTTGAGAGGAGACTTACCTTTGTATCTGCCAGTTCCCTTCTGGAGCCTTCTTACGAAATTTGCCATTTCTTCATCAAGGTCATTATCTTTGAATTTTGTCTTATTTGTGGCTTAAATGTTGCTTCATTGTTTGGATGGTCACTTTCTGTACCTGTTCTCATTTCATATGCTATAAGAGATCCATGTAATTCATCCATTGTCATTTTGTTCAAGTCCCTAGTTTCCTCAATGATAGAGACCTTAACATCATACTTCAAGATAAGTGATCTCAACACTTTTTGTACAACCAAGGATTCATTGAGATTTCACCTAATCCTCTGATAGCATTAACAACTTCATCAACTCTAAGAAAATAGGTTGCAATATCTTCCTTTTCATCCATCTTCAAATTTTCAAATTCTACTCTATGTCATTGAAGATTGACTTTCTTAACTTTTGGATCACCTTCATAGATACTCTTGAGTTTTTCCCATGCCTCTTTAGCAGTGTTGCAGCCCATCAATTTTCTAGCAATGGTTGGTGCCAATTCTCCTATAATAACATGTCTAGATTTTGAATTACAACTCATAATATTCTTCTCATTTGGATCAGTTGGAGCATTCTTTGGGATTACATAACCATTTAAAACCGATTACCAAATGTCTACTCCCAAAGATGTTAAGTAAGTTTTCACTCTATCACTCCAGTATGCATAATTGGTTCCATAAAATTGTTGAATCCCATTTGGAATGTGCTCATGGTCATCCATCTCTGCTCAGGATTTTCCTTCCAATGGTTAAACTGTTCTGAAGGCAACTTGTTCTGATACCAATTGTTGTAAATACTGAGAGGGGGTGAATCAATATTTAGAGAAGATAGTATTTTTGAACTTGTACTTCAATCATATCATGTATTCAATTTATATCCAATCAAAAATGAATACTATCCAATGAACAATGAATAATAGTATAATAGACACACCAATACACCATGCACAATATATAAGAAGTAATCATGTATTATTGTTCAAATGAAGTAATGAATTCCAAAGGTAGCTACAACTTCCAAATATAAAGGGAGGGATAAACCTCCAAAAGGAATATACAATCCTCCAATATCAATATAGGGTTGACCTTTCCATCCTTGCCCCTTCCTTACACCCAAGAATATATTAGAAATAATAAAACTTTACATTAAATTATCACCATCAACCAACCATCACATAGAACCTGATAATGTTTCCCGAGACTTCTTCAACTTATGAAATTCTTCACTTATTGGAATAATATGATCCTATAGATAATATTACTCAATGTATTATCTGAAACTCCTCCAAGTTTCACTCCTTGAATCCTCCCAGAAAAGGAGTTATAGAGAAAATGGTAGACCTTATTCAATTCTGGTTTATTTGAGAGAGAAAATTTGTACAAAATGCCCCACAAAATTTGTACACAGGAAACTACAACCCGTACTATTTCCAATGAAATTGGTCTTAATTCATTTGTATTCTCTATGAATACATTATGACTGTTTTACCCGGAACACATTTTTATGACTAGCTTCAGGACTAGTCAAAAACCCTATCTTCCACAGAGTGTAACTCCAAAATTATAGCGAATAAAGAGATGAAATTTTTATCATAGGTACCTAGATATGTCTTCTCAATAGACTCCAAATTTTACCATATGAATCGTTCTAGAAACAAAGTTATAACAAAAATGGTAATATTACCTGTAAATAACATACCTTAGAACACATCACCAAAAGACTTCATCCTCCCTTGAAATTCGACCTTCTTTACTTCAGATTTCCTAAGAAATTTGACTTATATCTCCTTGTTCATTAACAAACTTGTGTGTGTTGAAAAATTAATGTATAATGAGATGTATTTGTACCCTTTATGTCACTTCCTTTTAACATTAGGGCCGACATGTAGTTTCTACTTCAATTCAGATTATCATCTTCAAAAATTCATTTCTCATCAATCGTGAGGATCCACATGATGTGCCACATACCACCAGAAGTAGCATGACTTATACTATACATCCATGGGTTTTGTATATGCATGTGTAATTTCCTTCATGTCTATCTACTTCGATCAACTGTGGGGACCAAAAGGCAATGGCTAGGGTTGACATCAATGACAACAACCAATCTTCCAACACTTCTTCTTAAGGCATTCAACCTAGTCTTGAATTCTAAAAGAAGGCTCTGCCTTAGATAAAACTTGTTACAAGAGACATGTTCCTCAACTGTATCCTTAGTGACATAATGAAGTAAAGTAATTGGAGGGATATGGACAACCCTGTCACAAGTATCTTGCTTTAGGAAAGAGATGTCCTCACCCTATCAAGATCTGAGGACAACAGTGGTTGATAATATTATTCATAGAATAAATCCAAGTGCTGAAAGGAAAAATCATCAAAATCCTCAAGTTATGATCACAAATCATCATGAGAACATTGCACTCGGTCATACTTGGGTGTTTGGAAAATATCTGTAACCATACCATCTCCTTGTTGTCACATGTAAGAATTATTAGTAACCTCATATGATAGTTGTAAAGGAAACATTTGGATATGTCCTTCCATATAATGAATTGGATGTTTATTAGAACCAACCAAATCTAATTTGCATCTCCCAACATGTATGAAATCATCAATATTATCAACCATTCCATTACCTTTATCATAACATGAAGGGTTTAGTACATCCAAGGATTCCCTTACTTTTTCACCTTCTGAATCGTAGAATAAGGTATCATCAAAAATCTGAAAAGGAAAATTATTAACCTCATTCTCTTCTTCTTGTGTAGGAGGGATAGGATCATGGATGGGTTCATCAGAGGGAGGAGTACACATTAACAATTCATCATCATGTTTGATATCTTTCGGCTCTTGCTCTTCAACCAGGTCCTCATTATCTTCTGTAGAATCATGAGTAAATTCTTGCTCTTCCTCATGGGATTGGTAACTTCCTTCATTAATATATTCTTATGTATTGGAGGGTTCTTGGAATTGAGCATGGTATGCACCCCTAATATATTATACAATCTCAGTGGTGAATCCTTCATCCTCTAGGGCTATTTCGATATTTTGAAGGGCATCCTCATAAGTCTAGCACTGTGGTTTTGCAAACTAAATAAACCTACTAACGAGATCTATGAAAGAGGATATAACCTTTTCTTCGCAAAAACCCTTGATCCATTATTGTACAAATGATGGAAAGGAAATTATGAACAATTTTATCAAGACATCCTCCCCTTCAAATTCTATTTCACTTATATACTTCAATAATTATACAATGTGAGTAATTGGGAGGCCTTTAAATCTTAGACATTTTTTTACCCATTTTATATCAAAATAATGTGGGTATCCTTGAAAAATTTCAAAATCAATAGACGGATACACTTGCTCCCAGGGTGCCATGATCCCATATCTTGGAAATATTGCAAAGTTGAGAGTAAGAGGGCACCTTGGAAAAGGTCAGTGGAGTTGCTAGATAACCTCTTAAGGATTATCAAAGGGAGTGAGGAAATCACCCTCAGTGGAGTCTCCAAGTAAGCTTTGTAAGATGAAGGAATTGTGGGAAAATCTTACTGAAAAAGTGTTGTTGAGTAATATTGACTCAATGTTCCTTGAAAACAATGCCAAAAATTTTATTGCACAATCTGTACTTTCCCAAATCCCATGACAAGTGAGGGAGATTGGCGTAACAAACAAGATGTCCTATCACTTTCACCTCAATAGGAAATCCCCACTTTTTAGATATGGATAGAATTCTAACCCAAAGGAGGCATCCCCAGTGAACTAAAGGGCTGGGTGAGCTAAAGATAAGGATAAAAGTACCCCCCCTCTCACTGGTCACTTAAGTTAAATATGTCACAAGGTTTATGTCCAAGAAAGATGAAGAAATTGAAAGTGATGAAGTGTACCTGCCCAAAACAAGACAAAAGAGCATATATATGGCAGTTTCAAGTACAAAAATGATAGTAATCTTCAAGAGGTAGTAAACCAAGTGAAAATATGCTAACTGATATAAAAATTGAATAATGAACAAGTTTACAACAACAATTAATAATTTGTAACAACTGCTATAAAAGTTCTTTAGAATTGCTTGAAAATACAGTGAAAAGATAACATTTACTAAGAAAAATGATAATCAAATGTCATAAGCAACTTCTAAAGTGTTTAGCTAGCATTCACAACCAATTATGCAGAAAATTTGTTGCAATTAGATGGTTGTAGCAAATATTTATAACAACAACAAGAAACTTAGCAATCTAGGCTAAATTAGTGTTAGATTTAAATAATAATATCTTAAGAGAATAGTGTTTGAGTGTTTGATCAACCTTCCAACAAAAGAGAGACAAGAGACTAGTGACTTTAGGGTTTATGGAGTCAATTATATCAACACATTAACTTGGAGAGACAACAATGATTAAACTTGTATAAAAGATAACAAGGTGGAAGCTTTAGAAGTAGTACCTTAAGTTCTCAAGCACCAAGCCTCAAAGAGAAGGTTCAACTAGGGTGTAGGAACTTATAGGTCCTAGTGATTTCTCCTATCCTTAGACTCTTGAAAAATATTTAATGCAATAAGAACTAGAAACAAATTCTAAAAGTGCTAGCACTTTAGGGCTCTAGAAGTTTGTCTGGACAATATATTCTTAAGCAAAAATAGCAAAATAAAGAGCAAGAAAGAAGCACCTTATGTTTCTTAGTCCTAGGGTTTCAAGCAAGCAATTTCATAATCTTACATATGAACAAGTAAACATACCATAGACATTTATCATGAAATGAAAATTGCAGATTTACTTCATCAAGAATAATCAAGCACAAAAACCCTAGATTTTCCAAAATTTCACCAATAAATGACCCAAAATGCATCCAAAATAGCCTCCAAGCAAGTGTGTGTTGGTAATTTCAGCCAATAACCCCTTTAGGGAGAAAATTTCAGTCCTCCCTCTTGTGAGAGGTTATATGTGATGAAAAAATGAAATTAGGCAGCCATATTTATATGGGAAATACTGGCCAATTTACCCAAAAGTTGTGTCTTTTCACAAAATAGAGCCTACATGTCAATTTGGCTCTTAAAATTTAAAATTAAATTATTTTCTCAAAATAAAACCCTCAGAGGGTGACATCATCCTTCCTAGTGTGACGTTAGGCCTTCTCCATGAAGCATTAAGGTCATCTAGCAAAATGTTGGGCCTCCAAAGGCCCTCCTCCATGCCACACGTGCCATAACTATAGTATAACCCCTCCAAGTGTCAAACCATAGCCCTAGGTGACGTCATGGGATACTCAGGTGACATCCAATGCCTCCAAAGGCTAAAGTTCAGGTGGGGAACGGTGGCATCTCATCATCCAGGCGTACTAGGGTGCCTCCAAAGGAAACATCCTCTTCCTTTGTTGTGCAAACCATTCATCATGATCTTTCCCCAAGTCTGGGGTATCTGCATCCATCCTTGGGCTCCAAGCCCTCATGAAGGTCTGGAATGATCATATCCTCATGAATACCTTTCCACCAGGGAAGTTCCTGTAAAGACAACAAGTACTCCATCCGGGGGTCCATGAGTCACACGTATCATAGCAAGAAAATCACATCCAATAATTAAATTACCCAAACATGTGCATCAAACCTCTCTTAACCCCAAATACATTCTCAAATACGTTATGAAATTTGACAAATTAGGTTTGGAGAGGGTCTCAGGGTGTCCTATTGGGATAATCCCTCTCAATTTTTGGGTGTTTCCCAGGTGGATTCTAGTCCAAGTCATGCAAGTGTATGAGATGGAATGGGGTAAATATTTGGGCATGGGGTGCATATGATAATAGGGAAATGTATAATTTTACCTATGGGTGCCTTTGTGGAGGGTGAGCTACACCTTGTCATGGATGCAATTATTTACTAGCCCATTCATTTCCATTTATTCTTAACTTTATTTCCTTTCATCATTTTCTCTTATGCTACAAGGGAATAGTTGAGGGCCAATGTCGTGGCTTGATGACCAGAGGTGACATTGTTATCCACAAAAATTTCATAGAAATGAGAAGGTTGGCTTGTAATGAGACCCCATTTCTCTTGTCTATTCCACCAAGAGACACTACCTTGGTTTGGTGACCAGATAGGTGGTAATTTCATACCGCTACATGTCCATGGTCATAATATGTCGGCTCGTGATGAAACCTCCTATCCATGACCTAGTACCTTGACTGTTTATGTTATCTTGTGGGTCCCCTTTTCTTACTAAGAATCTTTTCAATGCTTTCTTGAGGATCCCTGGCTGAAGCATAACGAAGGTTTCAAAATTGGATTTTAACTCTTACCAACTAAGTTTACCCTCTGGGCCTTCAACCCCTTCTTCCGATGAGGTAAGGTACAACACTGCCTAGTGTAGCCAATCCCAATGCCCAAAAAGAAAGGGGAGATGGAAGGAATAAAATGGAAAGTGGTAAGTATGGAGGGAATAGACGATGAATTTTCAAAGATCCACCTAGTATCAACCCATCCTAAAGGGAAATAAACTTACTAGGGAACTGTGTCACCCTTCCATGTTTGAACAAGGCAAAGAACATAATTTCCAAGCAAAAATCATGAAATGAAGAAGGATTCAATACAACATGTTCAAGTGCTTCAAAAATCAAAGTGATACATACCATGATACCCAGACTCATTACCTCTTGGAGCAAGACTCATTGCTACCTTAGGACCAGACTGGTGTGATGGATGTTGCTACTGGTGATATGTGGAATACTCTTGGAGAAAAGAGGGGCCCTCCGAGACTATGCTTAGGTTGTCCAACTCTCGACACTCCATGTCTGGAACCTATGAGCCTCAAGACACAATCTCCTTAGTTATCCCTAGTCTAGGGGATAACATGGAATAAATAAACATTTATATTTAGGTTGTGTTAAATCTCCTAAATTTGGGAAGAATCCCCTTATATTTTGGTGGGTTGTAAATATTGGTAGAAACACTGAATTTACTGTGGAGGTGAATCTTTGTATTAGGACCATTTCCTTAAATTTAGTAAGAATAGTAAATCACAGTAATAAGGAAATAACATTATACCCATTTACCCATGAGAAGGGAGAGATTGTAATTATATTTTAATTTCCAGGAGGGAGAAATCTCCTTGAAATACATTTTTTTATTAGATCTCTTTATAAGACTGGAAATTTATATTTATCCTTTTCTTATTTCCTGTAAGAGAAATTAAATTCATTTAAATTCTCCAGGTAATAAAACCATACAGGGACATGGAGATATATGTATATATACATACACATATACATATTATTATTATTATTATTATTATTAATCCTATTGTTATATTATTCTGTAAATAGAGGCTAAAATTTGTGGAGAAAAATAGACCTGAGACCAAAAGAGTAATTTATTATTATTTCTCATGAAAAAACACACCAGGGAATAACCCATGACCAAACACTTTAAATATCTCATGGTCTTCTTTTAAGATTTTGATAACTTTTGTTGTTAACATTTTTTTTTAAATAACTCTCTTTCCTTTTTTCATTGATCCCTAATAAGGACCCTCTTAATACTAAAGAGATTTAGAACTACTTACTCTTTGGAAGGTGGGAGGATGGGACTGTGGAAAGATGTCACTTTTCGTAGTGAGCACTAGGTTTTAACAGTTGGGAGGATGGGACTTTTGAGATATTAGAAAGGGAGTCGATAAGCTGATGGGATGGACCCTGTTAGGTATATGAACTACGGTTTGACAGGTGGGAGGAGGGACAGTTTTTGGGAGGAGAAAACTATTGAAAGGATGACCTAGAGGGAACACAGATCAACTTAATTTGCTATGGAGGAATATGAGTTGGATAGTGTTTTAGACCCAGTGAATGATGCCTTTTGGATTCAAGTGGGAATTTATAAATCCGATGAGGAATATCATGCAGAAATTCGTTTGAAAATATGGGTAAAGTATGATCTGGATCCTTTGTTTATTGCTAATCCATTGGACGAGACACTTTTTATACCCTAGATGACAGGAGGTGAAATCAAATGTTTCTTGATGGACACGAGGTCCATCAGGATTATCAACAATTTATTCAAAGTGGAAGTGATGGGAAGGCTTAGGGTTATGCATTTACCAAAAGAAACATTAGGTTCAGACCATACTTTCCCATTGTCGCTGAAGTTTGGGGTTAGAACTGGAGTAGTTTGTCTACGACCTAAGGATCATGCTAGGACTACGCATGGGGTTTCATCTATATAGGATAGAGCTTCAGTGAAGGGTTGGCTTAACACAGATAAAGGATTTAACAACAAAGAAAATACTGTAGGGATTGTGGGGTTTGATAGGAGATTTTGGGAGACAAATCTGTGGAAGCCTAGGAAATAGAAGGCAAGGATGGTGCTAGCACGAGACATGGGTTTGCAGGAGGTGTCATCTCTTTCATTATGTGCGTTGGTTGTTCATTTCAGTTACCAGGTATTGTCGAAAAAATACATTTTTTGGTGGGTTGAGGAAAATTGGAAATGTTTATTAGGATATATTCCAGAAGTCCTAGTCCTAGCCCGTGGATGTCATTATTTTCATTTCAGAGAGGTGGTTGATGTGGAGAAGATACTTGATCGATTCTAGTTGTATGTCATTGGTAGTTTAATGATAAAATGTTGGACTCGTCTCTTTGACCCAAAAAAGGATCATATCATATTTATCCATTTAAGGGTGTTATTACTAGGATGCCCTCTGGTCTTCTGGAATTCAGAGGCCTTTAAGGTGATCTGTGACTCCTTAGGAAAATTCTTGCATGTAGATCCGTAGGTGTTATCAGGTCACGATAGGAGGGTTGGAAATATTCTGGTTGAACTCGATTTACACCAAGGTTTTCCAGTGAAACTAGAAATTGATTGGCAAGGATTTGTTTTGTTGCAAAGGCTGGATTATTGGGGGATCCCCTTTAGATGCTTGATTTGCAAGGAAGTGGGGAATGTGAAAATTTCTTGTCTTGGTTTTTTTAAGAAACAATTTTCTATTAGCTCTGATTCTGATGCTATAAAGGAGATGGATACACAAAGGTATTCAGATGGAATTGTTGTTTCATGTGCAGAGAGGTTTTCCTCTTCCTTGGATGTGACTACCGAATCTTTACTAGGAAAGCTCAAAATATTTTTCCCTACACTCTTTTCTTCTCTTACTCTGTATGATTTAGAGTTTCTTCTGGGAGTCTTTTTGAAAAATATTTTCCCAGTTTCTTCACCTTCCATGTCTGAGTTACCAGTCTCCTCATTTTTGAGTAAATATGTTAACAAGAATTTATTGAGGTCGGTTAGTGTGGGGGTTGAAAATGAGTCTTTTGTTATTTTAACTGAGGAGGGTTTATCCTTGGGTATTTCTTTAAGGGTTTCAAAAGGGGTTTTATCTAATGATGAGCCCCTAGGATTTGAGACTATTTATTACAAAACAAGTGGTTTGTATGACTGCAAAAAACCTCTATGACCAAACCCTAAACAAAAGTCTCGGGAGGTAGAAGGGGTTCTGTGTTCAGAAACTATAGCCCCTACTTTGGAAAGATTGAATGGGAAGTTTCTTTTGAATGAAGTTGGTTATGTTTCTTGTGGTGAGGCAATAGTTTTTGTGGAGAACCACAATGTTTTTTCACAGTTGGAAGTTTCTGTTCAAACAATGGTTGATGATTCCTTAACAACCTTTATCTCTTCATATAAATAGGTTCTAAGTCGTAATCCTCTCCAGATATACTCAAGGGGAAGAACTCATCATCGTCCTATTCAAAGGAAAATATAGATGTGGTGACTAAAGGAGATGGATTTTGTAGGAAGAACTTGGAGCCATTAATTTTGAAAGGATTTTTCTCCTATACAAATGAGAAGTGCGAGAAAATTGGGGAAGGATAATTAAAACACTAGATTCACAAGTTTGCAGGTCTCGGAAGGACCAAGGGCGCTTAGAGCACATAAATCCCTTGCAAGGGGTAAAAAATGATTGTAGTTTCCCTAAATGTAAGAGGAGTGGGGGGTGATCCAAAGTTTTTATCCCTCAAATGGTTGTTAGAAATGGTAAAACCTGATATTTTATTTATTCAAGAAACTATGGTCAGTGAGCACAAAACGAGGGAGATTTTTACAAAAATTTTACCCATGTGGAATTTTTGTGGGGTGGATTCAAATGGTTTATCAGGAGGTCTGTTGTTTTCTTAGAACCCAAGGAAAGGTGATTTTAATGCTTTCTTGACCCCTACAAGAATAGTATTGGATGGAATTATTAAGGATATCAACAAAATATTGTAGTTGGTAAATTTCTATGGTCCTTATGGAAATAGACATAATTTATGGGACATTGTTGGAAGATTAGTTGTTGTCATTGATGTCAACCCTAGTCATGGGTTTTGGACTGCAAGATTGATAAAGGTATTTGGACATGAATGACAATGCACATGCATATACAACACCCATGAATGGATAGTATACATCGTGCTATTTCTGGTGGTATGTGGCACGTCACGTGGATCCTCATGGTTGAGGAGAAATGAATTTTTGAAGATGACAAAGTGAATTGAAGAAGGAAGTACATGTAGGCCCTGAAAATAATTAAAGAAAAAAATTACAAAATAAGAAAGTGTAAGGTCGGCCCTAATGTTAAAAGGAAGTGACATAAATGGTATAAATAAACATCATTATACATTCATTTGATACAAGTTGAATTTCAGAGGTAATAAGAAGATAAGAAGGCTGGATTTCAAGGGAGGATGAAGTCTTTTGGTGAT
>ML792604.1:115205-136049 GCA_009831015.1 Picea engelmannii
TAATTGCAGAAATTGAAGAAGTCTCAGGAAGAATTATCAAGTTCTATGTGATGATTGGTTGATGGTGATGATTTAATGTAAAGTTTTATTATCTCTCATATATTCTTGGGTGGAAGGAAGGGGCAAGGATGGAGAGTTCAAATCTCTCTTTATATTGGAGGATTGTATCTTCGTCTTGGAGGTTTATCCCTCCCTCTACATTTGGAAGTTGTAGCTACCTCTGGAAGTCATTACTTCCCTTGAACAATAAACTATTGATTATTTCTCATATATTGTGCATGGTGTATTATGGTGTATTGGTGTAACTCTTATACTATTGTTCATTTCTCATTGGATATAGTTGAATGGTTTAAGTATAAGTTAAAAAAGGTTTTAAATTTTACTTGATACTGATTCACCCCCCTCTCAGTATCAACAATTGTGAAGTTGGGTGACCTATTGAAAGAGCATAACTTAATTCTGGGAGGTGACTTAAACTTTACTATTTATTCAAGGTAAGTTTGGGGATCATTTTCTAGGATTGATCCTATGGATTCCTACTTTAATCAATTGTTTCAAGAAGAAGGATTAATAGATGTGGAACTTGTCAAATTTCTTCCAACTTGGAGGAATGGAAGAGGAGAGAAGGATTTTGTTGCTAAGAGATTGGATTGCTTTTTAATTAATGAAAACTTGGCATTGTTTGGTTACAAATACATATCTTGGGTGGTAAATGTTAATATTTATGACCACATGCCTGTGATTGTTTAACTGGAGCAAGAATATGAAAATATTAGTTATCCTTTTAAACTCAATTTTGATTGGTTGACTGAACCAGATTTTGTGAAGATAGTGCTAATTAATTGGAACAAGATTTTGGGTTCAAAGATCACTTCCCCAATGGATTCACTAGTACAAAATCTCAAATTTCTAAAATCCTTGGTCATTGGATGGGAGAGAAACAAAAAATAATTTTCTAAGGAGGAACTAACCCAATTAGAATTATATTTAGATATTATTTATACTGATTTTCATGGGGTTTTCGAGAGGGATGAAGATAAATTTTTGGTTTTAGAGAAAGAAAAAAGGAAAATGGAAGTTTTAAAGGAGGAAACTTGGAGACAAAAGAGATGGATCAATTGGCTTGCATCGAGAGACATGAATACAATTTTTTTTCATGCCTTTGTAAACTATAGAAAACAGACCAATGCCATCTGGGATATTAAAAAGTTGGATGGATTCCTAATTACAAGCCAACATGATTAAAAAAAGGAATCAATAGGATATTTTCTGGATATCTTCAAAGCTCAGAAGAATCTCTCTATAATACTACAATTGGATGTTATTAGAGTTTGTCCTATGATTTTTTCTGAGGAAGAAGAAAAAAAATTGCAGATCCTATTTTACTATCTAAAGCGCTGACAACTTTGAAAGGGTTTTTTGTTTCAAAAAGTCCTGGGCCGGATGGTTGGACTATTGAATTCTTTTTGGAGTTTTTTAATCTTTTGGGGCATGAATTGTTGGTTGTGGTGGAGGAGTCTAGAATGAAAGGAAAGGATACATGAGCCCTAAATTCTACCTTTCTAGCATTCATTCTGAAAAGTGATAAGACTGATTCCTTTAAAGGATTTAGACCCATTTCCCTGTGTAACTTGACATATAAGATAATTACAAAAATCATTGCTACTAGAATTAAATCGTTCCTTTAAACAAGTATTTCAAAGGAACGGTTTGGATTCTTGGAGGGTAGACAAATCACATATTCCATTGGAGTAGCACAGGAGGCTTTGAACATTATAAAGGTAAAAAACTCAAAAGAATTGGTCTTGAAATTAGATATGATGAAAGCCTACGATAGGGTGGATTGGTGTTTTCTAAGATTATTTTTACTTCAGATTGGTCTAAGGCTAGAAGCAACTGACTGGATTATGGGGTGTGTAAGTTCTGCAAATTTCTTTGTCTTAATTAATGGAAGTCCATCTAGTTTTTTCAAAAATTCTAGAGGATTGAGGCAAGGCTTCCCTCTTTCTCCACTACTGTTTTTACTTATTGTTGAAGGACTTAGTAGACTCATTCTAAATCTTGTCGAAGAAGGTAAAATTGAAGGAGTCTTAGTTGTAAATGGAATCAAAACTACACACTTACTCTTTGTGGATGATGTTATTTTATTTGGGAATGGTACTCTCTCAGAGGTAGCGATCTTTAAAGTAGGTACTTGACTTGTTTTGTAATGCTACTGGTATGTCCTTCAGTTCACAAAAGTCTCTTTTTTTAGAAGCGGGATGGACAGGGGAGGAGCTCTTAATTTTAAAAGGTTTTTTGCCTTATGAGGTAAAATATCTAGATGTTGGTTTTAAATATTTGGGGTTCATTATTAAACCAAATTGGTATGCTCTGGTTGATTGGAGTTGGTTGCAAAAAAATATTTGAAAAAACAATTTCAAATTGGAGCCACATATGACTCACCTTAGGAGGAAGGTTTAATCTTGTCAAACCGGTCTTAGAAATGATTCATGTATACTGGATTTCTATGGCTAAGATCCCTATAGGTCTTTTAAATCAAATAAGAAGAAGGATGTTCGACTTTTTATGGATTGGAAAAAAAGAAAAAGAAAGTATACATCTGGTAAATTGGAAAAGGATTTCCAAATCAAAAACAAAAGGAGGTTGGGGTACAAAAAAAATCTTCAGGTTTGGAAAATATTTGGTAGAAAAGAGTCTTTGGAGGAGCCTAATGGTTCCAGGACTATGGCATGAAGTGATTCCTAAGAATTACTTGAAAAATAAATCAGTAGTTCATTGGTTTAGGGAAGGGAGAAAGAATTTGAAAGGGATTTCAAACTGCTGGAGAGAACTAACTACTTCCTTGCCTATTATTACTGATTGGCTTGCTTGGAAACTAGAGAATGGATGGGATATTAGTATAGGTGTGGATTAGATGATTGGAGCACAATCCTTTTATAAATTGTCTATGATTTTAATAAGTAATCTACACACAAAAGGTATAAAGTTACTAGCATAGGTAGTTTCTTCAACTAATGGAGATCAAAATATTTCAAGATGGAAAAGTGCAGAGATTCTTTGAATAGCTAGAGAACATAAAGGGGAATGGTAAATTTATGTAAATGGACTAATTTGGACTGCTATTGAGTTAAATGATGAGACTGATACTTTAGTTTGGTATTGGGATACTAAAGGAGGACAAGTTAATGCAAAACATGCCTATGAGGTACAATGTTTAGATGACCATGAGGTAATTTCAAAGGAGTGGGTTTTAGATCTTTGGAATCGATAGTTTCCTTTGAGAATAAAATTATTTTGTTGGTTGATGTTTGAAGATAGAATACTAACATGGGATAATTTGTCAAAAAGAGGATTGATTGGCCCAAGCAGATGTGTGTTGTGTGGAGAAAGGGATGAATCTTTGAATCATTTGATGGTTGATTGTTTCTTTACCAAAGAGATTTGGAAATCTATCTTAAATGAATTTAATTTACAAATGAATTGGGGAGGATGACTCTTATGTGATTATTATCAGGTTTGGATAAAGGAGATGGAGTATTGGAAAGAATTACCTTGCTATATTTGTTGGGAGATTTGGAAACATAGAAATATGATTATATTTGAAGAACATAATCTATCTCTGGCTCGGGTCTGTAACAAAATTTTACAAGACTTGGGTGAAAATAAAAAAATTCAGATTGCTCAGCATAATAGAATTACTAGGCCTCCATTTTTGTATTGGAATCTAGCTGTTGGTTTCTTTGACGGAACCTGACAATGTGAGGGTTCAAAATGTGGTGCAAGAGGTATCTTAAAGTGTCAAGAGTTGGGTTTTACAGTCTTAAAATGAATTGTGGTCTTGGAACCAATACCAGGGGTGAAATTTTGGTACTTTGGAGTACCTTTTTCTTTGCTCAATACAAATAGATTAAAATCTTATAGTTGGCTAGTGATTCGAAGGTAATATTTGATTGGTTTTCCTTTAAAAATAATCTGCAAGTGATTAATCTACAACCATGGATGTCAAAAATTCAAGAGTTGAGTGGAAAGTTATAACATTTGAAAGCTCAACATATTTACAGGGAATACAACAAGGAAGTTGATCAGTTGTCAAAACAGACATTACAGTTGTAAGAATGTGTCCTATTTTATGAAAAAGGGACTGGAATTCATACAAATCGTTTTGAAAGAATGACAATAGTTTAAACTTTTTTGTAACCAATTGAAGACTATGTTCTTTTTTGTAAAAATCCTTTTTAGGATGGGTTTTGTTTTTTGATATCACACTTCCTTACATCTTATGACAAACTCATATCTAGCTCTAGACCAATCGAGCTAACCTTTGAGGTTATTGCATTCAATTAATATATTAAAGTGAAATATTATTTTGTGTACTTTAATAAAATGTTTTATAAAATATATTTTTCAAAAATTATATAACTCAATTAATATTTTATAATCACTTTATTTTTCCAAGTTTATAGGTTTTTACAGTGAGTTACTCATAAAGATGCTTGAACTTTTTAGAAATAAACTTTGTAAAAGATTTAAAAACGTTCAATGTTTCGAGTGGACACTCCACCCATCATCACTATAAACATTAGGTGTTTCTAAATATTTTAAACATTTTATCTCCAAAAAGTTCAAGCATCAATTTATTTTATTTTTAAATATAAATTATTTTCTTCCAAACACAATGATACTCTTAAAACTTGATCCAGGATCTTTTCGTTTGGTGACTTATTAAATAATTGTATTAAATGAGCATAAACTAAAGTACACCATAAAGAAGGAAAATCTCAAAAGAAAAGAGACATAAACATGAAATATGAATGCAAAAAATTGATAATGGAGTTCGTCCCTGGTGGACTACGTCTCTGGGTCCTGCTCTCTAATGGGTAGGCCTTTTTATTAACTCAAAAGAATTGGGAAAAATACATAAGTACACCTCATTCTGGATTTAAGATATAGAAGATTTTCTTAGATCAGAAAACAAACATCACCACTACGTTTGTGGCATCGATTTACCTAAAAATGACTGTCTCCACACCTTGATCCGAGTCAAGCACTTTCAGGCCCAAGAGATAGTTCATCTCGGTTTCTGTGCCTGCACCTGCAATTAATGACTGCAAAATTTTCTCAAAATGCATGCCCAGCCTATATGGCCATGCCCTTGGTTCTCTCCCCCCCATACATTGGCAGAAGTCCCTTTTTATAACAAAATATGGGTAGTTATGAATTAATGGGTCGTTTGGCGTAGTGGTTAGCGGAGGCTATTTTAAGTCACTTATTGGTGGAGGTTTACGTGGAGGTCCCGGGGTCGAACCCATGGGCCTCCCATTATATATATATATATATATATATATATATATATATAGATAGATAGATAGATAGATAGATAGATAGATAGATAGATATTTACAACTTTTTTGGTAGGGGGGGTAAGTTTGGAGGACCGATGGAATATGTCGCCAGTCTGGCAGAACCGCCCCAGATTTGGCGGTATATATTTAATATATATATACATATATATTGAATTTCTAGTTGTTGGGGGTCATTAGGAATTTTCCCACTGCCATGAGGCAACCCATGACTGGGCCCATGTGGCAGCCAAACATTGGCCCACGTCACCTCGTTGTACAGTTAGCTTGCCATGTCACCTATCTTCCACATCACCCTGCCATGTGTCATACAGATGCCACATCAACCTGTCATGTAGTGTACGGATTTCATGTGTCATGTACGTACTGCTACGTGGAAACTTTTCATTGGTCCACAATTCGGCCCAAAAATTCCAAAAAAAAGTGATATGTGGCAGCCTCTCGTGCTGCCATGTCATCATGTTGATGTTAGCATGACATGTGTCACCCTTTGCGCTTGCCACGTATGTTTTACAGATGATGAAACCATATGTACTGATGCTAATGTCAGCAGTATGGATGTTGACTCATCCCTGCTGACTGGGCTAGGTTGACCAAAACTTTGACCGTGAATATCTTTCGATTCATAACTCTGTTTAATGAGCCATTTGCATCGTTAGAAATCTTGCAATGCGCTCTTCACGATCATACCATTTTCACTAAGTTTTGGAAACTTTGATTTTTTTCCCTTTCTCTGTCTGTTGAAGCCATTCTGAGCGTCCTGAGTTGCCTCTGCGATTTCTGATTTGTTCTTAGCCTTCTCTAGATCCTTTTGGATCACACCTTCCCACTGAGAACTTTTTGGACCACCAAAATCTTTCATCAATCAATAGGTAAGTGAGGGAAGAGTCCCCTCACTTTGTCCTTGTCCTTCTATCCAAGATGATATCTTCCTTCAACTCATCCAAGTACTCAAGAGAAAACTCATCAACTGAAGGTATTAAACCCACTCAAGTTATACATAATATAAATTTATATTATGTTTTATTTAGAATAATTCACAAATGATTAAATAAACTATTACTTTTTATATACTTAATAAATTAAAAACTCAAAAATAGAATTATAATCAAATAAAAATAAAAATTTAAAAAATAATAAGAATACTATATACTTGTTATATATTTTTTTATAATACATAATTCATTATTATATATATATAATATAATTGATTAATCATTATATATTACATATTACATATAATATAAAAATAACTAGTTAGTTTCTAGTTTTTTTAAGTAAGAGGTTTTATATATAAGGGCCTTCAAAAAACTAGACCTTAGTTACAAAAACTTGATAACAACCGGATTGTAGTTACTAAACTACCCCAAAAAGGAGAAACCAGTTCAGCCAACCAGGTAAGTTTAGCATCTGAGAACCTAACAGTCTTAAAGAACAAAGCTAAGCGAACTAAATTATAACTAAAAGGAGCAACTATTAAAAAGAAAAGATCCCTTGAGGGGTCATACACTTGGCAAGTAACCTGGCTA
Source organism: Picea engelmannii (assembly GCA_009831015.1). Taxonomy (NCBI): domain Eukaryota; kingdom Viridiplantae; phylum Streptophyta; class Pinopsida; order Pinales; family Pinaceae; genus Picea; species Picea engelmannii. Next base: position 122,098 of record ML792604.1, read on the forward strand.
GGTGGAAATAACGGCCGCGTGCCACGGCTCCTCCTCAATGAGTGTCCCTTTGCTTTCCAAATGCATGTTAGCGTCCACGGTGCCATCGTCCTTGTTGGCAGCTGGCAGGGTGTCTCCCGACGAAGTGTGCACATGATGGCCTGTGGCTGTCACCGCTTCCATGTCCTCATGCTGGACCTGCTCCGCAACGACCCCTGCTACACTCTGCATCCTAACATTTATGTCATCGCCTTCTGAGGAGGGCACCCCTATTGAAGCAGTGCCTGCAGGGTAGGAGGGAGAGGCATCTTGGAAGGTAGATAGGAGCTGAAGGAGGGTCGAGATCCTTCCATCCATAAGCTGCATTCAAAATTGGAGGTCCTCCATTCCCTAATGGAGTTCGAAGACCAAATCATAGAGGATGGTGAAACTCTCTTTCAGCTGCAGATCAGGCTTGGAGTCGGTAGAAGCAGATGTGTTTCTTTGGGCGGCTCGAACAGGAGTTGTCACCCCCATGGGTGACTTTGAGGAACCAGTAACCGGTGCATGGGAAGGATTGGAAGTTCTGGAGGTTAGTGGAGCAGCAAGGTGGCACAAAGAAGAGCCCGACAAGCTTTCAATTATGGCTAAGCAATCAAACCGGGAGACAGGCAAGGTGGAGGAAGCGAGAGGTGCTAGCTCAGGCAGCAGAAGCGGCGAGGAAAGTGTTGAGGCTGAACCAGAGGGAGAAACCGATGCTCGGGGCTAAGGAGGATGCCAAGGAGAGCCCCTTCACGACTGTCCTCATTGACGCGACATGATTTGAATACGAAAAAGGATTTGGTGTTCCAAGAAAATGTGGAGAGCCTGGAGATGGCTGAGACCTGTGAGCACCATGAAAGTCTAAGCATAACTAGGCCAGGGTAGTGGAGGAATGTGGGAGTCGATCCTTGAGAGAGGGAGAGGAGCACAAGCATACGGAGAAGCCATAGAACAATCCATAATGGAGGTCGGGTGAAACAAAATTAATGCTGCTACAATTGATGTGAAAGCTAGTTAATGCAAGGTAGAGTCGGCAGTGGTCGGCACGAGTTGGTCACATGGCCCTCCGCCTTGCTGGCTCGTCCGCTCTCCCTCTGTACGCCATGTGGTCTGCACTAACACCCCATCCAGGGGTAGTTAGTTTCTAGTTATTATATATAATATAATATAATATAATCAGTTATATAATATATAATATAACTGGTTAGTTACAAATAATCAATTATATTTTTTTCCACGAAAAAAAGTGTAATTTTATCCATCCGAGTAGAACCAAATTACATTTTGTAGGTGCCTTAAGAAAAACCCAACCATGCATAAAGTGATTAGAAAATAGAAGCATGAAGGGGCCCTGAAGCTGGCTAATAAGCCACAAATAAATATACAATAAAAGAGATGGGAATAACAACAAAAAATAGGGGCAACAAGAGGAACATCATCAATATATTGCAGAAAGAGAAAGCCCCAAACCCTGCCGTGAAAAAACCCAGAGACAACCTCCACATAAAATCCAATGGCTAGATGGACCAGGTCAAAGAGGCATACAAACCTTAAGGAGACTAGAAACCTTGCACCCACGATCAACAAAAACACCTTCACGTTACCAATATAAAACGTCCCAATAGTTTCATGCCCTTTGATAAGACCTCAAAGCATTGACCTTCTCTCCAAATCAATATTGCACGCCCAAAAAAAGGACCTCAAAGATCAGACCAAACCACAATCCGAAGAGAAAGGAAATATTACTGAAAGTGAGGCAAGAAAAAGACCAGCACAAGGCCAAAAAAAAGGGGATCAGAGCTCTAACTCAAAGCACCGAAGACGTTGAATCACGACATCAAAACCATGGAACCTAGAGAAACTCTGAAAATGCATCAAACCCTGAACGAGCTAGTGAAACAAATGAAGAAACCAAAAAAGGAGACAACCACCTGCCACAAAAAAGAGAAAGGTCACACCAAGAAACCTGCAACACCAAGAATAAAACTAGACAGTCCCAGACACATCACAAAAAAACCTCAAAAGCCAAAGCAGAGGAAACCAAAACAACACCAGCACCAAGACAGACCGAAAGTGGAAATAGAGATCGAAATCCCACAAGACAGGTAAGTGAAACCATATATGGACATAAGTGCACAATATCGAGGGACGCAAACCCTAGATCTAGGTGTAAAACTTTGGACACAACCAGTAACAAAGAAGGAGGAACCAGATCTGAGTGTAAAAATTTGGACACAAACAGTAACAAAGAAGGAGGAACTAGATCTAAGCACACAAGAACCACATCTGAGAAAGAAAAAACTCCCCTAGCCCACAACAAGAAGGAAAATAAGTCACACCAACCATGAATATGGGTAACACTTTTGTGAGAATCGGGTCTCCAAAATTCATAGCAACATTTTTTCAGTTGAAAGATAGAATTTTCCGGTCGAAAGTTCACACGTCAAATCGAACGACGCTGTGACGACACCCTCAACAATCATGTACACGATTTTTCAGATGAATTTTTTTCCTGCGGTAGGCATATTTCAGTCGAAATACTCTTCATCCGAAAGGTTATTTTTAATGAATTTCGTTAAAAAATACTTTTTTGTCGAAAGAACATTTTGGGCAAAAACCTGCAAATGGGATTGTTTGCAAGAAACTTTGAATTCTCTCCATCTTACTTGATCTTTGGAGGTAGCAGAATCCTACAAATTCTCAAATTTTAGTTTCAGAATTGATACCAACATTTTAAAAATTGAATCTACTTTCATTGGATATAATTTGTTTTCATTTTCATTGCTTTAATCTAATTTTATTTTATTTTATAAAAACATCACTGCATAATATTTTTAGGTGACATTATGATTCAATGAAGTAAAAAATCCATATCTCTAAAAATACACAGTGGAAAATTATGCAAAATTTATATTCAAAATACTTAAACTACTCTATTCAAAAGGGTATTTTTGGATTTTACTTTTAAGTAAAAATTAAGATAGATACATGGTGTGGAAAAACATGTGTTTAAAATATTCAACTTTTTCATATTGGTCAACTTCAAAAAATTCTAGAAATTATAATATTCATCAGTTAGATTCAAAACTATAGTCATAAAAAAATAGAGTCTTTCTAGATTGTTGCAGTATATTTCGTTTTTCAAAAACAAAAGTTTAATAATGAATACATTGTGGGGGGAAAACATAACTCATTATCTTTCCCTTCTTTTTTAAGGAACATACTGTCAAACAATTGACAAATTGACATATCAAATATCAATAAAAAAAAATGAAAAATAGTCAGTAGAAAGCTAACAAAATTATTCACAAGTTTGTTTTTACTGTGAAGTGAAATTCTAAATAAAAAAAATACTTTTGTTTACCCGAAGTTGAAGAACCTGTTAAAATATAAAAAAATTCTCATAAAACAAGCAAAAGTGTTATCCATCTTCATGATTTTACAAACCAATGCTGCACCAAAGACATAATCGTCAAAACCGCATCCAAAAAAGAGAGAACCACTAGAAAAAACCCCAACCACGCAAAGAATGAACCGCCTTGTGTGCAACAAAACCTGCGCTTTGGTCCGAGAGTCTGCAGTCAGGGTTCCCCAACCACATACTCCAACAAAAAATCACCTTATGTGACTAACCAATTATATTATATATTATAACTACTTAATTGTAATTTGTTGTAAGTAATGAGTTATAATATATAATATATGATATTATTTATTATAATTAAATAACTTGTTAGTTGTAATTAATTAATAAAATTATATAAAGTTAGTTACAATCAATGAGTTATATAATATAATATATAATATAGTTAGTTACAACTAATGAGTTATATTATATATTATATAATATAATAATATTGTATTTTATATAATATAATATAATATACTTGTATTATATATAATATACTTATATTATATATAAAAGTCATTTAAAAATCTCATAGGGTTATCTTAATTGGTCTAGAGTCGTGATGTATCATGCCTATTGTTGGTCACGGGTTCGACTCTCTTGATCCCTTTGGGGCGAGGCTCCATAATCAAGTTTGATGGTTTACCCCATTTATCATCCATGAAATGTGTGGAAGTACTCAGAGGTATCCCACGATATCTTTCATCGAAAAAATATTTAATTCATTATTTTATAAATTATATAATTAGTTGTTTAATTAATAATAAAATAATTAATTATATAAAATGTTTATCGTATTTTGAAGTGAATCCATTATGATAATGATGATGATAATGATTAATTTCCACTGAGATCAAAATTTTCAATCAAACCGTAAGAGGGTAAGGGATTACTTGCAATTCTTTAGAATTTTGTTTTTTTGCTTGAAAAACATTAAGAGAAGATTTCCAAGATCACCATAGTTTTGTTGAGTTAAAAGGTTAGGAAGGTTGGTAGTGTGAAAAATATTTTGAAATTGATATCTAATATGGATATAGGCTGGACAATCTAAGAGAAAGTGTTTTTCATCGTCAACCTTCTTAGTGTCAAAAAGGTGACACACTCTTTCATCCCATGTCATTTTAGGAATTGACCAATGCCCAGTTTCACTATAGAGCTCATGAGAATCTATTCTTATCTTAGAAAGGCTTTTTTTTTCTTCACAGTTGTCAAAAGAAAGAGATAATTTTGATCTTCTAGATTAGGGTTGATTACATCCTTATAATACCCTAATTTTTTTCTTTCCCCTAACTCTTTATCACACCACATTTTCTCCTTAAATTTTGATTTAATGATATTATTAATAGTATCCTTGTTCTGCAAAATAGTGTCTTCCATGAGTCCCTAATATATTAGGAAAGACTAGGCATATTTATCTCATCCTTGCTTGAGTCGAAGATAATATATTATTTGAATATATGTGAGATTTATTTCCAAAAGCATTGGAAGTAGTGATAATATAAAATATTCTATATTTAGTATTTCAAGAATATTTATCATATCTCAAGATGATCTTACCAAAAATTAAACCAAGGTGAGGTTTATATGTATTTCACTATTTCCAAATAACAATATGACACATAATCATCTTTGACTTCAAAAGTTCCAACTCAACAATTACCGTTGACCCAATTTCTTGAAATTCTATCGATTTTTGAATTCCAACTCATCAACCATATTTGTTTTCTTATGAGGCCCATTTTAATCCAAATTTACTCTAATAAACCTAGGAATTAGAGAAAATATGATAAATTTTGTAAATGTGTGGCTAAAATAAGATCAAACAAGATCTAAAAATGTGTCCAAAGACCATAATCAAAACGTGGCTCAAATATCAATGAAATGAACAAAGTTCATTTACTATAGAAATATCCAACATATGAAGGACAATAAGCATAAATCCATATAGGACAAATAAATAATTGAATAAGAATATGGATGAACAATGTGATATGATAACAATTCCATGTAATGGCATACTTATTGCATTGATTGGTGACAATGATTGATAATTCATGTCCCTTGATTAGGTCATGTACTTTAGTTAGGATATATCATTTCATTTATTGTATTAAATATATATATATATATACACACACACACACACATAAGCCTTGAGAGTTATCTCAATTGGTTTGGAGCAAGTACACGAGTGTCTTGTTGTTGGTCATGGGTTCTACTCTCTTTATTGCCCCAGGGCGAGGCCCCGTAATCAGGGTCGACGGTTTACCCCATTTACCATCCATGAAATGTGGGAAAGTAAGCATACCCATGTCCATACTACCCGATTTTGAGGTATGAGATAGTGATCTTCTCGAGAGCTATACTCGGTGTACTATAAAAATAGATGAATGAAAAGAAATATAAGCATGGTCTTAGGTATACCTATGAGGATTATAATATACCCTAGGGTACATGGAAGTTCAAACACATAAATAGATCATATCTAATATGATACTATGCATGGTACTAACAGAGGTGTCCAAGGGTATCATATGATGACTCCATTAACATTATCTGTGTGTATGGTTCCTAGTAGTGGTTTTACCCATAAAATGGTAAATATTCTTGTATAGAGATGTCAAGACATGTGTCTATACTAAAATATTTATTTGTTGCAAAATAAAGAATAAATTCTAGAATTGTGATCTCATTAAACCCTTGTAAAGATCTAATTTAGGGTCTACTTTGTTGGTCAGTCTTGCACCTAATGGAAATATGTTTGATGAGTCTTAGAATTTGAAGTTTCCTACTATAATATTCTAGGATGTATTCTTTAGACTCACACAAGTCTCACTCAATTTCAAGTATACAAGAGGAATTTAAGTCCAAGTTACTAAAACCTATTGTTTTTGGTACCTTTTAGGCAAGCGACTTGTATGGACTACCCATTTGCTAATATTTTCATAACAAATCTAAAATTTTGACCTATAACACCTTGGTTTATCTTTTATCCAATCCCATAAGTGACACTCAATTTGGATCTCAATATCCTCATATATCATTGTTTTATTAGAACCACTTGTTTAAGCTTAGTTTGAGGACTAAACAAAAACCCTAAATTGTATAGCTTGTAACTCTAAAATTTTGGAAAACTAGATTCTGAATTTTTTGTCTATTGTACTTCTCTCTTTCTTATGTCAAACCTAAAATTTACATATAAATAAAATATTCATTTTTTAATAGAAAACATGGTAATATGGATCATTTGAAAGAGACAAACCAAGGATCCATTTTAATACCAAATGTTATGTACCAAATAGACAAATAAGTATTGAAAAGATTGAATTCAATAATGAAACAACTAAATCGATTGAAAGAGTGAATGCATAAGAAACCTCCTTTTACAAAATATCAATTTTGTAATATTGGATTATCATTAAAACAAGTCTCCTTGATGTATGTATAGGAGAAAAAATGGGGTAGAGAGAAATAATAATAAGTCGACATAACTAAAATTCATTTAATGATAATAAATCAGGGTTATGGTTATAGGCTTAACATAAGATACAACTAACCATTTCATTTCATCAAACTATCCAAGCAACAATTATAGTATAATCAATGGATCCAACCCTTTATGTCTCTTCATTCTTCATTAAATGTATAATTAATAGGTTGATCATCTTTGACTATGTTAATGAGAATTAACACTTTACAAATAAAACCATAATTTCACTTAAAAATACCATGAGCCAAGTGCTTATTTGACAAAGTCAATATTGATCTTCATTCTCAAGATTGATCATTAAACAATAAAACTCCTCATTCCTTGAAACAAGGCTCATACTCAAGGTCTCCATTAAATTTTTCTCGCTTCTATGGGTTTACCTACAAATGCTATTATTTATTCATTCATTAAATCCTTATTGGAAATGCTACAAATCCTATGCTTTATTCATTAATTAAAGCCTTCTTGGAAATTCCATGCCATATTTTGGGCTTGTGTATGATTGTGGTAGGTATGACAAGCCATTAGTTTACGTCCATCCATTACTATGTTCTATAAAGTAGGGATGCATAATACTTTTCTTCCTATCTACTCATTGCTAATGAAATTCACAACATGACAATAATTGTCATTCATGCTCAAATGCACTCCATATTGAATTTATTTTATTCTAGGGGACTCATCCATCAAATTATTTGATAAATTTATAAAATCCTTCATTCACTTTATTTGGCAAACCATCACCTTAGATATGGCCTCTAGGAGCTAGAGATTTATCCATCATGACATCACTTTTCCGATCATCTCTAGCCATCCAATTTGGTGTGCCCACGTTTATACCACATTCATGGAAGAATTTAGATATTTATGGTTCATAAGTATGAAGGCCTCCTCCATGGTATTATGTCATGAACTATATTCTCCATGCACCTCATGCCTCATACCTGGACATGTTATTTTTAGGTCCAAGTCACCTTGACCATGTGCCAAGTCATCACCAAAAGCTATGTGACACCTTGCATCAATATTTTGTCGATATTCAATGACACCTTGCATAAATATTTTTTCCACACTCAATGTCACAACTCTATCAATGCATGTGGGTCCCATCATTGTAAGGCATCACCTTTTGATTGGTTTGGATATGGGGTAGGAGTAACCCTAGTTCTTGGATGTGGTGATGCCTAATCCTCATGGTCACAATTCTACCAGTACATGTGGATCCCATCATTGTGAAGCATCACCTTATGATTGGTTTATATATGGGGTAGGATTAACCCCATTCCTTGGATGTGGTGATGCCTAATCCTAAAATTGAAACTGGGACAATCCCACACTTCTACCAAGTCTAAAGGTTGAAGTAGTTGTGTTGGAAATAATTTCATGTGGATCCCCTAACCATGGAGTGGGACAATATTAGTAATATATTATCACATGAACAAATATGAGGAGGACCTCAGCAAGGAGATATCCATCTGTAGTTCAATGAATCCGAAGGAGACTGTGTAGTCCAATATATTGGAGATCCCGATGCATCAAAGTATTATCATGCATTGTTGAAGGCTTAGAAGATTAATATTGACTCAGAGGATACACCAACCATAGTTATTATAGTGGGATACTAGGATAAGACTATTGTGATAGAGGTTGTGGATCTGCTGAAAAAATACCATGATCTATTTCTGCTAGCGGGAAAACCCCTCCTTTAACTACATCAGGGTTTAAGATGTAGACAGAGTGAATAACCATCTAAAAATCAATCAATTGTACTCTACCCAAAACATACCAAAACTAATGTAAATAAAGAAAATAAAGAAGAGATCAGGTAACTATACCTTTGATCCCACGTCTAGTGATGATCTCCTCAAGCTTGGAAGTTCCACTGACTACACGTCTCCTCCCAAGGCTGACCTACATCCAAAGGTAGGAAAAAAAGAACTAAAATCATTCTATTATATCCATGAGTTAGGGTTAGATATTAAGTGCTAAGTATAAATCAATAAAAATACTCAAAACAACATCATTTGGGAAAGGAAAATGTGATTCTTTTATTCATCATACAAAGAGTATACCTTACAATCTATGTTGGCTACCATTCCATGAACCTAGTCTGAGATCCTCTTTACCAAGCTCCAAGTGCACCTTGAATGGAATTCTTCTCTCAACCTTTTGATCACCTCTATGGAAGGGAATGGGTTAAATGGAGGAAGAAGGGGTCGATGAGAGAATTTTGAGGCAATATCTCACAAAAGGAAGCAATATCTTGGGCAAGGAGGGGAAGTGAATTTGGGAAAAGTTTCATTGTTATTATGCTTAGATGTGAAATGAGACCCCAACACCTCCTTTTATATGCCAAAATAATGGTTATTAGGTTGGGTGAAGGGCTATAACAAGTGGATTAGTTGGGAAAGTTCCAATATCCCATGAATTTCAATGAATTCCTTGCAACTTTTTATTTTTTGCAACTTTTGCAAGCATACGCAAGCTATAATGGTGCAGCATGCGTATGTACATGAGTTGTAGTGGTGAAACAAGTGTATGTACATGGGATGTAATTGTGTAGGGCACGTACATATTCCAAAAAATGGATTTTTAAGAAGATCTTCTCAACAATGCTTTGGAAAAAAATGCAAGTAAGAGGGCCAAGGCCATGTATGCCTGAATATGGAATTTTAGGGCTATAACAAATGCCCCCTAAGGTGTGAGGTCAGAAGAGAAACTGATGGCTGAAATACATTAAAATATCTTCTCCACTGTACAAAATCGAGTGAGATCGGGACCATAGTTCGAGAGGTGCCATCTGGAAAAAAACAATTGTCTCTCTGAGGCGGGCATGCCCATGCTGGGGATGAACTAAATCATGGATTCCAATCAAATACACTATATATCCATGTCATATAACTATATAAATTGTAGCCGCGAGAAATATACAATGGATATACATCTCAAAATCAGTCGAAGATATACAATTAAAGTATCCATCTTCAAGAAGCTAGCGATGCTTGTGGCTGGAGATGAGGCCTTCGGAGCTCAATCAACAACTTCAAGACCTTCAAAAATAAGTTAGGAGTATAATAGGAGTGTATAAATAATTACCCTGAGGTCTTCGATGACTCATTGGTAAAATTCATGAGGATCTCGATGATCAGGCAGAGAACTTTGTCGATTTTGAATTAGGACTTGACTGGATTCTTGGGATGGCCAACTCATTAAGTCAAGAGATAAACTACAGAAAGGCCGACTCAAGTTGGTTGAAAATTCCCTTGGACAAAAACACAAAAGATGATCAGACTCAGGCAATATGAAATTGATATAATTTCACGATGCAAGAGGCAACACAAACTCTCCATGTGTTTGGAAGAGTAACCAAACAGAGGAGGACACAACTCTATGTAGCGAGAACAACTTCCTAAGGTCATACTAGATCCCAATTCTTGACGAACAAACAAAAGGATGTTCTTTTTCCAAGGGAGACTCTCTGTGCTGCTGAAAAAAGCATACATATTTCTCGTCCCCTCTTTTTGGAATATTTGATTTTTTTTGTATTTTTCAGTTTTTTAAGAGCTTGAAAAAGAATAAAATAATGCCACTTTACAAAAGAGGAACGAGTGTCACAAGAAATCATACTAGTTCCAAGCGCAAGGAACATACTGATGCTCAGAGCAAGGAGACATGTGCAGGAAAAGGACACTTGGGGAAAATTCCTCCATGGGTCAAGGTGTCAGGTCGCAAAGGCAATACGTGCTACAAGGCTTGCGTATAAGGCATGCTTCAAAGGTTCATTTGAGAGAAACATGGAGTCGACATTATGCCAAAGACACAAAGATGAAAATGTGATTAAGAAAGACAAGGTGAGACTCCCTTCCATGTAATTTTACAAGCCCAGATAAGGTAAGCTCGGTAGTTTTTTCACGTTTAGAGAGTCTGAAAAAATGTAAAAATAATACTCCAGGGAGTACCTTTTTCGGAGATAGTCTAGCCAGTTCGAAAAAGGGGTAAACTTGCACCGAAAATACGTCTATTCAAAAACATTTTAATGACTATGACAAAGACAAGATCACTCGGAAATATTTTTAATTTTAAGGAGTTTGAAAAGAGCTTAACCATGGACTCACAGCCTTTTTCCGAGTTTAGTCTCCTTATCCTGAAAAATTATAAAAGTAAGAGAGGATAACTCTCCCAGCGAGACGAATCTCCCGAAGCGTACCTTTTTCTACTATAATCTACAGGCTGGAAAAAGGGTTAAAATCATGCGAGTAGATGTTCTTCTGGACTAATTTAATGAGTGTAAAGGAACAAGGTCACTCGACAATATTTTCAATTTTAAGGAGTCTGAAAAGAGCTTAACTATGGACTCCTTGGGGGTTCTTTTTTCGTAAGTAATCTCCAAGGCCTGAAAAAGGTGATAAACCAAAACCAAGGAGAATGTTCCTTTTTCGAATATTTAGTCCCTTAGGCCCGAAAATGGGTTAAAATTACACCTGAGAATACTCTTCTAGTGAACCAAAGTTCCTAGAGCATACCTTTATTCATGAAATTAACCGTCCAGACCAAAAAAGGGGTAAGCTACCACCAGACAGATGTGCCTTCAAATTTGAGTTTGGAGATCTTCATGGGAAACAAGATCACTCAAAAATATTTTCATCTTTAGAGAGTTTGAAAATGGCTTAAAGAAGACTCCAAGGGGCTACTTTTCTCAGTTAATATAGACAAGATCGAAAAGAATAAATACAGTCTCGTTGAATGTTTCTTTCGAATTTTAAAGCAAGCTTGAAAGACAAAAAAACATGCTCATTTGGGAGTCCTGAGAGTAAGGCCAATAATGATGGTGCATCAAACGAATGAGGCTTAATCTTGTAATCATAACAATACTAACAAGGACTCCTAGGCCTATAGTCATCACTGAAAACATGGATGCCAAATTTCAACAAGGATCTACCTAGGGCATCCATGTATAGGTAGGCTCTACCACCTAATTATGACACTTCTAGAGAAGCAATGAAGGTTCTGTGTCGCACTTCGATGGGGTCGATCCTATGGAAAAGTGGAAAATAAAACGAGACGCCAAAAATGGAGACAAAATACTAACTTACATGCAAAAAGTTGGGAAAAATGAATTTTACCAAAGGAAACCAAATAGTGAGCCATCCCCAAAAAAGTTACCAAACCAAAAGGAAAAAGGGTACCAAAACATCTAATAAGAAACTCAAAATCAGAATCAAGTAATCACCAAGCCAGGGAAAATGACAAAGGGGGTCAAAAAGTGGCAAAAAATGCCAACAATGTCTATAAATAGAAGTTGATAGCTCATTTTCATTATTGCAATTCGAAAATTAATCAAAAGGAGAAAAAAACCCTTTGCTAAAGAAGTTGATTCCAGGAGCTTCGGTGGATGAAACGAATTTCTACTTGGACCAAGTAAGTACAATATCATCCCTCTTGCATTTCCATATTTCATTTTTTCATTTATTTTGTTTTTTAAGGGGGCACGCTCTCCTAAAAAGAGAAGCTTTGTGTGTACGTGGGCTGTCCTAGAAAAACCCACGTATGTACTCAGGCATAAAACAATTTTCCTATAGACGTATGTGACTGTGGCCAATACAACCCGTGTACACATTTGCAAGCTTGGAAAAAATAAAAAGCAAGAGCTAAATTCCTCCATTTTTCCATGGAACAGGATGTATGTCCACTGGAGGGAGAGGGAGCACGAGGACATAGACATTTTGGTCGAAGAGGACCTTGCAACCATCCCCGTACTAAAACAATGTGGGCTATGGAAGTTCTTTCAATGTCCTTTTATGAGGGAACAACCCAGATTACTCAACACCCTCATTGATTATTGGCACTCAGATGTAGATGCATTCATGTTAGAGGGTCAGTCGTTGACTCCAATGACTGAGGACATTTACTTCCTGACTAGCCTCTTGAGGAGAGGGGAACTAGTCAATCTGAGGACATTCCCCCCCGGGCCTTTCAACATCAAGGATTACATCCAGATGTATTGTGAGGCTGACACTGAGAAGGTAGGCTCTCAGGTGTCAATTCATAACATCACCAGCTTGAATCTATGAGTGATCTTGTTACTTATTGGGAAGATTACTGGATCAATGAACCTACATCAGGCCTCCCAGAAACACATGCACTGTGCCATTTAGTGTCAAGAGGCACATATCTTTTACTGGAGCATGACCATGCTTATGTGCACGAAGAGACAGTTGGAAGAGTGTCAGAAGCATACGATCAATAACTTTGGGTTCAGTATGATCTTATGTTTCTTCTTCGAGAGGGTTCCTAGTCTCAGTCCAAGAGATATGGTACGAGGGAATGTGGCCTCCTTCCCAGTGATATGCATATGGGAAGCATTATTGCCACGACAGGGGGGAGGGAGGACCATAGAGGCCTTTGACAACAAATTCTTCGACCAGTGGGCACGACAGATTATGACGATTGAGGACTACCCCTACACCGAAATCAACATTTCCAGGGATCCACACATGCCCATGCCTCCCAGAAAGGAGCGAGGAGAGATAGGTAACTATCTTTTAAAGTTATTTAATTTTTAATTATTTTTATATATATCATTTTTATATGTGTATAGAGTATTGAATCTTATGTATATGTTATGTATAGATGTGGGACTAGTGCACCCAACAAACTTCATGAGGACTCGACGATGTCCTCAACTAGAGGTAGGACCAACAACTACAAGGGGACCTCCAGTCAGAGAGGCTGAGAGAGTTTTGAGATGAGTGGAGCGCAACCTCATTGTGATCACTTGCACAATACCCATGGTCGAGATCAAGGATATCCCACGTTCCATGCAACCTCATGTAGTGGGGGTGCCACGGACGTGGGTCCAACTTTTTCAGTGTTTGACCAACATTGTTGTTCATCATGGTAGGGAAAATAGGCCCTGTTCTTAGATAGGATAGACTTTTGATGTGCCGAGGGCACATTTTGTACATGTATTTTTTGAGGGAATAATCCCAATGATGTACACTGAACATTATTTTTGAGGTGCTCGCACCCACCTATGTACTCATGCCATGTTTT
>ML792604.1:141572-199515 GCA_009831015.1 Picea engelmannii
TGGAATTCATCAACCCTTGGAATGTGGAAGGTGCATTTGTAAGGCCAAAAGGCATGACCAAAAATTCATAATGGCCTTCATGAGTTCGGAATGTTGTTTTTGGGATATCTTCTTCCTTCATTCTAATCTGATGATACCCTGAAAAAATATCCAACTTGGTGAAATAGATTTCTCCATGTAGTTCATCTAACAAGTCATCAATGACGGGAATGGGAAACTTATCTTTAATAGTGATCTTGTTGAGCTCTCTATAATCTAGACAAATAATAATGCACCATGAGCCATCTTTCTTGAATACCATTACCACCGGTGCAGAGTAAGAACTTTGTCTAGGTCTAATAATGCCAACCTCTAACATTTCTTCAACCATGCACTCGATTTCACTCTTCTAGGCATAATGGAATCTATATGGCCTGATGTTAGGAGGAACACTCCCAGGAATTAGGTGAATATCATGATCATGATTTCGAGTGGGTGCAAGACCTTTGGGAATATCTCCAAATACTTTGGAATGCTTATCAATCATCCCTTGGAGATCTAAAGGAATAAATGGCTTAGATGTTTGAACATATAGTGATAATAGTTGTGAAATAACACCTTGATGCCCCTTTTTAAATAATTTTGTCATGCCATTAGAGATTATCACCTTACCGGGTTTCCCTGTGATACCTCTTAACTCAATTTCTTTTCCTTATAATGAAAATTTCATGAAAAGTTATTGAAAATTAAAATCCACTGTTCCTAATGATTGTAACCATTGTATTCCTAGTACAACATCAGCACCACCCATGGGTATAGAAATCATTGGACTATTCATTACATATTCCCCCATAGTAAGATTGATCTTATTGCATTTTCCTGAGCAATTGATAGCTCCTCCATATACAATCATTACTTGAAACTCTAGTGCTGGATATACAAAGCAATTGAGATCTTTGGCTAATTTATAGTGAATGAAATTATGAGTACTGCCAGAATCAATTAGGACTATTACCTTTTTCTTTTTGATATATCCTTCGATCTTGAGGGTTTGAGGAGTGCTAATTCCAGCCAATGCATTACACGATATAGTGGGAGTCAACTCTTCAGATGAAATTGATTCTACGTTTTCATCTTGAGATGGTTCTTGTCCATGTTCTTGTTCTTCTTCCTCTTCACAATCTATCTAGAATAATTTCTTCTCACCACACTTATGTCCCTTACTGTACTTGTTGTCACAATTAGAGCATAAACCCTTTGCTTTTCTTTCCTCCAATTTTTGAGGTGTCAATCTTGTAGGTTGAGGTGTTTTATAAGAAGGAGAATTATTCTCTCTATAGATGTTAGGATTGGTCCTTCTAGTAGCCGTAGCCATATTTTTACTTTCAACATTTCTTGCCACCCTAAATGCATTCTCCAATGATTTGGGTTCCCAAACGAGAACCTCATGTTGAATGTTATCTCTTAAAGTTCCTATGAATACATCAATCAAGTGCTCATATGGAATATATGTTACCTTTATATTCAATCTTTGGAAGTTCTCAATGTGCTCTGTAACTGAACCCTTTTTCTTGAGATTTATCAATTGGCTAAAGAAGGTATTGTTCCTTGTATCCTCATAGTGTGCTATCATTTCTTCTGTGAAAATTGTCCAAGTGACGAGTGATTTGCGAGAACACAACCATCTATACCATACAAATTGATTGGGTTATAGATATAAAGAAGGAATTTGTACCTTTTGTGTATGTGGCACATTATGTAGATCAAAGAATTTCTCCATCTGAAGTATCCATGTCATAGGGTCCTTTCCATCAAACTTCCTCATATCACTCTTAAGAACGTGGTTGGTCTTCAACCCAAAGTTAGAGTTTCTCCATTCTTGATTCACCTTCTTTGTGTCCTCATCATGAATTTCATGGGATAGATTTTCACTTTCAGGTGTCCTCTCTATTACGAAATTTTTCAATCCTTCCATGAAACCATCCATCTTTGCCTCCAACTTAGCTTCCATCTCTTGTAGTTCATATTTTGTTACTATCTTCTTTTGTAAATAATTTATGTCCCTACGAATTTCTTCACCTTCATCAAGAGTCCAAGTAGGATTGTCTGGAGGCTTATTTGGTGTAGAATTTCCCTTTTTGGGTGGCATGTTGGCCAAGTATCACTTTTGAACCTTGATTTTGAGGTGGTTCTGCTAGACAATCTTTCTTCTACTGTATCTCCAAAGTTTCAGCCCTTATGGGTATGAAAATTTATTTTTTGTATTTCTATGATATTTATTCTCTACAATGCCACATGTCTAATCAAAATTGGATGTGCCAAGTGGAATTTATGGTAGCTTCCCCACAACTTGCTGATTTTTGGCCTTTTCAGGAGATCTCACTTGTATAGCATGCCCCGCACAAATGATTGATATAAAATTATGAAACTCGCACTAGAAATAATAAAGACTGTCCACTATCCAATGAAACTAGTCTCACTCAATTTTGATACTCTCGAAATAAGTTATGATTGTTTTACCTGGAACACCTTCTTGAGACTAGTCAATAGGACTAGTTTGATACCCTATCTTCCACATGGTGTATATAAAAATGTAAGATGACCTAGAAGCTGAAATTTTTAACACAGATACCTTACTAATTTATGTGAATATCCTCCATATTTCAAGTTCTGAAACATTACAGAAAAAATTTTATAGCGAAAATTCTGCAATGACTCAGTTTAGGAAGATTCCAAAACCCTATATTGCACAGGTTGTATCTCTAAAAGTATAAGGCCTCAGGAGATGAAATTTTAACCCAACTTACCTTGATTCATCTAATAAATACCCTCCAAGACGTTCCTTTTGAAACATTGTAGAAAACATGTTATAGCGAAACTTCCAAGGTGTCTCAAATGTAGAAATGAAACCCCAAGACCTTGAGCTTTGATACCATATGTTAAGAACCAAATATCAATATAGCATAGAAAAACCTCAGAATAAGTACTCAACACCTTGAAAAAGAGATAAATTCAGATAATAAGCCTCTTCGAGGGGGAAACCTCATTATTCCCACATAAATGTACAATTACAAGATGATTCAAAATGAAAATGTCTCCTTGGTATATATAGGAGACTAGGAGGTATAATTACAACTAATGGCCTAAAGCCGACATAAACAAAATAACATTAATAATATAATATGCCCCAATTAAGGGGTAATGAGACACTATTTAGGGCTTAATAGAGCATATCATCTTCTTGAACCAATACCATGCCGATGGTCATTTATGCAACAACCAAATACAACAAGAAATCTCTATTATAATCGAGAATCTCAAGAAGAGGGGAAGACATCAAGGCACGTTTAAACTCTTTGAAGGAGCGTTGAGAAGCTTCATCCCAACAAAATGGGACTCCCTTTTTCAATAGAAATATAAACCCTTTGGTGATCTCGATGTAATTCATGACAAAACGCTGAAGAAAGTTCGCTTTGCCCTATAAGCTCTGAAGTTGGGGTATCGTGCACAGGGGAGGCAATTGAACTATCACCTCAACCTTGAGAGGATCAACCATGATCCATGTCATTGAAACAATAAAACATAAGAGATGACATGATGTCATGTAGAAGCTTCACTTGTTAGTATTCAAGTGAATTCGATAGTAGTGACATCGTTCAATGATTAGTCGAAGATGAGCGGAATGATCAAATCTCTTGCGAGAGCATGATGCTAGATCATCAAGATACGCCTTGAATATATGTCTAAGGTCATAAAAATCAAACGATTGTCCCACTGAAAGGTATCTCCAGCATTATTCAAGCTAAAAGGCATATTACGATACACTAAAATTCCCCAAGGATGAATACAAGTTGTTTTATGCTGGTCTTCGAGTTTGATCTGAATCTGATTGTATCCTGAGAAACCATCTGTGAATGAAAAGACCTCATAGCCTGTGTACTCATCCAAAATATGATCTATGAATAGAGTGGGAAAATTATCTTTCAGACAGGCCTTGTTCAAATCATGGAATTCCATGCACATGCAAATCATACCCTGTTTCTTGTTAACCGGAACTAGGTTCGACACCCATTCCATCAATTGCATGGGGTAGATAAAACCAACTTTGAGTATTTTTTCTACTTCTGCCTTAATTGTTGGCACTATTCGAGGATTCACTGGATGAAGCTTCTGTCGAACCGGCTTGGAATCAGGATAAGTCATAATTTCATGCTCAACAATTCTTGGGTCTATGCATGGCATCTCCTCGTAAGACTAGGAAAAATCATCGCACAATTCCTTGAATAACTCAGTGTAAGTTTGAATCTCTTCAGGGGAGCAGTCCGCTTCGATGAAAACATTCTCCACAACACGAGGGTTTTGGAGATATCTATTGGAATCATTGTAGTGATACTTTCCATGTTACCCTTGGCATAAACTATGTGCATAGCCAGAGGATTGATAGGAAAAGAATTATCTCCATTAATGGTCGAAACAAATTCTACCACCTCTATTCTCCTTAACTTGGGAAGGATGTAATATCTATGATGAATATCATCCAAAGGTTTGTCGGGACCATTAAATTCCTTGAGAATCACCTCATCAGAGGGCAAGACCAAGTCTAAAAGGTCTTCAGTGGGAAGAGAACTCTAAGCCAAAATAGGCTCGAGAAATAGATCTAACTCCTATGGGGGATTCATATCAGGGTTGGCCAAAGTCTTTTGGACAATGTTGTATGCAACCTAAACCGCGGACAAGGGCATGGCCATGCTAGGATGCCCTGACCCTTCCATCGAGGCCAATGGGGAAGGTAGATTCCACAGATCGTTAAAGTAACTCGTTCGAAATGCTGAAACTTATAGAAGTGGAGCCCTAGGCTGGTCAGGAACAACTGATATGAGCTTGACATCACCAAAAGACGACGAGTAATAAAACGTTCCCATCAATTAAAAAAACAAACAACACCTAAATTGAAAATTTTGGGCTGCAGATTATCAATCATTAGGACCATGGAATCCCCCGATGAAGGGTCAGGATGGGAGAAATACAACCATTCAATGGTCACAATCTGACCCTCGTGCGGAAAACAAAAGACCCAAAAAACCATAGAAACCACTGCATGCATCGCATAAGTCCAACTCCTTCCTAAAAACAGGTTGTAGTCGAGAGGCGCATCGACCACTTCAACTTCGACACACATGGTTTTTCCTCCCAACTGCACGGGGAAAGAAGGAATGATTCCATGTCATATGAATGAATGATCATCAAATTCCATAAGAAACGTAGGTGACAAAGACAAATTGGGTTGGCCAATGGCCTTCCAACACGCCAATGAAATCACACAAGTCGAGGCACCCTCATCAACCATTGTACAAAAATTGTTTTGAGTAAAATATTTCGTGGTGTAAGCCACTACTATCTAAAACACAACGTGGTAAGGAAGATGGGGTTTCAAGTTGATTGGATAAAAAATGATCGCTCCCAGGTTACAATTCTCTATCGATCCCAAGGCAGATAACAAATCTTTTCTCTGCGAAGGGAAAATCTGGAGGACTTCCAAAGAAGACATCACGCAAGGGGTCTGTGCCATATCTTCCACAACATAGTAGTTCTAGGCTGACCTCATGTTTTTATTATGAGAAACATTTTTAAACACACCTTTTGGGATGTGATTCATCATTTCACTCATCGCCTTCTCAGTCTGGAGAGGATTCAATGGGTTCATGGTTTCTTTTCCCTTTTCGAAAGATTTAGGAATTTTGTAATCTCAGACCTTGGTCTCTATATTAGCCTCAAAATTCATCATGTAAATATTTGTGGTCGGGTTTTTATTGGGAGTCGCAGGGGGTCCCTGACTGCCCCCTTCCACGCTTGAGGATGTTGAAGCTCGAGCCATGTTTTTCCCATGTGGAAATGGGTTCGTCAACACAACAAGTTGTTGCTACACCAATAAATTCTAATATTCTGCAAGTTGAGGGAACATATGAGTTAGGTGGTCTTCTATGCAAAGATTACACGGATACTTCGACTTCCTCTTCTCCATTTTCCCCCACCAACATTGTTGGTAGCCTTTTTGTCCCCTTTACCCTTCTTGTTCCGTTGTTTTTTCTTTACCTTAGTCTGCTGGTTATCCTTAGGGTTAGTCGACTGCACACTATGTATGTTTGATGTCTAGGTAGGGGGAACAACTGAACTCGAGGTCTGTCTAGCCACAGTTTGTTGTATCGACAATTGTTGCAACTGATTCGACAACAGGTCCATGGACTTATTTTTCACTGAGCCCACAATACCATCAGTATGGGGTCCAAAATTTTGCTTGGCCTTATAGAGAATAGACTATGACGAATCTGGAAAAATATAATAGAGCATGCTAGACTAAGAGTAGATCAGTTCAAGATGGTGCGCTCTCATAATCGCCTCTTCCTTTGAAAACACTCCAGAAGTTGCTACGTCCTTGGATATGCAAGGCACCAAAGACTTCAGGAACCACTCCAACAAGAAAACAGAAGGGACCTGGACCTTAGTTAATATTTTTCAATGCCGCCATTCTTGGATATGATATGAGATGTGGTCGTCCTTGGCTTGCTCAAAGTTGGCCAACAATTCAGTGTCAGAATTGTATCTCACAGGTGACTGGAAATGGTTCAAAAAAACCATCGCCAAGTCATTGAAGTAAGAGTACCTTGAGTAGTCGAGCTCAATATACCATTTCACAACACCCCCTATAAGAGTGCATTGAAAAAGGTGTAACTAGATGGAGTCGTCCCTCAATGAGTTTGATGAGCACCATAAATGAAAAGTTGTCACATGATCACCTGGATCTTTACCAGGCTTGCCTTCAAATTTCAGAATATCTTAGGGAAACTTAGTATACATGGGGGGCCAACGTAGATCGTGACAAATTGGGTCATTCATTAATCTCAACAAGTCTAGAAGATGTAGTGTTGCTAGAAATGATAATTTAGGTTGAGTACTATTTACTAGAAAAGAGGGTCATGGAGTTTGACTAGCACCAGGTTGCTCGGAAAAGTTGGACTGCTGGCAAGGGTTCTGGTAAAATCCATGGCCTTGACTAGCATAGGGTAACTATGTCTATTAGGGTATCATCGACTGACTCCCATAATTGGACGACATAGCTTGTGCGGGGATTGCTCCTTGCATTGTGTTCCAAGGATTTTGGAAGGGGATTCCCCCAACCGATATGACGAGCATGGGTACGGAGCCCTACCCAGGATTCCATTGAGAATGGAAGGATTTTTCCCTGACCAACATCCCTTGCGAGGGAAAATATCCCTTCCAAGGATTCCAAAGACCCTGAGTGGAGAAAACTCCAATCGTCGCTTCTTGTGAAGGAATAGTACCCTGCATCGGGTTCTATTTCCTAAAACTATGGTTGTCCCCAACCAAGACAATAGCCAAAGAAAAATCATTTTTCCCAAACGTGTCAAACAAAGAGAATGACATAGATCTCACCAGTGTTGTATAAGATGAAGTTCCTAAACTTCCTGCTCCAAATAAGATATAATTAGCATTCGACCCAATTGGTTGCTGGAAAGCACCATTGAGCGAAGGGGATAGAGGAGGTATATGACCCCCACCGTAAGGGATAGAATTAAAAAGGACTGAAGCAACCTCGGTTGACCCTTTCATAGGAGTGTTTGAGATCCCTTCCCCCATACCCATGGTCTGTAAGGTGGAGTAGGTAATAATCGAGTTTGAATCAAAGTCAGGCATCCCATATGAGAATGGAGGGCCCGTCACACTCTGAGTAAATAGAGTGGTGGTAGAAGTTGATAATGGTATAAGACCACTTCCTGAAGTAGAGGGAGTCGAGACCAATGTGGTACGAACTAGTGAAGGTGGGAGAGGAGGTAAGATTCCCCCAGTGGTTGTAGCCGTAACAGGAGTATGAGGAATCCCAGACGAAGTAGCAACATTCGCTTCCATTTCCACTTGTAAGACTAGCTGGCGCTCAGAATGTGTCACCTCAGGAGGGAAAAATTGTATCAATATCATCACTGACAAATGAGTAATCAAAGGATTGGATGGCATCAGAGCTTCTGCCTCAATGTTAGAAATGGTAAGTTCCTCTAGATTCGAATAGTCTCCTCACAGAGTGGGCTCGAGCACAGTTTCCTGCTACCCGGTTTCTTCAAACGACCCTTATTGGTCAAGTATTTTTCGTAACGGTGGCAGAGGTGGATCCAATGTAACCGATGGCAGGCCCTGAAGCCTTCACAATTGATGGATTTGCTGATCTTCCACCTTGTGAAATGATCAACTAACACAATAAGGATTAACTAGCATTTAAACACCAAGAACACACTAAAAATTTCCTAAAGACAAATCAAGAAGTTGACTATATAGCAGGAAGGACAGTTACGCCAATCGACACTAGAGAAACTAACCGGTGTAAGTGCAACTCGAACACAAAATCACCCTCCGGGTTTACTCTTAGAAGCGCAATCCAACGTCTTCCCCAAGTACTACGGTATACCCCCACAATCACCCATGTAAGTCCCTATAATATGGGAAACTAAGTTGCCATCTCACAGTCAGTAAGGTACAATCAATAGTTGGGTGGATCGTAATGAGAAGGATAACAAGTCTGAAGCCTATCAAAGGTATCGAAAGAAAATGGTCTGGAAGAAAAAAGAGGATCTTGAATGGATTCAAGGTTCATGAAGCTCCGTAGGCAAATGCATTTGGTATTATTCCCAAGACAGACCCTCAATATGTGTTCCCCACTACGCTTAGTTCGACTTTGGAGGGGTTATCTCTATTGCCTTTACTCACACGACCTCATGTTTATCCCCTGTGTTAGAGGGGGATCTCGGATAAATTTTATGACACTGGAACTAAGCACTCCCTAACTCAAACTACAATGTTTGATTTAATGACCTTGAAGAGTTTCCTCTCCAACCTAATTTAATGCCCTAAAACCCTAAACTAGTTTGTTGACCCTACAAACAAAAATAGTCTAGTATATTTTAGATTAAGCATTCTTTTTAAAGGACCGATTTAATCACAAGGTACGATAGTGAAACTAATGGTGTTGTAAAGAGAGGAAAAGAGGAGAAAATTAAAGCACTTGAAAGCAAAATTACTTCGAATTCAAAAGAAAATCTTTATAACTAACTCTTTGTAACTCAAATTTTCTTAACTAACTTTTCAAGATCTTGTAAGGAAAACCTAAAACTTATTTTCACTTGACTACAAGCTACTTATTTTTCAAGAAATCAAGAAGAAATTGAAAGAAAGGCTCTTTTTCTTTTTGCAAATAACCAACTCTAACTACTTTACCAAACTAAAATGAATTTTTTTTTTTTTAATTTCTTTAAAGAGAAAAATTGAAGTAATTTTTTTTATTTTTTCAAAGCAAGTAAAAAGGATAAAATGAAAACTAAAACAAGATTGGAAAAGACCTTTATCCCACTATGGATCACAAGGATTCAATCAATAAACCAAGAAGGCAGATCTGCAACTCAACAACTTGCTTAAAAACCGTTTAAAAGGGTAAACACAAGAATACCAATAAAACAAGTAAATTGAAACCTAGACCCAGGCTATGGCTATAAACAGATACTCTGGACTGATCCAAGAAATCCTTGAGAAGTGTGAACCTCAATCAGGAAAGATGAAAACGCCCTCTTTTTCAAAAACTCTCCTGAAACAGAGACACGGGTTGTTGCATCAGCAAATTGCGTATGTACGTGGGTTGTTTACTGAGCGAAGTGCATATGTACACGGGATGACCCAATACAGGGCACATACACCTCTGTATCTCTTAAAAAAAAAATGATCAGGCAATCTTATAGGGCAGGGACAACTGGTATGCACCCTAGAGGTGACCAGAATCCCTTGACAGAATCAGAAAACTTGAAAGAAACTTGAAAGGCAAACAATCCAATCAAACAACCCAAAAAACCCTAAAAATCCCTAGAGGCTTCCTAGTATGGTCACCAGTTCTGCTAGTGAGAAAACCCCCCCTTTAACTGCACCAAGGTTTAATATGTATACATAGAGAATAACTGTCTAAAAGTAAATCAATTCTACTCTACTCCAAACATACCAAAACTAATGTAAAGAAAGAAAATAGAGAAGAGATCGGATAACTATACCTTTGATCCCATGTCTGGTGATGATCTCCTCAAGCTTGGAAGTTGCACTGACTGCACGTCTCCTCCCAAGGCTGACCTACATCCAAAGATAGGCAAACAAGAACTACAAGAATGTTATTATATCCATGAGTTAGGGTTAGATATTAAGTGCTAAGTATAAATCAATAAAAATACTCAAAACACCATCATTTGTGACAGGAAAATGTGATTCTTTTATTCATCATACAAAGATTATACCTCACAATCTGTGCCGACTACCATTCCACGAACCTGGTTTGGGATCCTCTTTACCAAGATCCAAGTGCACCTTGAATGGACTTCTTCTCTCAACCTTCTAATCACCTCTATGGAAGGGAATGGGTTGAATGGAGGAAGAAGGGGTTGATGAGGGAATGTTGAGGCAATATCTCACAAAAGGAAACAATATCTTGGGAAAAGAGGGGAAGTGAAATTGGGCAGAGTTTCACTGTTCTTATTATTGGATGTGAAATGAGACCCCAAACCTCCTTTTATATGCCAAAAGGATGGTTATTTGGTTGGGTGACGGGCTATAGCAGGTGGATTAGTTGGGAAACTTCCACTAGCCTGTGAATTTCAACCAATTCCTTGTAACTTTTGCAAGCATATGAAATATGTAATGGTGCAACATGCATATGTACACGAGTTGTAGTGGTTCAACAAGTGTATGCACATGGTATGTAATGGCGCAGGGCACGTACATCTTCCAAAAAAATGGTTTTTTAAGAAGAGCTTCTCAGCAGTGCTTTGGAAAAAAATGCAAGTAAGAGGGCCAAGGCCATGTATGCATGAATATGGCATTTTAGGGCTATAACAGTTTCCAATGAATATTATTGTGATTAAGTGTGTAGTTGAAGATCTCGACATTATGAAAATTGAGCTAAATCTTGGTGCAAAACAAATCAGGCATAGACCTTATGGCTTGAATCCACATTATAAGGAGTGGGTCAAGAAGGATATTGAATTTTTTTTGGCCATGAGATATATTTTTTTGATGGAAGAATATGAATGGATAATCCTCATTTTCATTCAAAATAATAAGACCAGAGGAATTTTCATGTGTGTAGACTTCCATAGATTGAATGAGGCCTATGTTCATGATCCTATTCTAGCATCATTTAGTTATGAAATATTGGAAAGAGTCACAAGGAATGAGTCACACTCCTTTAAAAATGGTTTCTCCAAATCTAACAATGTCTCCATCACCATTTTCATGGTGTTACCCCTCAGATTGCATTAGGGTAATTCATTTTTACTATGGTCCCAACATTAAATTGATCCCTGTAACATGTCCTTTTGAACATATTTTCAATCCAAGTGATCCATGATTAGTTGTGCCTTCATTATTTCATAGATTTATTTGGTGTAGCATAATGATCCAAATGTTGTGATTATGTATTAGTTGTATCATTTGCTAGACCATGCTTATTGAACTATGTAAAATTTGGTTTTACTTAGGTGGTTCTCTAGACCCTTGTGGTTGGTAATGGCATGTCCTTTTAGGTTCTATTTCAAGGTGAGTCTTACTCTCATGACTCATTTTAACCATCTCATTGTGATCATTTATGGTCGAGGTAGGTGTGCAAGGGTCTTGGGATGGGTCTACCTATCTTCAAGTTCCATTAGGTTTTTTCTCTATAACTTTTTGTAAAAGTTGTGCTATGTTGTTGTAAAGGTTATATACCTATAAAACACATCTACTTTATTCATAAGCATGGATCTATGCATGTATCTCATATTTTGGCCTGTTTTATGAGTTCCCTATAAATTTGGAAGTTACTTAGCATGTTGTTGACACATAAAAATCATGAGACACACCCTCATGTGGAGCATCCTACCTCTTCTACATATTTTTATACATTTGGATGATTGAGGGGGCCTACCTACGAGTGCCTAGAGTCTTTTAGGTCTTGTGAACTTCTAATGTGGTTTGTTAAATGGTGACTCGTCATCCTAATTGAGGACTTTCACTCTTTGCACACATTTTGAGGCATATATCATATTTCATGAATATTTGGCTAGATTTCATGGGGTTGTACTTTTTCTTCATGAGGTTGGTGGCTTTCCTTGCACATATATTTGTGTTTTGAGGAGGGTTTGAACCCTCAATCGATGAGATATGACCATTTTCCCCTTTCTAGAGAGGTGGTTACACATTTGAGACAAAATGTGGATAACTTTATTATTATTTTGATGACATGTCTCACTCTCGAAGACACACGTGCCACACTTGGAGGTTTTTACGAAGTCGTTTCACTGTTTTGAGACATCCACGCTAGAGGAAGCTTGTTTCATTTTTTTCCATGATTGGAGGCTAAACATTGGAGTCGATACATGATGTTCTTCCCCTTTTGATGGATATTTCCTACCTTCATGGAGAATTATCATTGGATATTTTCATATGTGCCATAACCATCTCCTATTTTCCATATTTTTGACCTTATC
Organism: Picea engelmannii; assembly: GCA_009831015.1. Lineage (NCBI taxonomy): Eukaryota > Viridiplantae > Streptophyta > Pinopsida > Pinales > Pinaceae > Picea > Picea engelmannii. The sequence goes on from ML792604.1 coordinate 154,115, forward strand.
CATGGATGGGTAAATTGTATACCTAGTTTCCCTTGATTTAATTATCAACTAGGGAAAGTAAACTTTGATTTGTAACACAGAATGAGTCAAGATAGAACATGAGATAACTATTTATGTATTCCTACCACCATATTCTATGACTAAATCCTAGTACTGGAATGAAGTATGGAAAGTAAATTGAATAAGAAAAGGAGAGTAATCTACCCTAGGGATCAGAACTATGCTTTCAACCTACAATTCTATTTTCAAACGATGATGTAAAAGACTTCAAGAAAACCAAAATCTATTTGATATGTAGAGCTACTTATAAACAACAATCTATGAGTATGCAATGAGAATAAGTTATCTTTTACAAAAACAATTACTTTAAGTGAATTCTACTTTAAAATAACTTTTAAAACTAAACTAAGGAATCATCTTTACTTTTCAATAAGAAAAATAAGCAACATAATCTAGTTTTCACACTAATCTTATTCAAGAAGGTAAACAATATTATCTAGTTTACACTATCCCGCTGAATAAGGAAAAACAACATCATCTATCTATGTCTACGATGGAAAATTATATCATGATGACATCTAAATACGATGGTTGCGTCTACAATGGAAAATTATATCATGATACCATATAAATACGATGGATACTTCAAATAGAATGAATTCGACACCGACTTCTATAGAAAAATGTAAAGTGGAAACTAAAAAATCCACTGAAAACTTTGCCATTCAAGGAATATCAATATGTTGCACACATGTTCTTTTCAGAATAAAAAATTACACTATCACACTTAAACTAGAAATGTATTCACAAAGATCTGATTACACAGTCCTGCAGGTGTTAACTTAAAATATTCACAATACAGGTTAAATGAGCTATAAACATTCTCTTAAGGAATATGCAGGATTCTTCAAGTGATCAACCTGCAAAGAAGATGTATATACTTTCAAACACAACTTCGATGATTAAAAGAGAATATATGCAGTTGTGACATAGTTAGAAAAATGCATGTAATTAACAAAAATAGTTTGAATGAGAGACCTGCAAAAGAAAGAGTTATATAAATATGAATGTATAACAAAATAAGAATGCACAAACTACTAGTGCCCCCCCCAAGTAGTCATACTCCATCTTATAGAACAATCACAATTTAACACATCAACTCGGATTTCATTAAAAACTAGAAATATGTATATAACAGTGACAAGTATTTCAGCAGTATGCCAATTATCTCATCATAGACATCCCCTTTGTGTTATGTGGCTTCAGGTATATATAGATTCTAAGAGATCGACCACTGAAAGGGTCGACTCCCTCTCAAAACCATAAAATCGTTTACTTGTTCTATTAATAGGAAATGCGTCTTAAAATCATAGCTAGAATATAGGAGCTAGATTTAAGTCTGTAAATCGAAATACAATATGAGCCATATCAAGAGGGTGATAATGGGTAAAAAACCCATTTTCTAGTTTTTTCCCGAAAACGCCCACAAGTATGTTAATGACCAAATATGTTGTGCTCTGAGTTCCGTAATAAAGGTTGGATGAAGGTATGGATCACACATTTTTCCTATTTAATCAAAATAACAAGTATTGATCAATTACACTCATTTAATTAAACATAAACTTCACATTAAGATATCAAATAAATTCAACACATACCTTATTCGTATCCCATATCAATTTGATGAAAATAACCTAATAATAGGCTCAAGAAAGGAAATGGAGATATGAAGTGCATGATCGTTATGTACAAAAAGAGACTTCTAGTAGGAAAAAAGTAGGCAAAACATGGAGTCATCATCTCCCCCACTCCTAAGGTTTTGTAGGTCCCTCTACAAAGAAAAATGGATTGCCAAAACATAACTATACTCCCGAGGTAGTGACATGATATTGAGATAGGATATGGATTAATATTTAGGGGCTTCTTCCTCATGTCCTGGAGACTTCTACTTAGGCCTCCTCTGATGCTTCAACTTCATTCTTAAATTGTGATCGATATTAGTCATATCATCAACCAAATGTTGTAGAGAATTCACCTTTGCTTGTAGGACAACGTTGTCATGTTGTATATGACGATCCAATGTTTCATATTCTCCAAGACGTTGGGTCAAATGATCATTTTATTGTTGTAACTGTTCAACAGTTGGGGACTGAGAAGACTTTACAAAAGGCTTAGGCTTATCAGTGGATGTGGAAGTAATTTCACACTTTGTAGAAGGTTTATGAATTCAAGGAAAAGGTGTGATAGTGGCCTCTTGAGGAATACTAGTCATGGAAGGTTTAGATTTAGTTTTTTTGGTAGGCTTAGAATCTCCTGTAGATCCTTCTTTGATATTCTTATGAGGACTCTCATGATCAGAGGATAATTGAATAGGGTCTTAGGTAATTGGAGACTTTTTATTGAACTTTCCAACCACACTTCGAGTGCACATGCGAGATGGTTGTCCTTTGAACCTGTTAGCACCACGCCTCTTTGTAGGAATTGGAGGAAAATCATGGTTGTTGTTGGATAAATCGGTGAATGGAGACATAAACTGATCTCCCTAGATCTACCTAGATCTATAACAAAATGAGACAGGACATGGCGCTTTCCCTAAGATCAATCATTGGATTTACTATCAGATAAGAGATGAATGCCATACCTTTGAATATTGCTTCCTTATGTCTTTTTTGTCCCTGCTTCACTACATTGCACTTGTGCTATTGATATTGCAATGAAAAAAAAACCAACCAAAGTGAAAGCAACAATAGTATATTCAATGAAAACTTATACATGTGATCAAGGAGTCATGTAATAAAATGAGAATGATTTGATGGGAAAGAAACATGCCACTGTATTATATTAAGAGAAAGTGGAAGATACAACCAAACAACCTTGATGTTGCAAGGTTCCCTTTCGGTGGACCTTTGCTCCAACACACACACTTTCTCAAAAATTACATGAAGAGAATACATAATAACTTGATGGGCAGGTGAAGACCTCAAGCATCAATTGAGATAGAAACCCTCACACAATTCTCATCCTATTCCTTCATAAATTTCTTGTTTTCTTTCTTGATTACTTGCTTAACCTTTTCCATGAGAAATCCATCATTATATAAAAGAAAGAGAGATGTTTAAAGAGATTAGGATGATCCCATCAAATCAAAGAAGCGAGTAGGATCCCAACCATATGAATTCCACCTCATGTTCTAGAAGATACCTTCTAGAAATTTCATGAAATTCACCCCTTTTATTAGTCTTCAAATGCCGCCGCACCCTGGTTATAATGTAGCCTATGGAAACATCGCAAGCCGGTTTCATGACATCCTGTGGAAATCAGGCATGGCCTATGACGACCTTCCAAAACCAAGTTTTGTAGAAGAGGAAACATGTCACTTTTCTCATGAAGAAAGTTCCTTTTGGAAGCCTGAACACATGCTATAGAAACATCACCAGAGTGACTAAAATAATGTGTAACAAAATGTCCCCCAAAGTAAGAGGTTGGAACTCGTGACAGCCAAAATACTTTGTAGAATATGTGTGTGTGTGTCAGAAACAAGGAGTGAACCAATCAGAAACCTGCAAACAAACAAGCATCTATGCAATCTTATACCATTTCTGAGGTAGGCATTCCCATGCTCAGATTACAAGTGATTTAAATCATAAATGTCAGTCATGGACACCAATCATACGCCATGGATCCATGTCACCAAAATTCTACATAGCCACCATGAATACACTGTGGATCTATGTTTTAGAAAACTCAAATTCGAACATACCCATGAGACATACAAAGTGGATCTATGTGTCCATAAAAATCATAAATACTCCATCAAAACCTGGTTCGAAACAATAAGATCCAGGGTCTTCAAACCCATCATCCATAAGTACGAATCTAACCATGCAATTATAGGTGCTGAAGTCAAACATAGTAGAAACCACTTGATTACCGGTCATTGATTAAAACCGTTGACAAGTGTGAGGGAAATCACCATTGATGTCAATGAATATCAAGGTACCTTATTACAATCCAACAAATGCAAATAAATGAGCTGAAGTCGAGCACTCGATAGAATCTCTCAATCAGGGGTCAATGATGTGAACCCACTGTCGAAAGCGAAGAAACCTGCCATTGAGGCATGCAGGTTCTAAGGTACTAATTGATTTCTAAGTCTTATTCCTAGATAATGAGTTGAATTTGACAGGACAAGACTCATCATAGGAGGGCCTTGATGTATCCCCCATCAATGACACGAAATAAGTAACATATTTAAGGTAGATCAAAGTATGAATATGATTTGAAACTGACACAGAGAAGGCCAACATGGTAGGAATTGATAACTCCAGATGACCGACTCAATAGAAGGCCTGTGAAAGGTTGGACTTCTCTTGAACATATGAATGACACGAAAATGGTGTTGGCAGCATTGACTCAAAGAGGGCCCAAGATATGAACTTGCAGAAGGTAAAAAAAGAGACAAATGGATTTCCCAACCCGGATTGAATGATGAAGGGGGTGTCATGTTCAAGAGTGACTATTACTGCCACTAACACAAATACAAAGACACATTTATTTCCCAAAATTCCCCCCCACCATTTCTGGCGAGTACCTCTTTATTTTTACGCAAGCTTGAGGAGGATAACATATGCTTGTTGATATAATCTCGTCCTTTAGAAGAGTCCCTCAGAGTACGTTTAAAGAACCATAAGAAGGAGTGGTTCGGTTCCAAATAGGTCTTTCAATGTTTATTTAACGAGTCCAAAGAGAGAAAACTCGAGGGTTTTTCATGTTTAGAGAGTCTGAAAAACACTTAAAGAGGTCTCTCTCAGTTCCTTTTTCGTAAAGTAGTTTTATGAGACCGAAAAAATGATAACCTACCATCCATCAAATGTTTTCTTAAAATAATTTTATGAGCGTGAAAAGAACAAGGTCGCTCAACAATATTTTTGTTTTTACAGAGCGTGAAAAGAGATTAAAGGATACTACATAAGTTTCTTTTTTTTCGTGTTACCATGACGAGTACAAAAAGATGACAAAAGTATACTCGATTGCGTTCTCATTGATTTGCGAGCACGAGAATGAACAAATACTGAGCTCGAGGTTTTTCCGGAAAAACCTAAAAAGTATTTGTACATGTGACAAACATAAAAACAAAACAAGAAACGTATCTGTGTTTCATCATTTTAGGCCCCTAATTTCTTCACCTGTGAAAAAAAAAACACTCACAATACCATTAGACCTTTTAGGTTTTTAGTAAAATGAATAAAATAATATAAAATATCAATAAAAAAGTAAGAAAGTGAATAAATATAGGTGAAAACTCTCTTTTAATATTCTATTGTCATTTTACCCAAAAATTGTCCCAAAACCCTATTTTACCTCAATCTTCCACTGTCAATTGCGGGAGGCACGAACAACCATTCGATGAACGACTTCCTCCAAAAAGGTAATCTTCTTTTCGTCATCATTTTACATGGATTAATTTTTGTTTTTACTGGTTAAAAAATGGTTTTTGAGTTGGATTTTATGAGGGTAGGTGCGCATAGAGGCTGCCGCAAGTGGCTTATATCGGGCCCTGCAAAAACCACAGATTTCCGCACGTGGCCTTATGGATGACCTTCGACGGTTCCGCACTGTCCAAAAATTTCACCCACGTTGAGCGCAACTCAAAAATTTTCATTTATGTTTGGCCAATAAAAATTCCAAATAAAGTAAAATGTTGGACTGGAGGGAGAGAGAACATAAAGATGATGATTTCATCGTCGGGAATGACCTAGGCATGGTTAATTCGCTTCGACGGTGTGGGTTGTTGAAGTTCTTTAAGATACAGGGCATGAGGGCCCAAGTGAGGTTACTTGAGTATTTAGTCCACATGTGAGATGTGGATCAACAAGTATTCCATGTGGGAGCCCACATACTCTCTTTAGATATCGAGGATATCTATTTTTTGATGGGATTATCTCACCATGGATCTCATGTGACATTGACAAGCAACAGAGGTGGAGGTCTTTTGATGAGTGATTATGTTCGTTGGTATTGTGAACTAGGGGCCGAGAGATGTAAAGGAAAGGTTGCCATTAGGGATGTCTATAATTTACCCCTTCAGACTATCCTATTCACCATCTCATGGATCATAGGGAGTGCATCTCCTCATATGGCTCTCGAAAGTTACTTCCAGTATGTAATGGAGTTCTTGGAGCCCCGGGTATTTAACTGGTGTGACGGAGTTCGTAGCATGAAGAAACAATTGACAAAGTGTAAGAAAGGGGACCTGAAACAATTCATATATAGGTCCATTTTAGTGTCCTTCTTCCTCGAGAGGGTTCCTCATTTGTTTTTGCAGGTAGAGTGGGTCATTTTGACCACACAAGATCCAAGGATAAATAGGTGGTGTGACTTCATGGCTCGGCATGTGGCTGACCCCATCGTCAAATATAAAGATGTGTTCTTTGATTTGTTGAGGCCTCAACTAGTGATGGTATATGATTATGTGTTTGTTGTTTTGGACTTCAGAGGTGACCTAGACTTGGTTATGCCTGAGGATTTCAGTGGGGGAACTTGGGTAAGAAGCACATTGTTTTTTTAGAAGGTTTTTGTGAATTTTGAAATATGAAATGTTTTTTATGTTTTTAATCTGAGGACTAATCAAAAAAAAATTGACAACGCAGATGCAGGACCGCATCAACCTCCAAGTACATCTCCCATCCAGAGACAAGGGGATCTAGTCGAGGTAGCAGGATTGGTTGTTGTTGATTACGAGGAAATCGAATAGAACCTGAAGGGATTGATAGAAGATGTCCCAGGTATCTCTATTGATGATATGCCATTATTAGCGCCATACCACAGGTGTATCTAGTTCTCTTAGTCGACTGCTCCATAGGGTATCATGGGTAGTCTTGTGTTATTGTGAGCAACATCCTTGATGTTATTTTGTATATGAAGCCATGTGCTTCATACTTTTGATTTTTGGTCTTCGAACGAAAAAACACTTTTTGTAAACACTTTTATCATTATATATACATGAGGCTTCTACCGGCTTACTTTTCTTTATATACAAAATGTGATTGGATTTATAAATATCTCAAATGTCTGTTTAACACATAATTAGCTAATGCGTTTGTTAATGTATTTAGAATCTAGGAATGTGTTGATATTCAATGTAATCAAAATATCGTTCCAAGAGGCAAATTCATAAATATACCCTTAATAAAGTAGAACTTCGAATAGAATAGACATTACTCAATTGTAGTATCACTAACTGTGAATCAAGTCGCACAACAAGATGACAGATTCCAAGTGAAACAACATCGATCAATAATTTGATGACTGCACTGTATTCTGTGATATTGTTAGATGCATGACCGAGAAAAACACAGTGTAGAATAATTAATTCATTTGTAGGTGCATAGATTTCCCAAGAAGCAGATGCTAGGTTCTGATTACTACGACTAGCACCATCAGCGAAGCCAATGTAGGGTATCGAAGACATCGACATCTAGAAACCAAGAACAATGCAAGGTAAGCAGTTGGGGGTCGAAACCAAACAACGAAAAAGCACACAAAAGTAACATAGAAGAGTATGATACAGTAAAAATACAAGTACTCATGAAAATACAACCTAAGAATAGTACTTATTCAAGTAAATCCCATTTCGGGGCTCCCTCAAAGGAATGCCATCATAATATACTAACTCATAAGCTCCCTTCTCCAACACTCTTTTGAAAATATAAGGGCCTCGCTACATAGCCTTGAATTTTTTGTCCCCTATTAAATCATGATCTTGTTCATAGAGGAGAACTAGATCACCCTCAAAGAAAATGTGTGGCTTGACATGCTTGTTGTATTGGGCTTTGACACGTTTTTTCTGAGCTTCAATAACTAGGGCGACATCACGATGGGTTTCATCTAATTTCATTAGGTACAATAGATGTTCCTCTTCAGCAGAGGTGTTTAGAAGAAGTTCAACGGCTAGTTTCAAAGATGGTATCTCACATTAAATCGACAAAACAACTTCGATACCATAAACTAATTGGAAAGGTGTGAACCCAGTGGAAAACTTGACGGATGTCTGATAGGCCCACAACGCTAAAAACAACATCGCGTGCCAACTTGTCTTATGAATTCCTATCATCCGTCGAAGCATCATAATGAGAACTTTGTTTATTGCTTCAACTTTTCCATTGGTCTATGGGTAATAGGGGGTTGATTTTTCATGCCGAAGACCCAAATTTTTAGTAAGCTCGAACATCATGAAATTGTGAAAATGGATACCATGATCAATAACGATAGCATGGGGAACACCAAACTGAGTAATGATATGATTGAATATGAACATTGTTGTAGTTTTCTTAGTGTTATCAAATGTAGGCATCACCTTGGTCCATTTAGTGAAGTAATCTAGCTACGATGATGTATCCATGCCCCCCGGCCGAGTAATGAGGGTTACATATCATGAATTCAATGCCCCATTTTGCGAAAGGACCAACGGAAACTACAGGGTGTAAAGGAGCGGGATGAGATCTTATTTTGTTATTATGTTTGACAAGCATGACATTTATGGACAACAGTAATACAATATTTAAACAAACAAGGCCAGAAGTATCATGCTCGTAAGATCTTTTGGGTAGTGGCATACCCAGACATATGACCGCCACATGCTCTAGAGTGGCATTCATTCAAATATTTCTCAGCCTCATCATAGGTGAGACGTCGTCGTAAAATTGTTTCAACACCACGGCGATAAAGAGTGTCACCGAGAATTATGTATTTACAAGCTTGATACCGTATTCGACGACGGTCTGTATTAGAAAGGTCGGGCCAAAAAGTTTGAGTTTGGAGATAAATGATGATATCTCCATACCAAACGTCATCAGAACTGATCAAAAAAAGGGATTCATCAGGTAAGGAATCCTCTGCCATGTTTGTTGTCTCAGTGGTGGTAAGGTCACATATCAATTTGGCAAATACCAAAGATTTCTTAGACTTAGCACATTCAAACTCTAAGTCAAACTCCTAGAGAATCACTATCCATTTGGAGTACTTGCCCCCCAACAATTGGCATGTAAGGATATGCTACATAGGGTTGCAATCGGAAATGACAATGGTCTTGCATAGTAGGATATAATGATGAAAACGTTGGACAGCTTGAACAACTGCCAAGGCCAGTTTCTCCACATGTAGGTATTTGGCTTCAGTGCTCGTGAGACTCCATCTCAAATAGTAAATTACATGCTCATCGTGTGAATCATCTTCTTGGACTAAAACCATGGAAATGGTAGAGTCCGAAGCAACGAGATAGAGAAAATAGTCTCGACTGTAATCTGGTGGGAAAAGCAGTGGTGTATGGGTTAAGGAAAGTTTTAAATATTCAAATGATTTATTAGAAGTATCATCCCTTACAAAATTGTAACCTTTCTTCAACAATCGAGTAAAACCCTGTGTTAACTCGACGTAATTTGGAATGAATCGACGCAAAATTTTTGCCTTCCCTTGCAAACTTTGAAGCTGGTGTAGTGTGGAAGGAGGAGCTAGATTAATGATAGCCTCAACCTTCAAAGGGTCTACCCGAATTCCATGAAGTGACACAATAAAACCCATAAGTCAGTCGGACTCCACACAAAATACACATTTGTGTAGGTGCAAACGGATACGATAGTAACAACAATGAAGGAAAATGGCTCAGAGATGGGTCGGGTGATCTTGGCAATGCATGGAATGGGTCGATAGATCATTGAGATACGGTTGCACGATGTGCTTAATATCATGAAAAGCATAAGACTTGGCACGTTGAAAAGTCACACCAACATTATTCAAACCAAAAGGCAGTTTCCGGTAGGCAAAAGTACCCCAAGGACAAATGAAAGTAGTCTTGTGTTGATATACAGGCAAAATATTGATCTGATTATAGCCAGAGAAACCGTCCATTAAGGAGAATATTTCGCTCCCAACGCAATCATCGATGATCTGTTCAATGAAGGGGGTCGTATAATTGTCCTTAGGAAAATATTTATTGATATCCCTATAATCGACACATACACAGATCGTGCCTTGTTTCTTATTGACCAGAACTAGATTGGATACCCAATCGGTTAAAGCCACAGGGTAGATAAAGCCATCCTTGAGAAGTTTTTCAACTTCAAGTTTGATAGCAACAACTTTACAAGGGTGGACTGGGCGAAGTCTCTACCAGACAATTTTAGCATCCAGGTAAGTCTTAATTTCATGCACAACGATATCAAGGTCAATACCTGGCATATCTTCATAACTCCAAGCGAAAACATCACAAAATTCTTGAAAAAGAGATTTATAAGTGACAACTTCATCAACGAAACATGAGGCTCCAATGTGAACATTTTTGAAGACTCTAGGTTTAATGGATATGTCAAGAGGAACAATGGGTGATATATTTCTCATGTTCCCTTCATATAACATGTCGTGGGATGACTCGGGAATAGAGAAAATGACAACAACAGTCGACAGAGTCGAAATCCATTGGTAACTCTCTATGGTGTGTTGTTCCAGGAAGAGAATGGAGTGATGATTTCCATCATCCCATGGGGTATCTTCCATGGAAATGACTGACATGATCATCTTGTCAGTAGGAAAAATCACACGAAATGGATCGAGAGATGAATCACAGAGAGACAGAGTAGAAGGGGTTGTCAATTGAATGGCTTGATAAGCGGATTCAACCAGAATTAAAGGCATTTGTTCGCCATAGCGAAGATAATCACCAGGATCATGTACTATCCACAGGTCGTGGGACATGGGGGTTTTGCGGACAGAGGTGGAAATCATGTTGATTGAGGCGACAAAAGGAGGTGGGATTGGGAAGGTACCCATTAAAGTGGAATCTTTGAGAATACCCACACCGACATTCTCGTACCCAAGAGGTTTCTTTGTGATAAAGGGTATGTTGCTAGTATGAGAATCAGAATTAAAAAAGGCCATTTGGTCCACCGTAACGACTTTTCCTTGATGTGGGAAACTCAAGGATGATTTTAGGGGATAAATTTCTCTCATGGGATACTTTTCCATGGTTTTCCCAAAAACATATTCGCTATTCTAAAAATGATTCACCCAAATTCGATAGGATAAAATTATTTTACCTTAAAAATCGCCAAAAATTTATACAAACTATATAAAATCCTTAGAAATTTGAATATTTTTACAAAAATATCGCCAAACATTTTGAAGTTGGCATATGAGGGATTAGTAAGATTCGCAAAGGTTTCTACATTTTACAATAAATTTATATTCTTAAAATCATCCTTGAAAGGTAACACACAGAAAAGAGTAGACACAATTGCATGCATTGAATCAATCCAACTACGGCCAAGTAAGAGGTTATAGTCAAGAGGCGCATCAAAGACCTCAACCTCGACATTGACCGATTTGCCTTAAAACATAATAGACAATGAGGGAAGAACACCATAGGGTTTAAAAATAGAACCATTGAAAGCCTTAAGTGTATTGTATGATTCGGTGAGGGGAGGAGAGCCAATGGCTTTCCAACAAGCAACTGGCATAACACACGTCGAGGCACCCTCGTCAATAACAATTCTACATATATTATTGTTCTCGACAACGACTTGTATTTGAAACGCTAACTGAGGAGGTAGCCTTTGAATGTGATCTTCTAGGTCAAAGATTATCAAATTCGTATCCATGGGATCAATTCCACCAATGGCCTTTAACAGTGCCTTCCATTGAGTGGGACAACTTTGAAGGACTTTGAGAGCTGACATCACAGATGGTGCTTGCGCAAGATCTTCTACAATAATTTAGTTTTGAGTAGCACGTGCATGAGGATTAAAGGTGGACTTCTGAACAACGCCCTTGGGAGGAGGGCAGAGAACTGTATCAGGACCCAATTGTTCAAGATGAAGAGGACCGTGGGGAGGTGAAGTTGAGGGAGACAGTTGAACCAATGCAGGTGGTAAATCGTCAACTTTCTCATTTGAAGGAGAATAATCTTTAGCCCGAGTGGTGATTGCAACGTCATTCTTCCTAGAATCACCAGTACACATAAGGACATATGAAGTAGTGGAAGGAGAGGATTGGTCATGAATGACCAATTGGGCCTGCTATTGAGAAGGGAAAGGTTTTGAAAAAACAAAAGGTGTGGGAGGCTTCCTGGTCCCTTGAAGGAACTTAGTGACTTCGACACGTCTTGGACAATATTTCGTGTAGTGATATTCACCATAGATAAGGCAAGGATATCGAGGTTTACGCTTATCCTTATCATTAGGAGGTTTTGTTTTGGCTTTGTCGGATTGCGGATTATTATTTCTATCCTCCTTATTCTTACCCTTCCCATTTTTAGATTTTTTTTTGCCTGCAGGGGAGGATTGAACGAAGTTAACCTCAGAAGTTTTGTCGGTTGAACGGGTAGGAGTCGGAGCACCTTGGACATTAGAAGCAGTAGATTTGGGATTGGTGTGAGTGGTGAATGTGGATTTAGTTTCATCATGGAAGGTACCAATCACACCATCAACAACATGAGAAGATACAAGGGTTGTTGAGGTAGCGATGGTAGAAGGGCGAGGAGCGTAAGGGAAAAAGTCATAAAGAGTGCCCATTTGTGAATAAAAGAGATCTAGGATCTAGGTATTGAGCGCAGCTAATCGCCTTCTCTTCAGTGACAACTCCACCCATGGAAATATCACAAGATATTTTATTGACGAATGATTTGGTGAACCATTTATCCAATAACTGATCAGGAAGTTAGAGTTTTATCAAATGTCTTATGCATCTCCATTCATAGATGCGATCGGAAATGTGAGTGGAAGAGGATTTCTTAAAGGAACTCAAAATCTCAGTTCATGTCTCGTAGCGGATGGGCAATTGGTAATGTGTGAGAAAATCCATGGCAAGGGTGTTGAAGTCATTAAAGAAAGATTGTGGTAATTCTATATACCACTTCGTGGCTCAACCCGTGAGATTTCTTTGAAAGAGTCATAACTGAATGGAGTCATCTATAAAAGAGTTGGACGAACACCAAATTTGGAAATTCATAACATGATTGTTTGGGTCTTCTCCCGGTTGACCATCAAACTTGGGGATGTCAGACAGTAATTTGGCTGGTATGACGGGCCAATGGGGATAATGTAAGATCGGATCATTCAAGATTATAGACAAGTCAGGTAAATACAATGTGGCTAGAAAAGGAAGTTGTCTATTCACATGAGGATACTAATGACTTTGGAGAGGAAGTCCCATCGGTATACCAATAAGACCGTAAGCGGTCTTCTTGTATGTGGAGAGTCCTAAAAGAATTGGTCGTGGAGGATTTGGAGGCATATAACCCATCGGGTTGGGTTGGTTGGAAATGTTCCCTTGAAAAGGGACACTAGACTGAATGTGTGGACCCCAATTAGGATTCAAAGAACCTGGATATGGCTGGCCTAAGTGAGGGGGTATAAAATGGTTTCTTTGAGGTTGCTTCCCCACATATTATTATGGATGTCCTTGGGAAAGGAGGTTCCAAAGGTGGGCTAGTGATCCATATGTGTTCTATCCATATAGTGGGTTGTAGAGTCCAACCTGGGGTTGTCCTCCAAATGGAGGTTTTCCCCCAATGTGTGGTGGTGCCCCAGTTTGAGGTTGACCTCCAAATTGAGGTTGCCCCCCAGTGTTAAATTTCCCTCCAATGGGAATCTGGTAACCAGAAGTGAACGGATGTTGGGTGATGCCAATTGGATTGGAGCCACTAGGGCCAAATACCCCAAGAAAAGGTGGATAAGACCTTCTGGAGAGGACCTGGGAATGTGTAGGAACAAAACTAGTAGCAACGTTGTACCCAGGTGGAACAAAAATTCTAGAAACACCAAATGGAGCCTAGGTAGGGGTAGCGATGGAAGGATTCAAAGCGTGATACCCAGGTGGAAGTGACGAGATAGGTATAAATGGAAGTGGTGTGCCAATGGGATCTTGGTTAACCACCAAAATCCCAGTATGAATGGTTGTAGCGTGTGAGACCATAGTAGAATGGGCCATTTGGAGAGAAAAATTCGAGCTAGGACCAACTGACTGTGTATTTGGACCAACAATGCTATTGCGAGTTGTACCAACAAAATGGTCTAAAGGTATCATGTAGGTAACGGACGTTTTAAATAGTTGTGAGACAATAGGTGAATAGGGACCCGCCCCCAAGTTGTCGTAAAGGTCTTGCACAGTGCGAGGCGGGTTTCCAAATATGTCAATAGAAAGAGGGTTTTCTACTCCAGGGCCTGTATAAGGTCCAATCGGTATTCCAGAAGTTTCAACAACAAGTTCTCCTGATGAATTCATCCAAAGAATATGTCTCTCGTATCCATAATATGGTAACGGAGTGGGAGGAAGTAAAAAATACTCTAGAGAATCGGAAATGATTCGAAAATCTTCTAAAGTGTTGGAACTTTTCGCTTGTGAAGTTACATTGTCCCGGACATCTCTCTGCTTGGGAGAGCCCTCCGGTGAGTTGGGAGGAAAAGGGTGGTAACCTTCTGGATATTCCAGGGGTATCCCTTGCATCCTACGTGAACGGCGTGGAAGGTCAATATTGGCCAAGCCAAATATTTTACGGAAAAAATCTATGGCCAACTACAAAAACAAACAACACTCGCTAATAAAATCTAGAAATCAAACCAAGCAAACAAACCTTCTTATTTTGAAATCACTAGTTGGGGATGAAATCCAACGTCACGAAGTTAAGACAAGAAGGGGCTAGGATAGAGTGAGTGGAAAAGTTATGTTGACGACCTTCTTAATGGACTTATGCCCTGGTGCAAGATCCCACACATAATCATGGGTATACCCTCCAAGGAGCTCGAGTGAGTCTGGCCAACGTCGATTCTAGGTACCGTGAAGACTTGCCCCTCCACAGTCACCTCGTGTAAGACCCTAAAGAGATAGGAAACTAAGGCTACCAATAACAATAGTGATGCCTGGGGAAGCAATCGACAGTCTGATCCACGCGCAAGGGCAGGGTATCTAGCCTAAAATCAACTCGAAAGTCTTCCACTCATCAATGTGGGTATACCTTCAAGTGACCCTCATAATACGTGAAATCGCTACACCAAGACCAACAAAGCAGGGTGAGTAACTCTGCCAGCCTTATTGTGACCTCAGGTTTGACCCTTGTGTGAGAAGGGCTTCCCAAGACAAAATGTTGCAAGTGGATTTGAACACTCCCTATCACAAGATGCTACAGTGTGTTTTATGCTTTGGAGAGTGTGCCTCACAACCTATTCCAAAGCGCTAGCCTAACAAATGTTGGTGTAAAAGATCCCTAGAAAATAAAAGTTTACTAATTAAATATTAAAATTGCGTAGTGTTTTAGAGGTTGTTGCTTACGCAAGAGGTATATGGAGATGAAATTGATGTTGTATAAGACTTTCACCCAGTAATATGCAAGAAGAGATGAGAGATGCAATGCTTCAGTTCAATGAACTCTAATTACAGAAGGGAGAAAGTATTTCTTCGGAAACACGAAAGCTACGAAATATAATTTATTTTTCTTGAATGAATTTAATTCCAAGCAACCATAAGCAATGAAATTTCCCAATTTGTTATGTTGTAAAAAAAATTGAATGCAAAGAATTTTGTTTATGAGTGATTACTTAAAAAGAATAGATGGATATAATTCTTCCTTTCCAAAACCAAGTCAGGGATATAATAGAGAAAGGAAAAGTAATCAAAGAAAATAGATACACTTAACAAATACCCAAGTCAAACTTTCAATGAAGATAAAAAAAAAGATGACAAGAAAGTGTTTTTCCAAATGCAAACAAAAAGTGTCTTTCGAATCAACAAGCAATCCAAAAATGAAAAACAATCCAAAACTTTAAATCAAATCAAAGACTTTTAATCAATCAAGCACTCATAATCAAATTAAGAGATTATATCCTTGTTGACAAAAATCAAGAAGCAAAAACGTATAGAAAGATAATGAAGGTTTTTCAATCTTCGAAAACCAATCAACAACAATTCTTAAGATCAGAAATTAGTCAGATACAGGCATCAAAAGTTCTTCCTAGGTGATCAAAGCAAAACTGGATCATAGAAGACAAAAAGACCTAATCCAAAAAATTCCACAGGAGATGTCGCAACCCAACAATAGGGTACAGTGCGACAATTTTGGGTTTATGTAGGCTAGATATGGGTAGGGTGCGGAAATTTTTCACTAGGATAAACAGTCAGGGTGCGGCGATCTAAGGTTTCTGCAGGCTGCATATGGGATACAGTGCAGAAAAAACTATAAACAAAGGAAAATTGAAAACAGGGAAAAGAGTCTAAATGAACTTTCAGATCCAGAGAGTCTAGATGGATCTCCCACAGACTCAGAGACTAGATTAAAATGAAAAGAGGTAGGCTAAAGGAAAATGGATAGAAAAAAACCACAAACGGGTCGTATTCCCAGTGGATTCACCAATTTTGTTGTTGGATAAATCGGTAAATGCAAACATAAACTAATCTCCCTAGATCTACCTAGATCTAGAACAAAACGAGACAGGACATGGCACTTTCCCTAATCTCAATCATTGGATTTACTATCAGATAAGAGATGAGTGGCATACCTTTGAATATATCTTCCTTATGTCTTTGTTGTTCCTGCTCCTCTCTAGTGCTCTTGTGCTATTGATCCTTCAATGAAACACAAACCAACCAAAGTGAAAGCAACAATAGTATATTCAATGAAAACTTATAGATGTGATCAAGGATTCATGTAATAAAATGAGAATGATTTTATGGGAAAGAAACATGCCACTGTATTATATTAAGAGAAAGTGGAAGATACAACCAAACAACCTTGATGTTGCAAGGTTCCCTTTCGGTGGCCCTTTTTGCCAACACACACACTTGCTCCAAATTGGCATGAAGAGGATCCACAATAACTTTATGGGCAAGTGAAGACCTCAAGCATCAATTGAGATAGAATCCCTCACAAAATTCTCAGCCTATTCCTTCACAAATTCCTTGTTTTCTTTCTTGATTACTTGCTTAACCTTTTCCATGAGAAATCCATCATTATATAGGAGAAAGAGAGATGGTTAAAGAGATTAGGATGATCCCACCAAATCAGAGAAGCAATTAGGATCCCAACCATATAAATTCCACCTCATATTCTAGAAGATCCCTTCTAGAACGTTCGTGAACTTCACCCTTTTTACTAGTCTTCAAACATTGTTGCACCATGACTATAATGCAGCCCGCGGAAATGTCGCAAGCTGGTTTCATGACAACCTGTGCAAATCAGGCATTTCTGCACTGTACCTATGGTTGGCCTGCGACGGCCTTCTAAATTTTTTTTTTGTAGAAGATGAAACATGTCACTTTTCTCATGAAGAAAGTTCCTTTTGGAAGCCTAAACACATGCTATAGAAACATAACCAGGGTGACTAAAATAATGTGTAACAATGGTGAAAAGAGTCCTTCATCTTCCTCTATTTAGATTCAATAGGAGTTGAATAAAATTGAGGATCAACAATAGGCTTCTTAGTAGATTAGGGAGTAGGATTAATTGGAGGGCTTTGAGACTTAGGAGGATGAGGGTGAGATGGATTAGTAGTCCCAAAATAAATTGACTTTTTGGCTATTTTAACTGTCAAATGGGGGTTCAAACACTGGTAAAGGAAATCATCCTCGGTTCTGTCTTGTTTTCTCAATTCTGAGACAACCAAGAGTTTGATAAGGCCATGGTGAAATAGGCTATGGCTATGGTTTGTCACATTCTTACGAACCTGAGAGAACATTTTCTCAAGACTCTTCAAAACGTAAAATGGAAAATTCAAAGGTTTACCAAACTAGAAGTGAACCAAGAGGCGAAAATGTCAAGCTTTGAAGGTGGAATACTTACCCTCACAAGTGATTAACTTGGTGATGACAACCAGAGGGTTAAGGAATTCATCTTTAATCCAACCTTTTGTTGATGCCAAAATACTAGAGATTCTCAAAAGTCAACATTTTCAACCTCTCGCGGGGCTAGGAGAGAAGAGACGAGAATGTTACCCTAGGATTTAAGCCTCGGGAAAGAACACACATTAAACTCTAGGAAAATTTTCTCCTAACCTACAGTCCAAGCATAGATCCCTTTTCCTTGTAATTTAACTTTTTAACAATTTTTAATTTTTATGTGGTTTTATGATTTTGTACTATTTACAATTCAATTATTTCTATGTGAGGTTTTATACAATTAGAGTAATAGAATGAAAATTAATAAAAGAAAGACAAATTATAAAAGTAAAAAAGCAATATTTTTGTTTATTTTAACAAAACATAAATTAAAGTAAAGTTAACTAAAAGATACAAAAGTTAATGAACTATACTAGATTTAAAGTAACCTAATTAAAGAAAAAACGTATAACATTAGTTTGAAGCATATAGAGAAGCAACATTTTCTTGATATAACATTTTATGTTTGTTTGTTTTTTTATATATAAGTTAGGATGTAATTTAAAAAGTAATAAAATCAAAATAGTAAAGTAAACAAAAATAAAAGTTTATGCACATTAACAAACTAAAAACTTTATACACATGATTATAAACAAAAATAAAATGTTTTTGTTTGTCTCTTTAAAATTTTATCTAAATTATTTATTTATTTATTTTTATTTTTTATTTTTTATTTATGTAATCAAAATGTAAAATAAAGATGAAGAAAACTAAGGAATTTAAAGAAAAATCAAAGAGATATACAGAGTGACAAAGAGTTGGTTTCCAATGAAAAAACTTCCCATACAACATCATAAATTATCAAAATATTCAAGTCTCTATGTAAACGAGGGCCAGGTATATGGTCTTTAGCCCTTATAGATGCAACGTACAATAGAAAGACCAAGCATGAAGAAGAGAAAGAAATTTGACCAAGAAGGAATAGAGCCATGACGATGAATCACAAGGAGAGAACCTGCATAGTAAAACTGATTAGCGTCGAATCAAATCGAGCCTTATTACAACAAACTAAACAAGTAAATCTTTACCTCATGAAGGCCATCAAACTCATCCTCGTTGGGACCTTTCTATCAGGAACATGATCATCATGATGCAAAGAAGATTCATAACATGGATTAGAAATCATAAGAATATCCCTATAATAATTACTATCATTAAAATAAAAATGGGGCACATGAGGGACTTGCTTGATGGCGTCAGGTCCTTTATACTCTTTTGATTGAAACAAAGGATTAGCAAAATTTTTATACAAATTAAAATCTTGATTGGACTCATAGATATCTGCATCATTAAAGTCATGTTGGTTCTCATCAATTTGTATTGACCACTCATTAGCATCATCATCGAATACAAATGTATCATAAGTTGGTTTGACATAATTAGCATAGATTTGTTCATTTGCATAATCAAAATTTCCATTGTATGCGTACGAATAAGAAGCTTGAGATGAAGGGTGATTTTGGGTATGAGGTTTAAGAAGGGTGTGAGAGGTGGATTGGTAATTAAGCATCATGATATAATCATGATCCTCCTCATATTCAAGATCTTGACCACAAGTATTTTATTCATTATGATTAGTCCCTAAGAGAGAGGGCTCCCGAGAGATACTCCCAGTATGATTTGAAGATTGAGACTCAAGAAAGGACATACGATCTTGCAATGTCTTAATGACGGAGATTAAAGAAAACAACATATTGTCTGAATCATAAACGCCAAAGGATTAACCTGTTCTATAGTTTTGTTCTTCGAAGTTGAGGCAAGTAGATAGGGCTAGCTCTAGGTTTTGAACATTCTTTTCTTCAAACCACCATCGGTAAAAAGGGGGGAAAGGTTCATAGTAATGCAACAGAGAAAACAAGTTGGTAGGGCAAATGGGAGTAGGAATAAGATTGTACAACTTGATAAACTGAAGATTAAAAGTAAGAAATCTCTCATTATCCTTCATGCATATTTGATTAAAATTCTTAAGATACTCGTAAGGATTATCCAAATGCCCAAAAGTAGTAGTAAACTAGTAAGACAACTCAAACCAGGTAGAAATGCATCCATTGAGAAGGATGGAAAATAAGGAGGCGACATCGCCATGAAAGGAATTCATAAACAATAGCATACAACTATCATTATTATTTACTCCGAGAATGGCAAAAGCATTCGAAAATGCATGAAGGTGTTCAATAGTTGTAACAATTCCATCGCCATGGAAGAGAGGCAAATGATTCTTGAATTTGTGAGGTAAAGGGTTCACTGGCTAAGTGAACTTCAAGGGAGTGGGGACAAACCAAGGGGAACTGTTTAGGTATTCTTCGAACTCAAACATGCCATACTTGTGAATGACTTTCCCAGGGCCAGTAGCTGGAACCACAGGGTTACAGCTATTACACATACTTTCTATTGGTTGGGACATTGAGGTCTAGGAAGGGAAAATGAAAAATCAAAAGAATTAAAACAAAAACTAGGAACAAACCATTGAACGGTTTTCCCTAGTATGGTCACCAAATATATGTTGACGCCAAAATACTAGAGAGTCTCAAGCGTCAACATTTTCAACCTCTCATGGGGCTAGGCAAGAAGAGACGAAAATGTTACCCTAGGATTTAAGCCCTAGACAAGAATGCACATTGAACTCTAGGCCAATTTTCTCTTAACCTATAGTCCAAGCATAGATCCCTTTGCCTTGTAATTTAACTTTTTAACATTTTTTAATTTTTATGTGATTTTATGAGTTTGTACTATTTACAATTCAATTATTTCTATGTGAGGTCTTATACAATTAAAGTAATAAAATGAAAATTAATAAAAGAAAGACAAATGATAAAAGTAAAAAAGAAATGTTTTGTTTATTTTAACAAAAGGTAAATTAACGTAAAGTTAACTAAAAGCTACAAAAGTTAATGAACTATACTAGATTTTAAGTAAACTAATTAAAGAAAAACTTATAACATTAGTTTGAAGCATATAGAGAATGATATAACATTTTATGTTTTATTTTTTATTTTTTATAAGTTACGATGTAATTTAAAAAGTAATAAAATTAAAACGGTAAAGTAAACAAAAATAAAAGTTTATGCACATTAACAAATTAAAAACTGTATACACATGATTATAAACAAAAATAAAATGTTTTTATTTGTCTCTTTAAAATTTTATCTTTTTTTTTTTTTTTGAAATCAAAATGTAAAATAAAGATGAAGAAAACTAAGGAATTTAAAGAAAAATCAGAGAGATATACAGAGTGATAAAGAGTTGATTTCCATTGAAAAAAATTCCCATAAAACATCATAAATTATCAAAATCTTCAAGTCTCTGCGTAGACAAGGGCCAAGTATATGGTCTTTATCCCTTCTAGACACAACGTGCAATAGAAAGACCAAGGATGAAGAAGAAAAATAAAGTTGAAACAAGAAGGAATAGAGCCATGATGGTGAATCGCAAGGAGAGAACCTACATAGTAAAACTGATTAGCACTGAATCAAATTGAGCCTTATTACAACAAACTAAACAAGTAAATATTTACCACATGAAGGCTAGCAAACTCATCCTCTCTTATCCTCTTCGTTGATTCGCAAGATCACCTGCTACCGGCAATTTCGTCAATCTCTGTTGAATATGTAATGGAAGAATGAAATGAAAAATCTCTCCCAACAATCACATCATGCTACTCTTAGAAAATTCTGCCTAAGTTCTCTCTCTCAGTTTTATTTCTGAGATCATATATCCTTCACAAAATTTATGTCTGCCTCCAAATACCCCATCCTGATTTGTTGGGCGTTGCTCCTTTTATTTCTTTTAGTGGACGGTTCCTTCAGTTTTGTAACTGAATTTGAACGGTCTGGGGGATTCTTATTAATAACAAAATTAATCGATGTTGTTATCTCATATATAGAGGTTGATGTGCGCTAAATAGTTTATTGATGAACAGTTTGAGTAGTTGAGGTCGCTTTGGTTCAACGAACTAAAAACCGTAAGGGATAGAACCACATGGAGATTTTTGTTGTTTAATAAGATATTATTGTTTGGGAGTCTTGCTCTTCTGGACTTATCCATGTGTCCATGTTGGTTATTGCACATAGTGAGAATACTTTGTTCGATAGAATATACATCAGGACACAACATCAAACTGATATTGCAAATCTTGTTTAATATGCCCCTAGTCACTAGTCAGAGCATTTTCATTGATGGAATTTGTCTATAATGGAAATCGAGGGATAAAAACAATGATTTCTAAGTGTATCATTTTCCAGAAGAAAAAATCTTCAACTCCTAGCAGTGTTCGTTGCTTTGTTTCCTGTTATTTGTTCTTATCATTGGCTTTTGCAAATTGTCTTCATCCACCCAAAATCTCTCTGCGACTTGAAGTGCCAACAATCACAACAACAAAGGTGACTTGAAGTTTGAATTTGATAATAGTTCTTGTTGCTGGTAATCAAAATGAATGCTCCATACATGATAGTTTCACCATTGTCGAAATCTTGACCCGGATAATCAACAAATAACACAAGTCTTGAAAACCTCATGCGAGTGTTGGTGAATCATCACACAGAGGACTATATTTTAACCACTTCCATATACTTTGTAACACCTGGTTGAGGATAACACTCATTTCACATTAAATAATTATGATAGCCTATCTCAATTTAATAGTGATGTTTCAATCTAGTTCACTCTTCTACTTCTTCTGCATGCTTCTCATGTACGGGAGCTTGAGATTTAGTGCTAGTTTTGCAGAAGGAATACCACTATGAGACGATGTCGATTTTTCATGATAATTTTATGAGTTCCTTTAAAGCAATGTATAGCAATCAAAACCTTGCCACCAATCTCATAATAATTAAATGATGAGTGTTTTTATGAGGTCCTCATTAAGATTTTTGAAGTGATTCGAGAGCATATTTGTCACTTGCCATGGAAATTTTATGCCTAGTGGAAGAGGAATATCATATTATACACAGGACAAAAGTGCAATTCCTTCATCGAAATTTGATGAGCTTATATTAGCTAAGATACATCAAGTTCACTTGTAGTGCGATATTCAACTTTTCTTGCACAATATTCATTTAAAGCAAGATTGGGTTTCGATGTTATGTACTCTCGAGGATACACAATGAAACGATCCTTTAAGGCCTTCACAGAATAGAAAGACAATGCAGACGACGCCTTGTTTAGTTTGGAAATCTCTTTTCCGTTACAACCTTCCAATGCATTGGCTTAACTTAATCAAGCCATTTCCACTTCATAGTTAATTCTTTCTAAGAAATCGTGGTCTTCAAGAGACCATTATATATGATGAGTGACAACTTCAAAAAGAGATAAATAAATAAGTAATCATATGGAAATCATGAAATGATTTAAAAATATTTTTTACTCTTTGAAGACTTGGCATGGAGTGGTAGTAAGCTCATCACTAAAAGGCTAAGTCATAATATAAAAGAAGAAATATATTTGGACCTAGCCTATGAGTATACAAATGACAAGTTTAAGAATGCGGAGAACCTCGAAAATAATCCATATGAATGATAGATCTAGAGCCATAATACTTCGTCGAGTGGGTTTCACCAATCTTAACAAGAGTGGGAAAACATTTGTGCGAACAATTTCATTCGAAAAGAATCCTCGCAATGCTTTTCCAGCTAAGTATTTTTGACAAAAATCATCGTCAACACCCTTCAAATAACCTTTAGCCCCAAAAATGTTCTAATATTCTGGTTTTAAAAGCCGATTATAACTATGTCATGGGAGTTGGTAACCCTTGAACCATTTGTATCCAAATCATGGGAGTTTTGTGGAAACAGTAATAGACTCCTTAGATACTGGAAAAACAAGTGACCCAATGCGAGCAATATTACCATCGAACCTGAGGGAGAACTAGAGGGAAACGTCATCATCATGCCTCTGCAAGCTGGCTAGGAATTGTCTCGATCCTACGTGGAGAAATATCTCTCTACAGGTTGCAAACTCGGGGATACCTAAAAATTCAGCATATGAGGAGGGTTTGTGGAGATTCAGCACGGTGGAAAGGAAAAACAGAGGAAAAAAAAGGAAAAACAGAGGAAATGCAGAGTACTTTGTTTTCCTAAATCAGAAATGCAAGCAAGTGTTTGAAATTGTGGGTTTAGTTGGGATTAATGAGAAACAAACACCATCATTAATGATTATGCATGTCGCCTTCAAAATATCCATTACTCGAAATAATGGTTTGATCAATGTCCAAGTCAAAGACTTGGACATTATGATCAAAATATTTATCATGCATAGAGTAATTTGTATATGTTAAATTATATATGTTAAACCATATGATCTAAATTTATGTATGTTAAACCATGTTCTAAGTTGGATTCTAGTTGATATTTACCTAAATAATTGTAAATCACCCTTACATGTTACATTATTTGTTATAATACCTCATCCAACACTTCATCAGGTTTCAAAATTACACAACAAAAAACAGTAAGCCTGTAATTGCCAAAGTCACTAGATTTTAAGGCTCATGTCTACCAAGGTGGATGAGAGGATCGTTTTAACTGAAGTATCCATCTCTATTTTTCATGAAATGAAGTATTCATCTTGGTTTCCCTTGTCATGTAGTTGTAGCGGAGAATTCTTGAGAAAAAAAATTGTTGAGTTATGAACACACCCCTCTCTCTTGGAACAATCAAGCTATACAACTGCGTCGATCAATTCTCCCTTTTATTGGTCATGAGAAGAGATCCAAAAACCAAAATTGTGATGTAGTACCAAGCTTGTCATCTGCACATGAACAAAGCAGTTATGATATTACTAAAATAGTATATGATTGATCATGTTTCATCATAATGATATGCAACTATTAACAATTGATGACATATAAAGCTTGATAAATTTTGGAAAAAAGAGTGGTTTCATGGTATATCTCTTCATGGAAGAAATCATATAGCCTTTTAAAATACACTTCCTAAACAAATGAACATTTTTTGGCTTAGGAAATCCCTTCCCTCCTAAGCATAATATCATTTCCCAAATCAATCATATAGGAAACTAGTCAATCCTTCCAAGATCCTGGGATTTATAGCTTCCAAGTGTATAGGTAAATATCACATGTTAGCCTAGAAAAATGGTTAAGATCATGGCCCCACCTGTAAGACAAGTCATCTTACATATAGTTAAGAAGAATTGGATAAGAATTAAGATCATCTTCAAGTTAGTCCCCAATGGCAAGTTGATGAAGTTCATTTACCTTTGCTTAACCATGCATACTTCTTTTCATTCTTTCCAACAAGTAGTGCCATACATCAAGACAAATTTAAAACCAAAGACTTAGTATTTTTATTTATCATTTTCAATTAACGTCCTCTCCAACTAGAATGCCTCGTTTCCAACAAGCATGTTCAGTACTCTCACGTGTTTATCTAGTCATACCATAGGCCGATACCCGCTGCCAGCAAGCATGTTGAATACTCCAACAGGTTAGCCTCTTACACCCTTTTTACAGCAGAGATGGGTCCTTATCACCACCTTTAATATTTTTGTATGAATGTTTATTTTGCAACAAGATGGGGAGGCAGATTTGAAAACATTTTTACGAACTGGGATGGTATTTAAGTTGGAGGATGATTCTTTTTATGTATTAGTTTTATAGATTGTCCTGATGTAAGGGATACTTAAGTGGTCTTAACTAATCCAAAGATATGTTATAGTAAAACATTTTAATGTGTAGTGGATGGAACCATTGGAAAATAACAAAAAGATATATGTAGTCCCTACTCACCTTCTTCCATTGAAATTAAATTGATGTTTCCATGGCTAACCATTAGTTATACATTCTTTCTACTATTTTATAAAAATACTCTACTCACCCACTCAAATATATGGATAGATTTTACTAGTAGCCTATAGGTTTGATGAGATCAATGTCACTTTATTTTAGTATATTTTCTGGCGGTTGAGGGCTATGAGAAATTGTTATAAGAAATTCCCTAAAAGTCTAGTTTGAAAAGAAGATAGAATTCTTGTAAAAAAAAACTAAAAATGACTAATTAAAACAAACAATTTTTAATCATGATGAAAGTATTCATTACTCAAATGATGCCTAATAAGATAATAAAATTCAAGCACAACAACATCCTCTTTTGAAGCAAAATACTTCCCTTTTTCTTTGTTTTTTTGAAATTGTCCACTTGCTCTTAAATGAATACCAGCAAAAGTTTTAAAACTGCTTGTCAAAACTACACCAAAAATATTCACATATGTACAACAGAAAAAAAATATATTTCAAGAACATGGAGAAGGAGAAGAAACTTTCCCATCCACCAATGCTAGTGCCTCGTCGGTTGACATGACTTGCATAAAATCTTCCTTAGAAACAGGCTTATGGTAGAGTTTTAGTCTATGTCCATTTACTATAAAAGAGACATTTTCATCATCAATTGTATTTATTTTCACAACCCCATTATCAAACACGGTAACCACTTCGTAAGGACCTAACCATCGAGTGGTAAGTTTACTTTTAAAAGTTTTTAAACTTGAATCAAACAATAGAGCCCAATCTCCAGGCTGAAATTGCTTCTTTTTAATGAATTTATCATGCCATTTTCTTTGTTGGTTTTGAATTAAGATTTTTCTTTGGATAACATCTTGTCTAATTTCATCCAATTCATTCAGTTGTAAGACTCATTGTTTTTGTTCTTTGTCTATATCTAATCCCAATTGTGTGGAAACACAAAAGGTTCTTACTTGGAATTCAATAGGTAAGAGTACTTTTTTTTTGTAAACCAGTTCATATGGGGTATGTCCAGTTGTGTTTCTCCATGTGGTGTGATATGCCCACAAAGCCTCTGGAAGTCTATCAACCCAATATCTATGGTGTAGTTGGAAAGTTTTAGTCAAGATAGTTTCCAATACTTTGTTTGTTGATTCTACTTGACCATTAGATTGAGGGTGGTATGGAGAGGTGTTACAATGTTTTATCCCATATTTTTCTGTTAATTTCTTCATCAGCTTAGAAGTAAATTGTGTACCCTGGTCCGTGACAATCTCACGAGGAACACCAAAGTGGGTAAAAATATATTCATAAATAAACTCAACAACTGATTTTTCAGTAGCCCTAAACAAGGATTTTTCCTCTACCCACTTAGTGACATAATCTATGGAAACAAGAATATAGTTATTTTTACGAGACATGGGGGAAATTGGTCCTAATAAATCAAGGTCCCATTTCTCAAAAGGTTCGATCATAACCTGGGTATGTAAAGGCATTACATCAACTGATGTGGGTTTTCCTATCCTCTAACAACTATCACAACTTCTTACATATTTGGAACCATCTTTAAAAATGCTAGGCCAATAATATCCTGAATGTAAAACCTTGTATGTCGTACATTTATCGGAAAAATGACCACCACATGGTCCATCATGGCAATTTTGTAGGATTTCTTCTATCTCATATTCCTGAACACATCTTAGAATGATCAAATTGGGTCTAGTATGGAAAAGTTCATGACCACTCCATGAGTAGTTAGCACTTTGTTTTTCTATTCGACGCTTATGATGAGGTGACAAGTGAGCTGGTAATTTCCCAGTGGCTAGGTAATTTTCTGTATCTGCAAACCATGAATTATTTACAGAGATGGAAAAGAGATGCTCAAATGGAAAACTATCATCAACATGAACAATATCATCTCCATGATTAATGCGAGAGATAAAGTCAACTACTAAGTTCTCTTTTCCTGGTCATTCAATGACATTAACATTGAATTATTGTAATAAAAGGAGCCACCTAGTTACTCGACCATTGGTAATAGGTTTGTTCATAATAAATATAATGGAAAAGTGATATGTATGTACAAAAACCTCATATCCTATAATATAATGGTAAAAGTTGTTGATGGCATGGATAACTTCCAGGAATTATTTTTGAGTGATTGTCTAGTTTATCTCAGCAGGAGCTAAATTTTTACTTACAAAGTAAATGGCATAAGAATGTTGGTATTCTTTTTGTCCTAACACTCCTATTGAAGTATCAAAGGCATTAGTAGATATATGGAATGGAAGGGCCCAATCAGGTCCTCTAAGAACTGGTGCCATGGATAATTTAGCTTTTAAGGTTTCAAAGGTAGTTTGACAATGGTCAGTCCAAAGAAAGTCAACATCTTTTGTGAGAAATTTAAACATTGGTGTGGAAATTTTCGTAAAATTTTCGATGAAATGTCGGTAGTAATCGACATGTCCAAGAAAACTTCTCACCTCCTTTGGAATCTTTAGAGGTGGGATTTTCACAATTACCTCAATCTTGGTAGGATCCACTTTAATCCCCTCGGATGAAACATTATTCCCTAAGACTACTCTGTTGGCACAGGGGTAGACCCAGGGTTCAGCTGCAAGAGCGCACCAACAAGCCCTAACTACTGGCCCTTTCGGCAACACCTGTGAGGCAGATTTAGTCTCACCCAAATTAGCTATGGGGCAGTTGTAGGATAGAGATGTCTACAACCAAAGGGAATACCAGGTGGATTTAATACAAGAGCAATACAACATGTATATATCACTTACCAGTTCAGATCTACTATGCACAACTATCTATCAGATCTAACACATTAATGCAAATAAAAATATATCAAATGAAAAAGGACAGAGCATCAATCACACACACAACACAATATATATGTGGTTCACCCTCTCTCTAGGGCTACGTCCACAGAACTGTGCTTTATAATATATTAAGATGAAGCATACAGTTCTTATATGCACTCTCAACTAGCAAATATTCTTTCTTCTCCTCTCTGTATCTCCCCTTCCTACGCACCTATCTGCAGGATTGATCTCTGCACCTAGCTGAAGATCTTACAATACCAGAAGGATCTTACTCTTAGCATTTCTCTCTCCCACAATAATAATCGTTCACACCAATAACAAAACTAGAATGACAATACCAACAATAATAACAACAACCCATCCCAGGTCCTTTAGACCTCTATTTATACATTACAATAGCTCACCGACAGCCTTAGGCAAATACCTAAGTGTCAAAACCCCCTTGATGATCTGTCATACTTGATCTCCTCGTCCAACGTCTTGCTTTCTCTTACTTCGCTCCATCTTTTCTTCTCTTTTTCTTACTTCGACCCAGTAACAGTCACTCTGTCTTCCACGCAGTTCTCATTTTGCCTTTTCTTCCTTGATCTTCTCTTGCTTCCATAACCAAGGGCCAACAGGCCCCCAACACTCACCTATGACTCACCCTGAGGCACTTCAGATCTCAACTTCCTGTTTTACTTTGACTTCAGACTGCGCAAGGCAACCTTTGCTTCCAGCTCTAGTCCTCCCTTCCTTCCTTGTGTAGATTGTCTTTTCTATGTCTGGTACCCAGTTTCAACTGCACCTAGTACCTATACCCTTTTCCTCATGATTTTATTGAGAGATGCAAGCCAATTGGTTGTCATAATACAATTTCAACTGGCTCCCTTTCACCAAACATTCCTTCCATTCTCCATTCAAAGTATTCAACTGCGCATCTCCTCCTTCTGTAACATAGGCAACCTCATATGGCCCAAGCCAATGAATTTTGAACTTCCCAGGATGCTTCATGAACTTACTGTCATATACCAGTACCAGATCACCTTGCTTAAATACCTTATTCTTGATGTTTCTGTCATGGTAGGCCTTCTCTCTTTCCTTCTGAACCTGCTGGTGAAATCCTGCAATGAATCGGTCTTCTTCCAATTCGACCAACTACACAAGCCTCTCTCGAACAACGCTAGTGTCATCCATATCTGTAAAGGCAACAATTTTTAAGCTAGGTACCAAATACTCCATTGGGACAACGACTTCGAGACCATACACCAACTTGAAGGGGGTCTGCATGGTCAGTTTCTTACAAGTGGTTCTATAGGCCCATAATACTGTTGGTACTCTTAAATCCCAGTCATCCCTGATCACACTACAAATCTTCATTAGCAATGTCTCCAAGATCTTGTTGAACGTTTCAACTGTCCCATTTGGTTGTGGATGGTAAGGTGTGCTCTTCTGATGATGGAATGAAAATTCCTCGGTCAAGGATTCAATTATTTTATTGATGAAATGTGTGCCTTGATCACTCATAAGGATCTTCAGGCATCCAAACCTGGTTATGATGTCATCAAATATGAAGTGCGCAACTGTAGTGGCACTACTATCCTTAACTTCTCTTTCTTTGGCCCATATGGTCACGTACTCTGTCGTAGTGATTATGTACCTTTCTCCTGTGCACTTCCCTGGTGAGTTAATAGGTCCCACGAAGTCAATGACCCATTTCTCAAATGCTTGTAGGGTCAGTTGTGGTGCTAACACAATTTGATCTCTTCTGGATGGTTTCCCAACTCTTTGGCAAACATCGCGGGCTCTATAATAGTCCTTAGCATCTCTGTGTAAGATAGGCCACCAAAGGCCAGCTCTAAGAACCTTTTGCGCAATTACTTTCCCTGCGTAGTGTCCTTCTACGATGCCTTCATGAGCTTCAGCGAGGATCAAAGGTCGCTCTGCTTCCATAACACACCTCCTCAGTACCTCATCAAGTCCCATCTTGTATAGTTGTTCAGATATAAGTGAAAAGTCTGCAGCGTGCACTACTGGATATTTCTTCTGGGTGATTGTATATTCACTAGGTGCCATTCCTGTTGACATGAAATGGACTATTTCTGCAAGGTGGTCACCAATCTTTCTAATGGTTAGCAACTGTGCATCTGACAGTGTATCCTCCAAACTAGTAATCTCTTCTCCATGTTCCAAACTTGATAAGTGGTCAGGACCTTTGTTCATTTTTTCTGGCTTAACCATGATCTCAAAATCATATTCCTGAAATAGCAGAAGCCATCGACATATTCTCCCCCCAACACTGGCTTGTTGACTAGGTAATTTAGCGTGAAGTGATCAATAAACATTTTAAAGTGTCCTTCCAGCAAGTAGTGGTGGAACTTCTACAATGCATACACCATGGCTAACCCTTCTCTTTCAATAGTGGTGTAATTGATCTCTGGTGTTGATAGCTTCCTACTAGCAAAGGCTAATCGGTGGTCGATGTCTCTTGTTCCCGGTTGTGCTAACAAAAATCCTAATGCAATAGAAGATGCATCGACATGCACGTGAAATTCATTGCTCCAATTTGGGAAAACCAAAATAGGCGCAGTAACCTTTTTCTATTTCACTGTGTCGAAGCTCTGCTGGCATTCTTTTGTCCAGTGAAATTGGCAGTCTTTCTTCAAAAGCTTCTCCATGGGTGTTGTAACTTGGAAATAGCCTTTAATGAAATTCCTGTAATATCCAGTGTGTTCCAGCGTAGTGTGTAGAAGTTTGACTGAAGTAGGAGGGGGTAGATCAAACATGATGGAAATTTTAGATGGATCTACCAACAATCCCTTCTTGCATACAATATGACCTAAAAACACTCCAAATGGTGAAAAGAAAATGCACTTCTTCAAGTTTAAGGAAATCTGACACTACCTTCACTTGTCCAACATTAGCCTTAAACATTCGATATGATTTTTCAATAAACTAAAAATAGTCCAATCATCAAAGTATGCTTCTAGAAACTTATGTAGAAACTCCTTGAATTCTTCGACCACCACCCTGGAAAAGATGACTGGGGCATTCTTCAATCCAAATGGTATTATTGTATATTGGTAGGATCCCCATTCTATAGCAAAGGTGGTCTTATGGTGATCTTCCTTGGCAATCCAGTTCTAATGGTATCCTGAAAATCCATCTGTAAAATAATATACCTCCTGGCCTCCTACATTATCTAACACTTCGTCAGTGAATGGCATAGGGAAGAGTTCATGCAAACATGAATTGTTCAGTTTCCCGAGATCTACGCAGATCCTGATCTCTCTTATCTTCTTGTCTTGTACCACCATAGGGATAATCCATTATGATTCTTCGATAAGTTCTATAATCCCTACTTCCAGCATCCTGTCAAGCTCAATCTTCACTTTCTCCTTATATTTAGAGTTCAATATGTAGGGTCTCTATTTGAATGGTCTTGCATCTGGTTTCAAAGGGATCCTCATATCTCCCATAGGCCCTTTAATTCCCTTCATATCAGTGAAATTGATTGGAAACAAGTCCTGATACTCATGTAGCAATTCTTTGATATTGTCAATAGTGGCAGCATCCCAATAATATCCAACATTTGCAAGCTTCAGTGTTTTCTCTGTTCCAATATTGACTTTCTTGATCTTGATCGGTTGTCTAATAAATGGTAGATCAACTCCAGGTCCTTCCACATCTCTCTAGACTTTTGTTTCTACAATTTTCACCTTCCTAGGATCATCGTCTTCATAAGTATTGATGTTGTAATAGCCTTGCAGTTTCTGGAGAGGTGTATTCCATTCATCCTCTTCTTGTTCCAAAGGGAGGCTAGGTGCCTCCTTGAACACTTTCTGTCTTATGACCTGTAATGCTTGATATACTATAGGATATTGGATTTCTAATAAAAAGGTAGTGACAAATTTCTTAGTCATACCTTCCCAATCTTCAGTGATGAGGCACAACTCTGCTTGAAGGTAACATTTGATAGGGGTTGTGTCCAGCGTGTTGACGAATTTGTGCACCCACTGCTCTTGAGGAATGTTGCTCCATTCTTCCTCGCAACTTCGCACATGGTCCTTCGGACAACTCCGACCTGTGTATCTAACTTCGCATCCTTCTACTTGCACTAAGAACCGCGTTGTCATTAGAGTATGACATTGTAGCCATTCTATAATGTTGTTTTTGTGTGTCCCCCACCATCTTGTTGGTGTGGATTTCAAGGCCTCATCCATTGCCAAAAATCGTTGTTGCATTGGTACACTTTCTTCAAAGTCTGAGAAGAAGGTTTCTAAAGGATTCAGACCATCAAAGGTGGGTAAGTTACTTACTGTTGTGTCGATTGAGTGCACTTCTCTGGTTAATCTAGCACATATCCTTGTAGATAATTCGTACATTTTGTTCTTCTAGTTCTCCAGTGCTTCTTCTGAATCTGATGAGCATGCGTTGTCACTTCGCCAAATCAAATTTCCATCTGTTGTAGGATTAATGTAATCCTGTTGTCTGGATATTAATTTGTATATGTTTTCCAGTTCATATGCATGTTCTTCTTTTCTAATGGTCTCTGTGTATCGCTGACCTTCATCGGGATCTAAAGGTGCAATAACCATAAGTCCATCTCCTTAAAACGTCATTTGTCTTTTCTTTAAATAGACCACAGTGGAATTATTGAAAGCCCAATCAATTCCTAAAAGTGTGGGGTAAGGATAGCTATCATCAACTATCTCTATTACCTCAAAGTATGCAAACATCCTCACTCCGTCGATGTCCATAGGGACATGTTCCAATATTACAAAGGGGCTTACATCTTGTTGATTAGCCATCCTAAGTCTGATAGGGGAATAGATCAACTTAGGTTTTCTTATCAGTGCCCAGGTTTGCTTCATCATTACATTGACCTCTGACCCTAAGTTGAGGACCACATAGTCTATATCATACTCTCCAATATGATCATTTAGGTGTAGCTCCTTATTTGTCCTTCTCTTCTTGTATAGTTGATGTACTGCTTTATTCAGTAAATGATCTACCCTTCCTATCTCATACTGTCTAACCAAATTTTGCAGTTCTTGTATGGCTTTCTCATCTTTAATAAACTCTATAAACATATAAAAGAAACTAACAAGTTTACTTGCCTCTTTTCCATCTCTGAGTGAAGCAGACTGATCAAATGCCAGAGGAATTCCACATTCTCTTACATCTGGTCTTGTCTTCGATGAAGAACCTTGGTCTCCCCTGAATTCTCTTCTTTCCTCCTTGAACATTTGTTTTTCTTTCTTTTCATCAAAATTTTGTGTCTTCTCTACAACTTTCTTGATTCCTGATTCTTCTGTAGTCTTTCCTTGGGTCATTTTGTCTTCTCCTATAACAACACCTCCTCAAGTGATAACAGTGACTCTAGGGTTTTCTCCGTGGGGTTCTGATTTGATTAATTGTATTTGTTGGTTTTGTTGAGGTCCCTATCTTTCCTGACATTTAGCCAACAATGTTGGACATTCCTTGATAACATGCTTGAAGGAGTTGCAATAGTTGCAAGTGGTACAAGGGTTCTGACAGTCCCTTTCCAAGTGTCTTAGATGTGTGCAATTATAACAACTTCTCTATCCTTGACCTCGACCCATACCTCCTTCTCTTCCTCTTCCTAGGAATCCACCACGAGGGTTGAAGTTTCCTCTCCCGGGGGAGTTATACTGTGTAGTGTTTCCTTCTTACTGTACTTCACATTGAATTGTGTATATATCCCTTGACCTTTCATGCATGAGGTCATAAGTCCTACAATCCCTATCATCATGCCCCACGGACTTACAGAAAGTGTGATACAAATTTGTGGGTGTCTGAACATATTTTTGCATGTAATAGCACTCATCAGGGTGATGTTTATTTCTACATACCTCGCACTAGGGCAGGGTAACTTGCTTCAAGGGGATTAGAGCTCCAGAGGTCAAGTATTCATGGAATAGGGGACAATGTTCCTTTTCATGGCCTTCTGATTTGCATATGATACACCAGATGTCTTCTCTTTTGTCTTTTCCCTTGTCTTTCTTCATATCTTTGACCTACAGAGACAAACTAGTTAGCTTACTCAATATTTGACTCATACCTGAGTTGGATTCTCCCATAGGGGTTGATTCTAGCTTCATGGTGATCTCCAATGCCTCAACCTGCGAAGCAATCTTTTGTTGCATCAGATTAACTCTGATGTGTGGTAAGAGAGAAACAATGAACTATTCCTTGTTCTTCTCATCTGGGATTTGAAAACTTGGATGGCTTGTCAAGTTCTTAAATCTCAGATCAAACTCCCATACCGGTTCAACTATCCTCTGCTTGATTTCTTTTAGTTCTGTAATGTACTGTGACTCCGACCTGGGTTTCTTGAACTCAGCAATCAATGCGTTCTTAATCTCATTCAGTGGTTTAGGCTGGGCAATTCCCTTAACAAACTTCATGTACCAACTCAGTGTGTGGTCTCTTAGGGTAGTACTAAACTGACCTTGTTTGACAGCTTCATTGGTGATGTTATTAATACTCCATACGGCTTCGCATAGAAACCAGTGTTGATTAGGATATTCAGATCCATCTCCTCTGAAGTTGGGTAACCTCATCTCATATTCCATAGATATTCATAGGTTTCCTGACTAAGTATGTGTTGGGATACTAATGACCGTTCTTTGAACGCTCGGGTGACCCTAATTACTCTTATTTTTTAATGTTGTTGAATCAACAGGAGGAGTAATAGTACTTACTTCAAAAGTATGTGCAGTTCCTAAAGCTTCTGGCTCTTCCTGGCGAGGTTCTTTAACTTTCCCTTCCTCTGGCCTAGAAAACTCTGAATGCTCTTCGTCTATAAGATCTGCCTCTTCTCCACTGTAGAAACCCTCATTCCTGTAGTTCTTCTTAAATAGATTCGCAAGAGGAACTTCTATGAACACTCTCCCACTACGCATATGTCCAACCTATGTGTCGATGTCATTGTCTAAGTTCTTGAACATTAGCTCTTCAATCCATCATACTACTGGATCTTCAATATGTTCTTCTCATGCAATAGCATCTTGATCTTCAGCTTCAGAAAATGTAAAATTTTTCCTCTAGGTCCCTTAATGATCAGGGGATCAAATTTTGCTCAATTTTCAAAGTGCTCGGATTGAGACGAAAACAGTGCCATTGCGTTCATCTCGTTTTCCTGATTCCGGCGGTATATTTACTTTCGCAAACAGAGTCTGTATGGAGGAGATATCGCGATTTGACTGCCAAGTCAAACAGGTAAAAATTTGGGATGCTGACTGTACATGTCCGTACAGTCCGTACGACCACATGGAGGAACGTACCATCATGATGACATGGCAGTTGGCTGACGTGGCACATTTTGATTGGTTGTTCGTTGGCGTATACAGTGTGGACACGTGTCTCGTTGGCAGCGAATAATGTGAGGACACGTGGCCCAATGCTTGGGTGCCACGTGTCCCTCATTGGTTGGCTTATAATGTCTATGCAAAATTAATGGAGGCCACGGGGTTCGAACCCCGGACCTCCCCACAGCATATAACTTTCCAAACTATGCTAGCCAATGTTCCCGCCAATGTACCTTGTTACATGTTCCATTGCACTTACATTTAAAGTGGTTGGTTGTATTATATGGTCGGGGGGCGAGCCGGGGCCTAGCCCCGACCCATCGTATATTTCATATAAACATTGCATATGGTGTATTGTGCGCGATTTTTAATCGCATAACTTATATGTTATGGTTTTCCATTGTAATAAAAACGCGCGGGAATATATATATACGGTGTATTGTATTGTGGGTACGGGTTTTAAAACCTTTGGTTATATGTGGTATGCCACATGCCCGTGGCTCGGAGCGTGCGGTTTAATTCGTTGCACGGTTTTCAAACGGACCAACGACTTTTATGCCCAACCTATGGTCGCGTGGGTTATATGACCAAGAGCTGAGGCGGTTAGGGCTGGAGGCGCCTTAACCGTCCTATGGTTCGCACCGTTGGCGCGGTTGTGCCCGGTGCTAAGTTTTTCCGCTTTAAAGAGCGTGTGTGCTAGGTTGGAAGCACAAGGGTACATTTTGTAGAACCAGAGACAGCAAGAGGAAGAAGGAAGCTTCAAGGAGGCATATCTTTCTCATTTTTCGACCGTTTCAGGTGCCGAAAGAGCCCAGACATGGGTTTTGGGACGCTGCAGAGCCATTGAAGAGTCAGTTTGTTGATTTGAGCACTGTAAGACATTTTTTTAATCACTTTGAGCAATTTAATATAAAAGATCCATTTGGAGGCTGGACCAGGAGATGTAGCCTGGAGTGGGGTGAACTCCTTTATCAAGTTGTTGTGTTTATGTCTGATGTTCAATGATTTATGCTGATGTCTATGTTTATTTCTACATAAGTAATCCTTTATTATGTGTTGCAAATTGATCCTGTTGCTTTAAACACATAACATTTCACTTGCAATTAATTTAATCAAGTTTATCAAGTCTTCTTCATTTTTAGATCACTTAAAGAAATATCTCTCTTCTTGGCTATACGATTCTACTCTGTCAACAACAAACTCAGTGATATACCCTCCAATGGTACTATCAAACCAATGATCTACTTCTCTTGACACAACGTTATCAACTCTCTTGACTTTATTGATCAGTGTCAACATCCAAACCACAGGTGGCCTATATATGATCTCAAATTGGGTATCTACTAACCTATCTAGCCACTCGTATAACTCTCTATGGATTCATCCAAAGAAAATATTGTGTATATCAGTAAAGATATATCTTTCCAGCCAATATTTTGTACTAAGATTAGGGTTCTTATTCTGGGATTCAACGAAGTCCTTTTCTTGATCTTATATCCACTTCTGAATCTTTGTCTTTGATGGAAACCACCTTAACATTCCCTCAAGAAGATTCTTGTCCCGACAACCGATCCATTTGTTGGCACAGGGGCAGACCCAGGGTTCAGCTCCAAGAGTGCACCAACAAGCCCTAACTACTAGCCCTTTCGGAAACACCTGCGAGGCAGATGTAGTCTCACCTGAAGTAGCTATGGGGGGGTTGTAGGAAAGATATGTCTACAACCAAAGGGAATACCAGGTGGATCTAATACAAGAGAAATAAAACAAGTATATATCACTTACTAGTTCATATCTACTCTGCACAACTATCTATCAGATCTAACACAGTAATGAAAATAGTAGTATATCAAATGAAAAAGGACAGAACATCAATCTCACACACAACACAAGATATACGTGGTTCACCTTCTCTCTAGGGATACGTCCATAGAACTGTGCTTTATAATATATTAAGATGAAGTATACAGTTCTTGTCTGCACTCTCATCTAGCAGATCTTCTTTCTTCTCCTCTCTGTCTCTCCCCTTCCCTCACACCCAGCTGTAGGACTGATCTTCACACCCAAATGAATATCTTACAATACAAGAAGCCTCTTACTCTTAGCACTTCTCTCTCCCATAATAATAATCGTTCACACCAATAAAAAAACTAGAACGACAATACCAACAACAATAACAACAACCCATCCCAGGTCCTTTAGACCCCTATTTATACATTACAATAGCTCACCGACAGCCTTAGACCGAGACCTGAGTGTCAAAACCCTAGATACCAAAACCCTAGGTGTCTAAAACCCTAGGTCAACTTGACGCACATTTTTAGGGCTTCACGAGCCTGTCTTTCCTTCCTTCTCATGCAGTGTTCCAAAGCATTCAATGGTGGATTTTTCTACTTGTTGAATTGTCCACAATCCGTCTTCCTTGTTGATCTGTCATCCTCGATCTCCGCATCCAACATCTTTCTTTCTCTTACTTCGACCCAGTAACAGTCACTGTGTCTTATGCGTAGTTTGCATTTTGCCTTTATTTCCTCGATCTTTGCTTGCTTCCATATCCAAGGGACAACATACTCCTTCAGTCAATAAAATTTTACACTTCTCATGATTTAAGGATAAATTCATCTCTTGACATATGATGAGAAACTTTCTTAGGTTATCTAGGGATTCTTGAAAAGTATTACCATATACTATAAAATCATCCATATACACTTCCACACAATCAAGAATGAGATCAACAAATATCCCTAATATTTCTCATTGGAAGGTGGCGGGAGCGTTACACAGACCAAATGGTAGGACCCTATAAGCATAAGTTCCCCAAGGACAAGTGAAAGTAGTCTTGTCATGATCCTCATGTGCTATTAGAATTTAATTATATCTACTATATCCATCAAGGAAGGAAAAGTATCGCTTCCCTAACAAAGTATCCAAGACTTGGTCAATGAATGGAAGAGGAAAATAATCCTTAAGAGTGGCCTTATTAAGTTCCCGGAAATCAACACAGATTATCCATTTTCTGGTTACTTTCTTTGGAACCACTACAAGTGGGGATACCCATTTACTGTCAGAAATTGGATAAATAAAACCAACATTCAGTAGTTTTTGTATTTCCTCCTTCACTATATATTTTAGTGGTAGATTCATCCTTCTCTGAGGTTTCCTAATAGGTGTTACTATTGGTTGGGTATATATATGATGGATACATGTGTCATGGTGTATACCCCTCATATTGGTATATTCCCAAACAAATGCTCTTGATTGGTCCTTAAGGACGTTCACTAATTTTTCTTGTTGATCTGCATCTAGTCCTGAATTGATATGTAGGAATTTGCCAAGACTAATCTCATAAGGCATGGTATAGGATCCAGAAGATTCATCTATTACAAAGATAAAATATGTTGAAGAAAGAGTTGATGGATCCAAATTTTCTTGAAATTATTCATCAAACATATAATCAAATTGAGGGAAAGATTGAGGAAAATCAACACATGTGATTGAAGAAATGAATTGATTTAACACATTCTCTGTCGTTTTCTCTTGAAGTGCCCAGGAGTGATCACTAGGAAACATGGGTTCTTCCCATATTTTTTTCTCATATGGAAATTCTATCCACCATATATTTTTTGTAATAGGTTGTGTTGGTGGATATATCGTAAGTTTCTTCATAGAAAGTCCATTAGAGATAGTCATTTCACCTTCTCTACAACCTATGAATGCGTTGGAAGTAGCTAACCAAGGTCTTCCCAAGATATTGGGGTTCCCTTTAGAAGGATCCTTCGAATGGATGACTAGGAAGTCTACCAGATATTCCCATGATGCCAATGTGACTATGATATCATCCAATATCCCCACAGGTATAACTTTTGTTCTATTTGCCAATTCCAAAACAGTTGGGGTAGGTCGAAGGAAGTGTTTCAACTGTAATTCTTCTAAGGTAGTGACATGTATAACATTAATGGCCGCCCATAGGTCTATGAGAGTGTTTCCAATGGGAATCTTATTAATTATTATCATTACTATTGGATTCCCAGGATTTGCATACTTTGTGACCCTAGGATGCTTTGATATGTATTCAGATAATTCTCCTACCAAATGCATTGTTGGAGGATATTTTTGTTTTCTACCTGGAGTTTTGATTCACAATTCCTTAATTACCTTACTATAAATCGAGATATCCTTTATAGCTTGTAACAGGGGAATTCTGACACGGATATTTTTTAATTCATTTATAATGTCAAATTCTTGTTGAATCATTGGTTTTTTCATTGCTAATCTCTCCAGATAGGGAGGAACTTTTGTAGTTTGCAAGGATTCACTTTGAGGAGGATTTTGTTCTTGATCTTTGGGAATAATAACATCTTCCCATTTAGTGGCATCCATTGATTAGTCATGAGTTTTATCTTTGTTTTCCTCATGGATGAATACTGAAGGTTTATGTTTATTCAAAACTTTCCCTGACCTTAGTTGAATCTCATGTAATGTAACAAGAGAAATAACATATGTCAAAAAAATTTGCAACTCAACATTATGAAGAGGTTGAGTTGGTTTATTGTTTGGGTTAGGCACCAGTTATGTTGGTAACAATGTTGGTCCTGAGGAACTTGCATTTTGAAATTGCTGAGGTTGTTTTGGAATAAGAGGTAAGGGTGGAGGGACAAAACTTGGCAAAAGTTGTTGAATATTTGGTGGAAACTGTGGATAAGGATGAGTGGGCATAGGAACAGGTGGAATTTGAGTGTTTCCTTGGGTATGTCTTCCCCTCCATCCTTGTATCCAAGGATGGTGTGAAGCATAATGTGGAGACCATTTTTTCCAATTTGGTAAGTTCCATTGTTTTTTTTGTTGATAATAAGGCAGAGCTTGAGGTGGTGGATCCTGGTACATAGAATGACTCCTATGTTTCCATGGCCTTCTAGGTGCATAAGAAGTTTCCCCAAGATACCCACTTTTATAAATGGCTAGTAAACCAGGAAGTGATGGGAATTTTTCAGTTGGATGATGTTCAGTAGAAAAGCCACATACTGAAATGTTGTCTAATGGGAATTCCCTTGAGGAATACTTCCTCCTGCACCTTGGACAAAATATGCTCATCGCAAAATTCTCTTCCTCTTGTTTTTTCTTAATATTTAAAGTGTCCAATTGGGAACCTATTGTACTTAAAATATCAGTTTTAAATTTTTCTAACAGGTTTCCTATTTCCATCCTTGTAACTCCACCAGAACTAACTCCTTTTGAGTTTCTAATATAGGAATCTCGAACACCCTTCCCAGTTTTAGCCCTGCTTCTCAAGTAGTTTCTACACATCTCACAAATATAAGCAAATGGTTTATGGGATACATCTCTTGATTCCATGAGATTAAGTGTTTCCAGATATTCTTCTGAGATCCCTTTAAGAAAAAGGGTTCTTATTGCATTTTTTTGAAGGTCATTATATTTTGATTTTTGTGAAATATAGGTGAACCATTCCATGTAATCTTCAAGACTCTCGTCTTCTAATTGTTGAATTTTAAAGATATCATTCTGAGAATATTTATATTTGCAATAGTCCTCATATTTCCTAAGGAATATGGTCTTCATATCTTCTCAAGATATGATACTAGACTCTTTTAATCCTATGAACCATATAAGTGTAGAATCTTTAAGAGTGGCAGGGAATAGTTTTAATTTTTTAGCATCTTGCAAGTAGTTATAACTTATGCACAAGATGTCAAACTCAAACAGGAAGGTGTCTGGATCCTCACTGCTCTTACCATAAAAGGTAGGTAGTGAAGAATGTGTAATGTTCTTTATACTAACATTTTGTATGGTATCCAAAATTGGAAACCCAAAAGTGGTTTTTGTCTGGCTTCCTACCTCTTCTCCCTCATCATTTCTCACATGATTATGGTCCTCATGTTCATCCATATTGATCTGATTCCCAAAAAGAGAATACCTTAGTGGTTTTATTCTTGGAGATAATGAAGCGTCCCAACGTTTTTTTTTCAGGAGAGATATTTCTCCGATGAGAAGAATTATCTACTCTTTGGATTGCAGGGACTTTGCTCAATCCTATTGAAATTATTAGTTCAGAAGTTGTTGTTTCAACTTGTGACACAAATAAATTTTATGAAATTACAAAGAGGGAATTCACCTGTTTAGGTTCAATGACATCTATTAAGTTTGAATCCCCTGATGGTGGTAAAAAGAAAAGAGTTGTGTTGGATGGTTTTGATGATGAGAAATTGGAAGGTTCGAGTGGTTTTACCTCCTTTCTTTCTATTGTTGGTGTCTCAATTTTTTGTTCTATGGTTTCCTCAGTTTTTGTCTCTACTGAAACCTCTTTAGCTTTCTGGGTTGAGCTATCTCCTACTTGTACCTTCTGATACCATTCTGCAAAGTTTATAGATGGAGTATTTCTTCCTCCAAAAAGGTTAGAAGGAACTTCGGTTGGAATTTTTGGATTGGTTTTAACATATCTACCCTTTGGATCCCTAGGTTTGTTGATGAAAGAAAAACAAAAAGAAAACTACTATTGGATTTGGGGGAACTCGTTATAACAAATGTCCAGGTTCTTACCTCTCATCTTAACATTCCCCCACCACCAAAATAGCACTAGTGTTCAGAAACAATCTACTTCCTAATCATTTTCTACCTTTGGACAACTCCCCAACAACGATGCCATAAAATGTTGGGTAAATTATATACCTAATTCCCTTGATTAAATTATCGACCAGGGAAAGTAAACTTCGATTTGTAACATAGTATGAGTCAAGATAGAACATGAGATAATTGTTTATGTATTCCTACCACAATATTCTATGACTAAATCCTAGTACTGGAATGAAGTCTAGAAGGTGAATTGAATAAGCAAGGAGAGTAATCTACCCTAGGGATTAGAACTATGCTTTCAACCTACAATTCTATTTTCAAAAGATGATGTAAAAGACTTCAAGCAAACCAAAATCTATTTGAGATGTAGAGCTACTTATAAACAACAATCTATGAGTATGCAATGCGAATAAGTTATCTTTTCCAAAAACAATTATTTTAAGTGAATTCTACCTTAAAATAGATTTTAAAACTAAAGTAAGAAATTATATTTAATTGTACAATAAGGAAAATAAGCAACATCATCTAGTTTTCACACTAATCTTATTGAAGAAGGTAAACAATATTATCTAGTTTACACTATCCTGCTGAAGAAGGGAAAACAACATCATCTATATGTGTCTATGATGGAGAATTATATCATGATGACATCTAAATATGATGGATGTGTCTAAGATGGTGAATTATATCATGATGAAATCTAAATACGATGGCTACTTCAAATGGAATGAATTTGACATTGACTTCTCTAGAAAAATGTAAAGTGTAAACTAAACAATCTACTGAAAACTTTGTCATTCAAGGAATATCAATATGTTGCACACATGTTCTTGTCAGAATCAGAAATTACACTATCACACTTAAACTGGAAATGTATTCATAAAGATATGATTACATAGTCTTGTAAGGGTTAACTTAAAATATTCACAATACAAGTTAAATGATCTATAAATAATATCTTAAGGAATATGCACAATTCTTCAAGTGATCAACCTGTAAAGAACATGTATATACTTTCAAACACAATTTTGATGATTAAAAGAGAATATATGCAGTTGTGACACAGTTAGGAAAATGTCTGGAATTAAAAAAAACAGTTTGTATGAGCGACTTGCAAAAGAAAGAGTTATATAAATATGAATGTAAAACAAAATAAGAATGCACAAACTACTGGTG
Source organism: Picea engelmannii (assembly GCA_009831015.1). Classification (NCBI taxonomy): domain Eukaryota; kingdom Viridiplantae; phylum Streptophyta; class Pinopsida; order Pinales; family Pinaceae; genus Picea; species Picea engelmannii. The sequence continues at coordinate 197,668 of ML792604.1, forward strand.
GCCCCCCCAAGTAGTCATACTCCATCTTATAGAACAATCACAATTTAGCACATCAACTTGGATTTCATTAAAAACCAGAAATATGTATATAAAAGTGACAAGTCTTTCAACAATATGACAATTATCTCATCATAGAAATCCTCTTTGTGTTATGTGGCTTCAAGTATATATAGATTCGGAGAGATCGACCACTGAAAGGGTCGAATCTCTCTCAAAACTAGAAAATCGTTTAACTATTCTATTAATAGGAAATGAATCTTACAATCATAGCTCGAATATAGGAGCCATATTTAATTGTCTAAATCGAAATACAATAGGATCCATAGCAAGAGGGAGATAATGGGTAAAAAACCAATGTTCTAGTTTTTCCCAAAAATGCCCACAAGTATGCTAACGGCCAAATCTGTTGCACTCTGAGTTCCGTAATAAGGGTCGGATGAAGGTCTGAATCACACATTTTGCATGTTTAATCAAAATAACAAGTATTAAGCAATTACACTCATTTAATTAAACATGAACTTCACATTAAGCTATCAAATAAATTCAACACATACCTTATTCGTATCCCATATCGATTTGATGAAAATAACATGATAATAAGCTTAAGAAATGAAATGGAGATATGCAATGCATGATCATTATGTAGAAAAAGTAACTTATAGTAGGAAAAACATGGAGTCATCATCCACCTTAGTTAGTGGATAATGGTTTTTTATGTTTTCCTAGGTTAGATCTAGGGTTTTAACCAAGGATATTGTTATTTTATTGAAGGGTTGTTGAGCCTAGAACTCTATATAAGAGACTTCCCCCTTGGTTATTTTTTGTTGTTGATTGGATATTATTGAGAGAAACAAAGTTACCAACTTAACAAGAATGCTCCAAACTCCTCAATTTTTTAGAGGTCACATTTAGTGGTTATTTTTATCCCCATTTCAAAAAATGGTGCTATTATTAGCACCCTTTTTTGGGGAGTGGTTAAAACTGCAACTTGTTTGAAATCAATTTCCTTGACAACCAATTACAATTGCAGACAAAAACCTTAGCACCAAAAAAAATGCCTCTAGTAGCACCACTTTTATTTTTGGAGTTAAAATTAGAACTTAATTGAAACCATGGCCTTGGAAACTAGTACCATTGCAAATAAAATTGCAAGTGGTGTTTGCTGAAAATTTATTTATTAATTTTTTTTAAATTTACATTAAAATTTATTTGTTTTTTAAAAACTCCATAAACAATGCTTTTTAAAATGAAAAATGACACCTTTTTTTCGGAAAAAAAAAGTACAACACAATTTAAAAAATTAAAAATTAAAAAATAAAACTTGTGGGGGACGGTGATTCCTGGAATCATCCATTCCCCCATTCCCCACCCCATGAAACCCAACCCCTCCCTTCCCCACCTCCTCCCTCTCATCTCCCCCTACCCCTCAACCTCCCCACTTCCTTCATCCCTCTTCCCTTCCTTCTCTTTTTTTCCCCCTCCCACTTCACTTCCCCTCCCTCCCCATCACCCACGTTGACAATAGAAGGTTTAGAACCTACAATTGCAAGTGAAAATGGTGAGGATGGAGGGGAGGTAGAGTGGAAACATGTCGCTGCTAGCACGAGCGATGGGGAAGGAGGGGAGGCGGAGTGGAAACCTATCGTTTCCAGCATGAGTTGCATGGGCCACAAGGAGGGAGGGGAGGGGGACGACGAGAAGAGGAATGGAGGAGGAGGGGAGGGGGGAGGGGGGAAGTGTGGAAGGGTGGGGTTGGGAGTTTCATTGGGTGGGGAATGGGGAGATGGGTGATTCAGGGTAGTTTTTATTTTAATTTGTTGATTTTTTTTTTTTTTAGTTTGTGTTTTA